>JAMPIV010011157.1:157500-671468 GCA_024509875.1 Oreohelix idahoensis
TTTATCTTTTAAGCCAATCACCATCACAAGGGGTTCTGCTTTGTATCATACACCTTGGCATCTTTTATTATTAGGAAGAATTGTTACAATTTCCCAATATTTATTTGTCTCTCCTTTGCACATGGGCTTAAACAACTTAGATAATACTTGGGTTTAGTCTACAAATTAACTCGCTATCTACTTGAATCTCTGGAAATAAATACGTCAGATGTTCTTGACACCATGGTCAGGGTAATTTATCGGGTCAGCCCAGACAGATTAAACAAACAAGTTAATTTTGTAAGCTACCAACCCTATCTTTTTGCACCATATTTCTCGTCTCATCTACCAATCTGAGCAGAAACATTTAGGTATATCTGTCAAAATATGCCAAATCCCCATCCCTGTTTAGATACGAGGCCAGGGTGAGCAAAGTGTTTTCTTAATCTCCCAGACTATTATCGTATCGCTTCGAGGAGCACTGACATTTCACAATTAAGAGATAAACATGCGAGATCCCATTACAAGAACAATTTGCTATGGACCCCTGAAGGAAAGCGAAAGAGAGGCCGACCAAAAACAACTTGGCGGAGAACAGTGGAAGCTGAGATGCAAAGAATGAATCAGAGTTGGGGCACTAAAAGAAGGATGGCCGCCGACCGAACAAAGTGGAAGCAATTTGTTGCTGCTCTACAAGACACCACCAGGCGTGATGGCCACTGACTGCTTTGACAGTCTGAGGTTAATGATCAGAGAAGAAGATGCGAGATATGACTGAAAGCTAGTGTTACATTGGGGAGCGTACCTCGACGAAAAGATAAGTATTGGTAAAATATGAACGAAGAGGAAGATAGCAAAAGATGTGCAGAAAATTTGAACGAGCGAACTTGACGTTCTGTCACACGCATGTAGAGAGAAGCATGGAGTCGAGATGAATGAAAAGGAGCTGTCTTGACCTGTGCATCCATCGGAAACGAGATCACTAAAAGAATGATGGATAGCTATTATTAACAAGATTTGATCGTTTCCTGGAAGATAATAGGTAAACAGATAGGATTGCCGATTTTAGCAACATTACAACAGTCTCATGTTACTACCTCTGTTTCTCCACGAGTCTTGATTTTATTTGTTTTCTGAAGCTTGCGACCTGGGCGGTGGCGTGCATACGCTTTACTTTGGCCATCATTAAAATCAATACATCTGAGATGGCCATTGTCGTAACAGGTGTGAGAGCGCATGTTACAGTGAGGAAAGGTGTTTATCTGAGACTTATTTGACATTCATAACTTGTGTAACGTACAAACGGATAATTGAATTCTGAGGCGAGGTTTTAAAAAATTACTTTCACAATTCTCATTACATGTAAAACGATCTCCTGGATAACGATTAATGACACCCGCATAATTATCACTTTTATCATTCTTCTTCTTCAAATATCATGCCTGGTGGCGCTGGTGACCATTCCTGTTCACAACTTCTTGTCTCGAATGCGTTTTACCCATTCTGTTGTTGACTTTTTTCCTTACCGTGATGTTAAAATATCCAGCAGATTCTAGTTTGTCGTCTTCCTTTCTCTGTTTTCCTTAAACCTTTCTTTTTTGTTATGAAATATTCCAGCTTTCTTTTTCTCCGTACACCGGTCTTTATGTTGCAGTCAGTTCATTAATACACGAAACATTACATTAAACCTTAATTCAATGAACGATAATATCTAACAAAGGTGTTCAAGTCATATAATCTCCTACTTTTCTCAGTTGTTGTTATTTTTATTTATTCATGGTTGTGACGAAATGTGGTATAAATTGTGTGCACTTGGATGGAGCTACCATCCCTCCAAATTTCTTCTTGATTTTTGGCACGCCAATTTTAATTCGTTTTGTTCTTCTGTAGATATAAGCGGAGTAACTGGCTGGAACTTCTATCCGATAGGTTCCCTCCCCTTAGTCTGTAATGTTGGTAGGAGATAATTGACGCGTCCCGGACTCTTCGTCGCAGACAGCGGCATCCTTCTTTAAAGCTCTTTTGACCACAAGTCAGAAGCCGGACACTCAGTTTTGAGAAGGAGCGGCAACATTTTCCCGAGTCTTTGACACCAGGGAAAGTTCTTGCCTTTTGTGTGTCGGCGGGTAGAATCTATTACGCCATATATTGGCGGCCTCTTTTTTTTTTTTTGCACGAAAATGCGGGAAACTGTTCCTGTAGTTCCGTCATGTTACGTGGCAGCCCAGGCGAAGGTGCGATTTGGTGACTTGTGCGAGACACCTGCGTTGTTAAGATGACGGTTACGGAGACTTCTCTGCGCTTTGATGCCAGGGAAATTCTGGGACTCTGTATGCGTAACAACCTTCACCCTGTTACGCCTAAGACTTTTGTAGCGAGTCGCCAGGAAGAAAAATTTGGGCAATTATTACGATTGTTTTTGGCATTCTCTACGCAGATGTCAAGGCACGTGTTAGCTCAAGCTCGAACATCTGTGCCATATTATTACTATATATGCAGTCTACTTCTGTATCTAAATTGCTTCAGTCTTAACATTCCTGTCGTGAGTAGTAGAGACCCCTGTGCATTGTGCGAACTAATTAGTGAGGTATATTCTCCACAAGTCTTGGTAAGCATTTTTAAGTAACTTGTAGTAATTTATTCTTGGGATTTATAACGAGTCAGAGTAAGCCATCTTAGCGGGTTCTAATAATTTATAGTTCGGCCATCGCTAAACAAACAACAGGAGCTATAATAGTCTTTTCTGTTTGTGTGGAAATTATGATATACCACTTACAGTATTTTTCTAAGCCAAATAGTTGTGTACCTTAAACTGCTACATGGAAGCTCGGCTTGAGAACCTTCTTACTCACGTAGTGTACATAAAGCTAACGGGTTTCTCTAAGAAAATAAGTGGTAACACTGAATGTAACTATAAGCGAGTGCTTTTTTTTAAAATTCGGCCTCTGTGGCGCAATTTTGAAACATTTTTCACTTCGTGTAACTTTGATAGTCTGGCGCTCTCTCTTCCAAACTTCTACACCTCACGGTAGAAGGGGAACGACTAAGCAAGTAAGTAACTTTGATTTATCTAAATTACTTGTTCACTCTATGGATATTTGTTTAATCCTTATGGAGATTTCCCACCAGTAGCCTTATGTGTTTTGTCCTATAGATGCGTGTACATATAATGAGATTAAATGTACTTATTATGATTAAAATTCATAACATGTATGTCGATATCAAAACGGTTCGACAAGTAGTAATATTTGTTTATGACCGGTGACCCTTGGTTACAGGAAGTACGTCATTGCCTTTGGACCGAGTAGCAGACGCCTAGAGTTACCCTCTGCTGAAGTCATCGATCTATTGTGCGGTCTCTTCTCTGTGTGTTCTTCAAGGCAGGTGGACGTGTGTGTTCCAAGCTCCTGAGAATTATTATACTTCACTCTCGATTCCTACAATGTTCGACCACTAGCTCATCCATACATCTCCGTGTGATGAGTCTAGTTTATGTATGATAGGAATTCGTATGGATGTCAGGAAAGTGAGTACAAATATATTTATGAGAAACCTGTCGAGGACAGTGTTGTAGTGACAGACGACATGGAAGTTTACTGAGGACTGCATTTCCATATTAAGCCTATGTGTTTTATGGCTGTACTAATGAAGTTTGAGGAGCATAGTTATGTTAATAAAACTGTACATTTGAATCGTCCAACCTGGCCTTCGTGGTGATATTATTCGTTGGTGGAGTTAGGCTGTGTGTGCGGGGTCACTTACATACCACTAGACGGACATTGGCCTGAGTAGCTGTAATACACATTAAATAATATAAACACCCCGTAACACCATTAAATATGGGGGCCAAACTAAAGGATCTTTGATCAACAGCTTAAGAAGAAGTGGAAATATATTTCAAGTCATTGAACTGCAGTTTTTTTTTAAATCTCATTTTTTCAAAATGGCGCTGGATGTCGTCTGCTAACCTGTGAGAGGTTATACGAACAGTATTTGCAGTTTCTAATTTCCAGTTCACTGCAGAACTATAACTAAGGTGACCATATTTTCAAAACCGTAATCCGGGACAAAATAGTAGATTTGACCTATTCCAATGCAAAAATTCGGGACAAAAGGGTAAAGAAAAGGTCAAAAGTCGGGACATGTCCCGGAAAAATCAAGTTGATGTCAATTTAAAATAATATACATTTTATATATACATTTCAATAACATTGAATAACATACATTTTACTGTATATGTTTAACTACTTAAACTAATAAGAGAGAAAAACATCAACAATCCTTACTTAAGGTGCAGCTGAGTTACTGTACTTTTCAGATAAGTGGATTTTTATCAATAGGTCCTTCTTTGCAAGCAGCTTCTTAAAAAACTCGACACATGTTTCCTCACAGTTCGACATCAACAGGCAGTACATCTGCAGCTGTTCGAACAGTGTTGTGGAAAATATGACTGCACACCCAACTCCTATAAGACCATGTCCAAGGTTTTCTTGCAGTTTTTTTAAAACATTGTTCTGTTCTTTCCTTTCAGCACCTCCAAAATTGGAATTTGTGTTGTCTGCGCATAATCCAACTACTTTCCTGTCTAAACCATTTTCAGTTATGCAGTCATTAAGAAAAACTACTTACAATATCAGATGTTTCACCTGGCAATGACTTTAATAACTCTAATATTTTAATTTTCACTCCATTACTGTGATCAAAGTATCTGACAAGCAAAGGAAAAATCGTGAATTCTTTGTGGTTGAATGCATCTGTCAGTACAGAAATAAATGTGGACTTTTCTAGGTCACACCTTAACTCATTTAGAATATGGGGTGCCAAGACATTTCGAATAATGGCTTCTGTTTTCGTACGTGCACATGCAAATTTTGGCTCTAAAGTAAACTGAAGTAATTTTGATGTGCAATCCATAGACCTGAAAGTATGATTGTGTTGCACTGTATGGTATGCAAACGCGCCTTCTATAGCAGCTAATTGCTCTTCTTGGTCACCAATTTTATCAGCTCTGAAGAAAGTGGTTAACGAGGAGCTTGATGCAGCTGTGACGACGGATCTCTTATGTTTCTCACTGCTTATGTGGTTCTTAATATCACCACGTCCACTATGACTTATCGAAAACCCGGAGGCACATATATTGCATCGTACATTGAAGTTTGATGTACTCTTTTTAATAAACGGATATTCCTTTTGTAAATCTTCATTGAAACTACATTTACGCTTTGGTACCATTTTCTTACAACAATAACAAAATATGTACAAATAGTTCACCGTTTAAATTAAATAACCGTATACCGTACGCAAAATCTTTGTACTTTACCACTACCTAAAATTTCAAATAACTGCGAATATCACATTGGAACTACAAAACTAATTCGCGGTCCCGACAACCTTTTGTGCTGTTTCGGCGCCAGTTCACTAATAATTAAAAATTCCCTCAAGTCAGCCACGGAATAATAATAATTTTTTTAATCTGTGAGATTTATGCCAAATTGGCAAATTCGTCCAAAACCGGGACAAATTGGCGTCCCGGATTACATCGAAAAAAAAGTCGGGACAAATTATCAAAAATGGTCGAAAACCGGGACGTCTGGTCACCGTAACTATAACATATTCAAGTCAAAGAATTTACTGCAGAATTTTACGTTTGAAAATTCAAGTTTTCTGCCCGATGATGGCGTATTTTCAAGTATTTGTCTAAGAAATTTGTCAAGAGGTCAACGTACAACATGGCGTACCTGATTGGTCGTGAGGACTTGTGAAAGTCTAAGTCTAACCCTGTTCGCTGCACTGCTCCTGAATCGTTTGTTCCCTGACGCAGAGATTGCTGCCAGGAGGAGTTTTCTTTTACATAGCAGATGAGTATATTTATTGATACATGCAGCGTGAGACTTGATAAATCTAGTTTGACAGGGTTCTTTTTTACATGTTATGTGTATTTTTGTGCATGTATGTTTGTGTGTTAAGTGCAGGAGGTTGGAAGGGAACTATGAATTTGTTCAATACCTCATTTGTACGGTCGAGAAAATTCATGGTCGTTCTGTAGGGTTTGGTTTATGATTGTCTCAAATAGCGGGGCCGGCATTACAAAGCTGCGAGTTATCTGCTGCTATTGAGATTATCATTACCACTGTTTGGTAGTTGTGCAGTTTTGTTAATTGGCAAGTTTGTTTTTGTGGTTAAGTTAATTGTAATTTTTTATTCAGTTGTTCTACCTTAGTGTTTGTGATATTGTTGCTCTTACCTTGCTATCCCTCAGTTATTAGATGTCATACATGTTGTAATCTCGTGCTTGTTTTGTCATATGTGTGATAGAGCTTTTTTTCATTTATTCTAAACTTCATACATTTCTGCCTTATTTCTTCATTAGTATTATCTTGTGTTAGCTCTTGTATATTCAGTCATCTTGTTTGTATCTCTGTTCTTTTGTTGCTCCTAGTATAACATCTAGTATAACATCTATTATTACATGCAGTTGGGTGATTTTGAAGTGGTGAAATAATCGTTGAATATATTGCTCACATATTCATTATATAATATTTGATGGATTATTGGACTTTTTGTAGTCACAATAATTGTGAATTATGTCTACTCTGGAGGATTTTATCCAGGAGGGTAAGGAGGATGGATTGCAAGGCCCAGATCTTGAAGAGTCTGTAACAGACCGTTTCTTATGTCAGGCGGCATCAGATCTAGGGTATTTTGCGAATTTTAATTTTCATTCTGTTCCTCATATGATAATTGCTAAGAACTAGCAGATTTACTGCGTATGGATCTCCGTATGTTTCTGGGACGATACATTCATGTAAAACATGGTCATGTATTAAAAAACGTCCGACATGCTATACTCGACGACGATGTTCATGAGAATCAGATGCAGGACGAACATCGATGTAAGGAAAAGGCTCTTACTGTGAGCTGGAACAGGTAAAAAAAGACTATGAGAAAAAGGTGGCGGTCCTGAAATTGGATAATTTGAAATTAAATGATTTTAGTACTCACCAGAAAAAGGAGCTAGAGGATGAGGTGAACTCATTAAAAATGTATTTGACAAGGAAAAGAATGTCAGTAGTGAACTTGATAAGCTTAATACAGCTTTAAAGGTAGATTGTCATGCATAGGTGACTCAGATTCATGAACTGACATCTGAGGTCTCTCTTTTAAAATTGAAAGTTGATATGTCAAATGGGGTAAGAGATCAGGAAGAATTGGCTGATAAGAGGAGAGCAGAAGAGGAGAAAAATGGCACATGCTCAAACTGAAATAGAGGTACAACAAGAGCATAAAAAAGAAATACAGAGATTACAGGAGGTGGTACATTTTGAAACATTACTCATTGAGAAGAGTAAAAATGTAAACCTCGAAGAGGTAAATAAGAGGCAGAGTGAAGAAATGTCACTCAAAGATTTGGAAATTACTAAATTAAGAAAAAGGGTTGATGGTTTGCTGGATGTTGTGTTAAACAAAAATATATTCTCAAACATTAGATATGGAAAAAACTATTGTACAACATGCCAGTGGTACTAAGTGTGATAAAAACAGGTCACCACAACCTGATAAAGTAAAGTTATCATGTCGAAGCAGATACAACTTCCCTCGACATGGTGCCAGTGTTTTTGGTCAAAACAATACTGCCTCTTCTGGGAGTAAGTCATGGAGACATGCTCACAGTGAATCTATTCTTAAGAGTTGTTGATGAGGTTTTCATAGGTGACACCAAATTTACTGATACGGGTCATGGTGTTACACTTAATGATGATAACGATGGAAAAAAATTTCCTAGACGAATTCATACCAGTGTATCTGGAAAAAAATGCCTAACTATGCCTATTAAGCTGTCTTATACGACATGCTCCAAACCTACAGACTTAAATGGAAATAGGTATCATGCTCAGTCCAGGCAGTATGATACATCTTATAATAATGATAGGGCACCCATGGGAAATAATAATGACCATGTTTCTCATGTGCCTAAAGGTGCTTACCACCCCTGCTCACGGTTTCGTAAATATGAGATGCCTTATCGAGGTAATATTGCATGTTCACGCACCGTACTAATGCACAATTTACCTCCAGGCACTACAGGGCAGGCACTGGGTGAATTATTTCAATTCACTGCTGGCGTGAAATTTGAACGTCTTTTGCCTATCAACAGTTTCAATGAGGGGGAGACACTTGTTTATTGTTCCTCCAATAGGGATGCACGCATGGTTGTTGAGCGTGACAACGGATCTTACTATTGTCTTGATTTGCAAGTGCTACATCATTCAGCACCACACAGATTTTAATTGTCGTTTATGTAGAATACACACATCTTGAGACTGGTCTTTGACTATTTCAATGCTCTTTGCTATGCTGAGCATTTGTCTTTGTAGATTCTCTACTTAATAGACTATCTACTGCTACCTTTGTTGGCATGATGCGTTCACTTTTCTCTAACCGTGAGGATTTAATCACATATATTGATGATATTTGTTTATTCCATCAAACTTGGGAAGAACATGTTATGGGAATTCAGTCTTTGTTGAATACCTTGCGTCTTCATAATTTTACTGCTAGACCTTCAAAAACCAGAATAGGATTCACAGAAATTTCTTTTCTTGGTCATAAAGTAGGAGGTGGGTTTCTTAAACCTGAGGATTCTACTATCTCAAAAATCTTGAATCTTGAAATTCCTCGAACTAAGAAACAGGTTCGCAGTCCGTTAGGCTTGGTAAATTTCTATAGAAAATTCTTGCCTAAATTTTCAGATCTTACCTCAGTTCTGTCTTCGTTTGTAAAGAAGAACTCGCCAAACAGAATTATCTGGTCGCATGCGTGCGATGTCTCTTTAAATGTACTTAAATGCTCTTTCTCTAAATCACCAATTTTGAGATTACCTGACGCTCGATTTCCTTTTACCCTCAGAGTATACGCCTCTGCAACAGGGATCGGTGGAACGTTGGTGCAGGAGTTTGAAGCCTACATGCACCCAACTATGTATGTCAGCGGTAAATTGTTGCCCACAGAGCAGCGGTATCCCATTGTGGAAAGGGAACTGCTGGCGATCGTGTTTTGTTTCACCAAGCTGCAACGGTACCTGATGGGAGCCCGATTCACCCTGGAGACCGACCAGAAAGCATTGTAATACCTCAAAACAGCGAGATTCAGAAACGAAAGGGCCGCTAGGCCCTCGCTCGCTCTTCAACCATACGATTATGACATCAAAGCCATTAAGGGAAGCCAAAATGTCTTGGCTGATGTTCCGTCACGGTGTATAAAAGACCCTATATCACCTATCTACTCTACAAATACAGGTGACTCACAGAATTCCAACTAACCCATGAACAAACTTCGTGATGTCCTGATCAAGAATCTATTACGTGTATGATGACGTGTTCGTATGACACTACTACATTGGAACAGTAACTATAATGATGAAGAATATTATAACATTTTGCACGCTAACTATGCTGAAAACTAATATACATGGTTGCATTTTCAAAGAAAGAAACATTGCTGATATGAGTAAGCGGTTCACACAGCAACAGAATGATGATGAATTCTCTAATGCTTAAAATGGTGTGATATCTTGTTGAACTCAGAGCACTCCGTATAGATGTTGTGCCTTAATGACGGTGCTTGGGGTCGACGTACACACTTACGTATACATATCACGTAAAATGTTGAAGATCATGTCATTTCCAGACATTTTCGTGCGGACATGTATTGTCAATTTTAATTTGAATAACTAACGTCTCCATATTAAGTATCACCTTCGTCGATTTTCAAAAAGCCTTTGATAGTCTACACCGCCCATCATTGTGGAAGATACTTACAATCTATGGTTTTCCAACAAAATATGTGAATATAATCAAAGCGCTATATGACAATGCAAGATGTTGTGTTAGAACAAATAAAGGGAATACAGAATGGTTTACAGTAGAAACAGGGGTGAAACAAGGCTGTATTATGTCACCACTACTTTTTGGAATAGCTATTGATTGGGTTATGAGAAAACTATACCCACAATGAACAATTGGGTATAAAATGGACAAATGGAAAATTCCTGGGGGACCTGGATTTCGCAGATGATGTAGCATTCTTAAGTTCAACACCAAGACAATCCCAAGAAGCAATAAATAATTTGTGTCATCTCTCGGTTAAAATTGGTCTCCAAATAAATGCCTCTAAAACTAAAGCTATGAACTTTTCTAACGAGACCTTTGATATCATCTTGAACGGGGAAAAACTACAGAAAGTTGAAAGTTTCAATTATTTAGGCAGTAAAATGACTCAGGATGGTGACACAACAAGAGAAATCCATACTAGAATTGCTTTGGCCGCTAGCGCCTTCAATAGATTATCTAACATTTGGAAATTACGATCATTGAATATACATACCAAGCTTCGTCTGTTTAATTCAAATGTTATCTCAGTGTTAACATACGGCTGTGAGAGTTGGAAAATTATAAAATCATTGGAGAACAAGCTGAATACATTCGAGAACAAATGTCTTAGAAAACTCATGAACATCAGTTGGAAAGAATTCAAGACTAATCGACAAATAAGAGAAGACTCTAGGCAGAAATATGTCTCCGACTATATAAGGAAAAGACGATGGTCATATATCGGTCATGTCCTACGAATGCAAAACAACAGAATACCACTACAGGCGCTCACTTGGGTTCCTGAGGGTAAGCGGAAAAAAGGAAGACCAAAAGAAACACTCAGAAGAACAATAATAAGAGAAGGAAGAACGTTGGGCCTAAATAATGTGCAAGAGCTAAGAGGAGTGGCGTCACAACGAACAACCTGGAGAGCACTGGTTTCTGCCTTATGCGCCGTGTTTGGCGCTTAAAGAATTTATTATTATTATTATTATTATATTAAGGGACATAACTCTGAGATGACTGACTCGAAGTATCAAGGGGACATAACAACTAAATTGCCTGTCTGACTAGTTTTTGATTGCTGATTACTGTGTGTATTAACATTTGGATGCGTACGGACATACTATCGCATAGAGAGCAATCATGGACATTGTCAACGATGTATTTCAACATACTTCTAAAAACGGTGTATGAACATTTATTGATTAGCAGAATGACATTGCACTATAGACTTGAACTACTATATGTAATATTGATGATGCCTCTAAAACTAAAGCTATCACCAGATATTCTTGCGAGACCTTTTGATATCATCTATGAACGGGGAAACACTGGACTTAGCAACATTAATTGGCTAAGTTACTCCAACTATTAGGCATTGGTAAAATGACTCATAGGCATGGTGACTTAACAATTGAAATCCACACAAGTGTGTCATATACAGCTAGCCTTGCTTTCAATTATTATCTAACATTTAAATTTATGATCATGTTAATATATATACCAAGCTTCGTCTGTTTAAATTTACAGTTAGGTTTAAGGTTTTCTCAGTGTACATACGGCTGGAGTTTGTTAGAAAAAGTAGGTTAAGGTCAAAAATACATGACGTGGAGAACATGTGTGTGGGTAGAGAATGGTGTAACTCTGTTAACAAGTGTCTTTTTTATTGAAGTATGCAAGTTGGAAAGAATGTGACATTAATCGAAAATCAAGTTAGAAGCACGTAGAGAAATGGTTCCGAAGAATATCAGGGACGTGGTCATGTGTGGTGAGGTTTACAGGACATGAGAAAACGTGCGAAGTACCATGAAGGCGCATACTTGGGTTCCAGAGGGAATACGGAGTTGTTAAGGGGAGTCTGTGGCCAACCGTCGTCAGAAGACGGTCAGTGTTTCTAGAGAAGGAATGTGAATAGTGTATGTGATTTTCATTATAATAATGGATGCAAGATGATGTACCGTGTAAGTGTATTTAGTAGGCCTTCACAACGAATATACCTAAGCGCGTTGTGGTTTCTGCCCGCCCGTAAAGTTTGGCGCTTAAAGGAACTTGGATGCCTGGTTATTATTATATAGATATATGTGCGAGGGGTGAATGCCGAACTTTGGATTAAAAAGACACGTCGTTTTCCCGTGTCAGAAGGAGGTCTATGTTAGGACCATTATATGCTATTATTTGAATGCGCGTTGTTGGCTTTCCCGCGTCAATAGGAGGTCTACGTAAGCGCGTTGTGGTTTTCCCGCGCTGTTAAGTTCTGGAGAAACTTGGATGCCTGGTGATTAGACCAGAGATAGAGATATATGTGCGAGGAGTGAATGCCGCACTTACATTGAAAGTAGGACCACAGAGATATATGTGCGAGGAGTGAATGCCGCACTTACATTGTATACAGACCATATATAGATTTATGTGCGAGGAGTGAATGCCGCACTTACATTGATTATAGATCAGAGATAGAGATTTATGTGCGAGGGGTGAATGCCGCACTTACAATGAATGCAGTTGTTACCAGTACGTAAGGATGACTGTACTACATATTCTAATTATGCAAGTATTTGTACTATTGTTGCTGATGTCCAGGACTATGCTGTTGAGATTATATGTATGGAACTGTGACTGAGACTTTCTGTGTACTTATATCATTCGCGTACCCACTGTTAGTCTACAGTGGTGGCCAGTATGGGGATAGCGAAGATGAAGGATGCTACATCTGTTGCCAAGAAAGTAGTACTTGAAGAGACTGAAGCTTCAAGGAAGGAAGTGTGGAAGACTGTGATGGATGATCTGAAAGGAAATTGTGCAGGAGTTACAGACCAGTTAGAGTTAATATTATCTTTCAATTTCAAAAACAGATACATGGATAAAGGAAAAGAACCATTGAAGATGTTAATGTTCAACGCCATCAAAAAGTTACCACCAGATAAGTAGGACATAAGTGATCTGTTTGCTCTACTAAAGATACTGTGTTATTTGGAAATACTTTTGTGATCGGGGTAATGATGATGATGGAGTCTAGATTGAAAATAATTTTGATGTTAGTTGGAAGAGATTGGTACGTGTTACGACTCAGCATGAGAGGTTAATTGTTACTGTGCATAGAACAAGGCTGAAAGCTATATCTTTCAAAGAGACAGTTGTCTAGAGAAACTTAATATTTTTCAAGAATGGAAATTTGACAGAGTGTATATAAACAACAAATACTCAACAACTGTACAGTATAAGTCAGTACCCGTTATAACTAGGTGTTTTAGATTAACTTATTTCATTAACTAAAGTAGTAAAGTTTGATTGAGAGGTACAGGGTGTAGTATCTAAGGTCGCTGATCACGAAGACATATGAAATGGGTATATCATCACTTAATTGATTATTTTGTCACCCCACCGGGAATGTTTAGTGGAATGGGGTGGACATAGAAGGGTATATGATATGGCATAATGTGATACAAATTTTCCAAGGCAAATGATTTTATTCTTGCCTAATTTTGTTTATCCATAGGAAAGTATGCTGTGCCATGAGATACCAGTGTTATTGGTGGAATTGTCTATCATTACAGCAGCTGATGGGTGGTCATCAGCAGGCTTGCTCACCGATACCTCTTCTTAGTGAGACATCAGTCCGTTGGTCTGTTTTGGAGCAATTGAAACATGAGTCACAGATTAAATTCAGCATTTAGAATAGATTAATATTTATGAAGCATTTGTGTTAGCTTGATAAGTTGTAAGTGTTAACTTATAATGTAATTATATTATTTAATGAACAATGCTGATGTACATTTTGGTTTACCCATGTATTTTTGTATGGTGAATCCACGTATGATTTGCTTAATATATTAATTGATGCACACATTGTTAGATTTGCATCCAACACAGTTTAATGTTGTATAGGATGAAATTGTGTTTGGTTTGCCAGTAGAGTATGATTGCTAAGGCAAAGATTACATCACCTTTCCGGTGCCACTGTTAATGTGGTAACCTTTTGGTTCACCAATATATTTCCATCCCTCTTTTGTTGTTTAGTATGACTTAACATATTTCACTGACCTCACACTTTGGTTTGATGTAATGTTTATAAAAAAAATGATGTAACATTTTTTTCCCCGGGGGTCGGTGTGAACTGTTAAGTCATATTCGAAGTTACAGTTAGGTGTTAAGGATTTTGGTGTACGGGGCTGGAGTTTGTTAGTAAGTAGGTTAAGGTCATGAGATACATGTCGTGTATATACATGTGTGTGGGTAGAGAATGGTGTAACTCTGTTTAGAGTGTATTTTTATTGAAGTATGCAAGCTTGGAATGTGACATTTAAAAGTTCACTGTTAGAAGCACGTAGAGTATGGTTGAAGAATACTCAGGGGCGTTCATGTGTGAATTGAGGTTTACAGGACATGAGAAAAGCGTGCGAAGTGAATGAAGTTAGCATACGTGTCAGAGAAGAATACTGAGTTGTTAAGGGGAGTCTGTGGCCATCCGTCGTGGGAGACGGGCAGTGTTTCTAGAGTATGTGAATAGTGTATGTGATTTTCATTATAATAGATTGGATGTGACGCGATGATGTACCGCGTAAGGTGTATTTACTAGGCCTTTCTATATTATTATTATTTATAAGCGCGTTGGGGGTTTCCCGCGCTGTAAAGTTCAGGAGGAACTTGGATGCCTGGTGATTAGACCAGAGGTATATATATATATATATATATATATATATATATATATATATATATATATATATATATATATATATATATATATATATATATATATATATGTGTGTGTGCGAGGGGTGAATGCCGAACTTTGGATTAAAAAGACACGTCGTTTTCCCGTGTCAGAAGGAGGTCTATGTTAGGACCATTATATGCTATTATTTGAATGCGCGTTGTTGGCTTTCCCGCGCCAATAGGAGGTCTACGTAAGCGCATTGTGGTTTTCCCGCGCTGTTAAGTTCTGGAGGAACTTGGATGCCTAGTGATTAGACCAGAGATAGAGATATATGTGCGAGGAGTGAATGCCGCACTTACATTGAAAGTAGGACCACAGAGATATATGTGCGAGGAGTGAATGCCGCACTTACATTGTATACAGACCATATATAGATTTATGTGCGAGGAGTGAATGCCGCACTTACATTGATTATAGATCAGAGATAGAGATTTATGTGCGAGGGGTGAATGCCGCACTTACATTGAATGCAGTTGTTACCAGTACGTAAGGATGACTGTACTACATATTCTAATTATGCAAGTATTTGTACTATTGTTGCTGATGTCCAGGACTATGCTGTTGAGATTATATGTATGGAACTGTGACTGAGACCTTCTGTGTACTTATATCATTCGCGTACCCACTGTTAGTCTACAATGACATATAATTTTAAGGTACACATAATTTTGATCAATTCACAAAAATGTCGCATTCACTCATGTCAGTGGTTGATTGTTTGCCTCATGTTATCTGTTGTCTCTATTACATAATTGTATTAATTTTAATGTTTTGCATTATGACTATGAATTAATATGAGATTAATTGACTACTGTTACCTGACGTGACAGATATGTGTTTTTTAGACGGAGTGCGGTATGGGAGTGCCTGGACTGATACCATCATTTTTTAATGATGTTGGGTGTTTTGTGATAGCAATCTCACATTGTTGTTAAAATGATTTATGTCCTTTGTAGTCGATGGTGTTAGTAATCTTTGCTAATGTCCACACATTGAGTGTTTATTTGCCTACTCTGTGGCACAAACCTGGGTGCTATGCTACCTCATTCTAACAGTGACATTTGATCATACCATCTTTTCACTCCAGTGATGTTGAAACTCACACTACGGAAATAATGCAAACTTCGTTTAAATTTTTTGACGGTGGAAAGGGGGGGGGGGATGTGAGTAAATGTTATGATTAAATTCATAACATGTAAGTCGATATCAAAACGGTTCGACAAGTAGTCATATTTGTTTATGACCGGTGACTCTTGGTTACAGGAAGTACGTCATTGGGCCGAGTAGCAGATGCCTAGAGTTACCCTCTGCTGAAGTCAGCGATATATTGTGCGGTCTCTTCTCTGTGTGTTTTTCAAGGCAGGTGGAAGTGTGTGTTCCAAGCTCCTGAGAATTATTATACTTCACTCTCGATTCCTACAATGTTCGACCACTAGCTCATCCATACATCTCCGTGTGATGAGTTTAGTTTATGTATGATAGGAATTCGTATGGATGTCAGGAAAGTGAGTACAAATATATTTATGAGAAACCTGTCGAGTACAGTGTTGTAGTGACAGACGACATGGAAGTTTGCTGAGGACTGCATTTCCATATTAAGCCTATGTGTTTTATGGCTGTACTGATGAAGTTTGAGGAGCATCGTTATGTTAATAAAACTGTATATTTGAATCGTCCAACCTGGCCTTCGTGGTGATATTATTCGTTGGTGGAGTTAGGCTGTGTGTGCGGGGTCACTTACATACTACTAGATCGACATTGGCCTGAGTAGCTGTAATACTCATTAAATAATATAAACACCCCGTAACAGTAACTTTCATTTATCTAAATCACTTGTTTACTCTATGGATATTTGTTTTATCCTTATGGAGATTTCCCACCAGTAGCCTTACGTGTTTTGTCATATAGATGCGTGTACATATAATGAGATTAAATGTACTACAGTCAGCCTAGCGACTGTGTTTTAAACGCCTGTGTGTTTGGCAAGGCTGACTTACGTTATAAGGTCAGTTCTGCGCCAGGTTTGTTTACCTCCCTAATCCCCTTTCATCAATCGGGGTAAACCCCCTGATTACGCATGTGCGTGTTATCGCGTAGGCAGGCATGCCGGCTCGCTTGACGAGTAACGGTCAGCGAGAGAGGAGGGGAGAGAAATATAAATAATACAGAATCAGGTCAGCATTGGCCCAGCGCGGGGTGGGAAAGGATTGTTAATAAGAGTTAATCTGTCAATGGGTATACGCTTGCTTTGCTTTAAACGATATTTGATTGGATGCTGACTAGATGTTAAATGTTTTCCACTTTTGCTTCGCTTTAAATGATGTTTGATCTTGATGTTGAATAGATGATAAGTGCTTTTTTACTATGTTTTATTACAGCAACATCTAGTCACCTCCGACAGAGTTCTGAGCCATCAGCTTGAAATTACCTTCCTGCCTTCCTATAAGGCCGGATAAACCAGCTACCCCTTTACATCGGGTTAACCATAACGTATGGCAGCTGTTATCAGTCAGACTCCCGAATACGGGGTCAGTCGGGTAATTTCCCCGGTTGGGAAATACATTGGTATTGCCACCTCTAAAGATAGTGTGGTGCCCATGCTCCACGGCCCCAATCACATATTTAAATCTTGAACGCATTCAACGCACCCCTTTATATTTCTGGTTTTGCGGCACTGGTGGATTGGTACGACCTAGCCTGGTCCTGATAGTTCTCAGCGAGAGGAACTTACAGCAAGGTGACCATTTCACGGTCGAGCTTTGTCAGCAGAAACCCGGAGAAGAGAGGGTTATAATTTCTCCAACAGCTAGCTGTCAAAACGCTCTGATCCCTGCGGAGTATAAGAGCACGTGTGCAAACGAAAGAGGATTTGTGGGGGAAGTGCACTCAAATAATCGGTTGGGAGGGAAAAACTCTTAATAAACTGTGGGCAGGGATAGTTAGCGAATTTAGTTGTTGTGGTGCTGACAAGTAGAAGTCAGCGGCTAAGGGGTAATTGTGTGGGTAGGGACTTTTATTATTTCAGGGTTCCCTGCTGAAGATTTAGCATCTTCATCTCCTGAACAACAGCGGGGGTATACTTCTGGATGGATTATCATCATTTGTACCATTGTATGCTAGAAGTGTGGTTATTTGATTTCATGGTAGTTGTGAAACGAATTTGTATAATTTTACAGTTGTGATCTGATCTTTTTTCTTGTTTTACCTGACGTTTTTTTCTTATATTAATAAACTAGAAAATTAATTTGCGGATCAGATCCTCTTTCTATTTTGTACTTAAACTTAGTTGTTTGTGGAGTCACTAATGAGTGCTAAACCTTACCTCCAATAAGAGAGAGAGAGAAGCAGAGTGACAGCAGTTAAAGCATAGTCATTGCATGGCAGGAGAGAGGGTCAGCATCTGTTCTCTATTCCTGATGACTATACGTCACTCTATCCACATTCAACACCATAACTCATCTATCTTCTCAGACTTCACTCAGACTTTTGTCTTGTCTCAGACGTCCCACACACTTTTGTCTTGTCTTAGGCAGACTCTTGAAAACCACGCGGAACAATGGTTAGCTTAAGAAAATTATATGTTTTCCTAAATTGCTACAGAAATACACACTGTTGTAGTACACGAAGAAGTCTTGCGTAGTTATTCGGCTAGGACATCAGCTGCATGGTGGCTCATGCGCCTTAGAGAGAGAGAGAGACAGAGAGAGAGAGAGAGAGAGAGCGAGAGAGAGAGAAAGAGAGAAAGAGAGAAAGAGAGAGAGAGAGAAGGATACACGAAGATAAAATATAGGTTACAGTATACATAACGTGAAAAAAATCTAAAGAATTTCTATAAACAGCCAGGGACTTGAGGAAAGGTAAAGATAAGATTATCTGAAGGTTGGCATCAGACTGATATTTGACCCAGACGGTCAGGCAGGTTCAGAATATCTCATTACCTCCATCATCATTACCACCAACATCATCATCATCATCACCATTGCTTTTCATCTGCTTGTGGAACAAAGGCCTTGATCAAGTTCCTTCCGAGCCTTCCTATTACGTGTCATCCATTGAAGATCGTTTAACATCTTCTTTTTTCTTATTACGTCTATTTCCAGTTCCCTTCTCCTTGTGGTTTTAAGTCTCCCTTTATTTCTCTTAGCTCGCCGGTTCCAGAGCAAGAACTTTCTTGTAATGCTATCAACTGATTACCTCAATGTGTAATTCACTTGCTCTTCCTAAAAAAATCATCAAGTTTTCTCAGAAGTTTCGTGGGAATAACTAGCATGGTCTCTCGTGAAACACGGAACTGACAGACTTTCTCGAAATAGGTTCATTGCAAAATACAATTTACATACTATCTCTGACATGTCCTCTGGCATCATGACACATATTGATTGATGTCTGCAGGAAATCACTGGTCAAATTTCTCTTTAAAAAAACATCTTAAACAAAGCTAAAGGTAGTCCAGTATCAGATACTGCCGTTGGGGAGTGAAACGTTAGAAACTTTACTTTACTAGGTTTCATTTTATTTGCTAGGGTGACCGATTGCCTTCCTAGCTGCCTTTGCCTTCCCTAACTCAAGAGCAGAGTCGATATCCACTTATAGATGAATAGACTGTAGCGTGATGTTATCATGTTTCGAATCCCGCAATTTTGTCTCGAGAAGCAAGCGTTCTAATCCCTCTGGTAACATTAAAAGCATTGCTTTTTTTTAATTAAGCGGCGGGAAGTTCTGGCTACAGGGAAGTTAGAACCTCTTTTATATATGCCTTCTTTAACAACATAGCTCGCGGATTTTCTCTAATCTATATCCTGACAATGCTAAAATAAATAAAGAGGGGAAACTCGAAGCCTGTGAATTCTTTAGGAATGAACTCTCAAGTAGGAGAGGCATGGCACCTTGCGATCCTCGATACATTCTTCACACTGATAACTCTTGTTCATGATCGTAAAAAAAGACAAAATTGGCATCAATCTGATCTCCCAGACAATATGTTGCAGGGGAATTCTTCCATGAAAAATAATTCTGCTCTTTCTTCTCCCTCTCTCCCTCTCTCTCTCTCTCTCTCCTCTCCCCTCTCTCTCTCTCTCTCTCTCTCTCTCTCTCTCTCTCTCTCTCCACTCTCTCTTTATTATATAAAAAGGTAAAGGATCCCGTTACACGCCCATTGAGGCATATTGGGAATATGGTGTTAGGGCTAGGCCCATATTTTCTTGACCATCGGCACATTAGGGGAGATGTGTACCCAATTCATGAGGCTGGATCCCTCAACTGGGGATCGAACCATGGACCACCGAGCTAGGAAGCCAGTGCACTAACGACTGCACTACGGCGGCTCCTCCTTTAATATATAACCAATTTAAAAATGTATTTTAGTGCATTAATATTAAAGAAACATGAAACGGCTAAATACCCATAAAAATAAAGATGTTTGTTAATTGAATCGGTCACTCCCTCCCTCCACTTGCATGAAGCATAGTTCTAATGGCCCTGGTTTGAAAGGTGAATCTTCGTGTGACAATTTAATAATTTATCAGCATTGAGTATTTACTTATGCGTATATATATATATATATATATATATATATATATATATATATATATATATATATATATATATATATATATATATATATATATATATATATATATATATATATATATATATATATATATATATATATATATATATATATATATATATATTAAAGCGATATTAAATTTCCGAGTCTGTACTTTTTATTTTTTATTTTTTTTCCACCACGAAAGGAAATCAACAAATTATAATAATGTTTTTTTCCTATGAAAGTAATGGTTAACGTAACACACATTTAAAACATAGCGTAATATCTCGAGGACCCAATTAATTCATTATACATTACCGGGGCCGGAAAGGGGAGCAAACAATAGTAACTCTGTAAAGCGACTAACGAAGTTGGGGATGGGGCCGGTTACTTCATCTGTCGTAGATTAGTGGTAGGGGAATTAAGACACAGATTCGTCCCTTCTGAATACACTAGAACCTGAGGTGACTCAGTGAGAGATAATAATAGAAATAGATTTTCACGAGTGAGATGGTGGAAACTAGGTAATTCTGTCCCTGAGACTCGAGGAGATCCTCTCGCTCAGCCTATCTCTACAACAGAAAGTATTTGTCAGACTGATTACTCAGTTATATAGATGTACTATATATCAACCACTCACCGACACACACACATAAGTGACGACAGTTTGACGTACAACCGTGAAAACTATAACAATGGAATATAGATATTTTTTGGACGAGCTGACCGACGCACTTGAAAAGTTTATGTAAATGTTATTTATCATAAAGACTCTCACAACACAGTAAATAAATTTAGACTATCAAATCAATTCACAAATAAACAAAGGTTAAGGAATCAATAACAGAGTTGACCCATAGGTGTAATCTTTTCCCCCTCTGTTGAACCAAGATCCCGTTATAAGAGAAGTTATTCGCCCCAAAGAGTCACAGATTTATACACTATGGTCTAGGATTTCTCTCTACCGTAAATAACAGAGGTTTTTCCTGTAATCTACTCTGAAATAGATAGCATTTGTAATCTTTAAGAAGAAAAAAACAATCAATGGATATATGGATTATAGAATCAAAGAATTATATCATCCCTGCATTTTCTCGCTCTGACACACTTGTGATCACAAGACATTCTTTCTTACCTAATAGGCACTCTCACCACATCTGGAACAATTGTTTAAGGAACATACAGCCCATCCAAGGGTGTGTTTTGGCGAAACAAGCCCCAGCTTCTCCAAAGCTAATAAATTCAAATCTTGGGAAACGCTCGCTTCACTATGGTACGTAGGGTGCTGATAAATGTCACTTCAATCTTTTTGTCCAGGTAGTAAAATAATTTAAGATGTCTAATGTTCACAAGGGTACAGTAGTTGAAATAATCGATCGTTACCTCGAGTTGCAGGTAAATAACTCTGTTTAGGATTTATCTTCTTCTCAACACAGTGGTCGTTATACAAGTAATGTCACAGGTTTGATTATGTTAACTGTTTGATTTAGTCGCCACCACGGACCGACTGTAAAACTTTGATTATTGGAAAAGAACTCTGGAACTCACTGCCAGTTACAATATAAATTTCAGAAAAATAGTTCTTTTCGTCTAGTTATTCTCTGCTATACATAAACAGAAACCGCTGGTAGGTTTTGGGCTTGACCCAGATACTTCTCACAAACTTCTAAGATTTTCTCCACGAGAAACTAAGACTCTACTATTACAGTATTTTCTAGAACTCGCGCTAGCTGTCTCTCTAAAGCTGTGGCAGTACTGAATGAATGAAGTCTAAACTGTTGGGGTATAAATATCTGAAACTGACAAAGAATCAAAGGGAAAGTTGTAACTAGCAGAGTCTTGCCAGATGTTGGCACCTTTGGAAAATCTACATAAATTTTATCTCATTCTGCGAATCTAAAAACTTTTATCGCACCAATGCCGAAGCCAGGTCTATATTAAGATCTAGATGAAATAGAATCTACATATATTATCGTCTCACTCTCGCCATCTGCAGAAGTGGTCGTAAATGAATTATAGCGAGAGTCTTTGATATGGTGGTTCGCATCTTGTAAATTAACTTACAACGAACGAATCCAGGCAAAAGTAATAGACAAATTGTCTCCCCTTCCCGTCACTGACTGATCTCATTACGGCGATTTTTATGATCACTGCCGAGATAATTACAGGTGAGCGGGACCAGGTCTGCTCGCTAACCTGCATCAAAGAGATTGCAATTAAATGCTACCAGCCATAAACTGCTTGCTAAATTATAAGAAAGACAGAGGTTTGAATATGTGAGGGTTAAATTCCTACAGCCGTAGGTGACAGAGAAGATAGAAGACAAAAATGAAGATAAAAAAAGATATTTGAAATCACTTAATCATAATCTACCACAGACGTCCCCGCTTAAGATATGGAACCATTCCATGTCCACTTTATGGAAAGCGATTTCCTATATCAGTGGCGTCTGGGTGACTGTTATCTTCACTCTCATGTTCTTCTTCCGTCTCTATCCAATTCCTACTCATGAAATCTGCCCCAACGTTTTCTTTACCTGGAATGTATTCGACTTTAACTAATATAAACTTGGCAGCAGTGCCCAGTGGATTATTTTCGCATTATATTCCTTATTAGCTCCAAGAAACGCCAGTGGAGCATGGTCGATCTGCACCGTAAATGTTACTCCGTACAGGTATTAATAGTGCCTCCTTATACCATGAACTAGTGCCAGACATTCTCTTTCCACTGTGGAGTAGTTTTGTTCTGCCTTATTCAATTTACGACTGCTGTATGCCACTGGAAATAGCTGGTTCTGATCATCGTCGCCTGCTTGAAGCAGGGTGGACCCGATGCCTTGTCCCGATACGTCGACTCGCAATATGAAGGGTTTGTTAATATCAGGCAGTCGCAGAATTGGATATTCAGACAACTGTTTCTTAAGCGTGACGTAAGCGTCTTCGCACTTGTAATCCCAGATAATTCTCTCAGGTCGCCACTTTTTCGTAAGGTCACTAAGGGGTGCTGTTAAACCATTGAAGTTTTTGATGAATTTCTGGTAATAAGCACATAGTGATAAGAACGATCGCGTTTCTTTCTTCGTCCTTGGCCTCTTTGCTGCACGTATCTTCTCTACGTTCTTAGCGACTGGCCACATGGCACCGTGAGCAATGATATGCCCCAGGAAGTCAAGCTTTTCGAAGCCGATTAAACATTTGCTAAGTAAAGCTGTGAGACCAGTTTCCTGTAGTCTCCTGAGGAGCATCTCAAACGTAGCAATGTGTTCTTCGTATGTGTCCGTTGCAACTAGTATATCGTCCATAAAATTGTGGATATGTGGACTGTGCAATGGCTCCAACAGCTTTCTCATCATTCTTGTGAACACTCCTGGTGCGTTGTGTAACCCGAATGGCATCACGTTAAACGTATAGTGTCCTTCACTGGTGCTGAAAGCTAGCAAAGGCTTAGTTTCCTCAGACTGGTATCTGATAGTAACCCTTACTCAGGTCAATCTTTGAGAAAATCCGTGCCTTGCTTAGCTTGCTAAACAGCTCAGAAGCACTTTGGAGGGGTTCAGGCTGAAATTCCGTTACTGTGTTAAGTAGACGGTAATCGATACACAGCCGAACTTCCTTATTAGGCTTCTGCAACAGCACTACGCTCGCACTATAAGGAGCTGTAGACTCACTAATAATTCCTGTTTTATGTAGCTTGTCTATCTCTGCCCGTAGCGTATCAGCGTTTGCATACGGAATAGGGTAGACTCTGGTGCGAACTGGTGTCTCGTTTGTAAGTTTCATCTCGAACTCTACGAGATGTGTTCGCCCAGGTACATCCATTAGCTCTGCTGTGTACGGGTTCAGTAGCGCCCTCGTTTCTGTCTGTTGTGCTTCCGAGAGAGTGTCACCAAATTTTACATCCTTGAAAGATTTAGTTTGTTGCAATGGATATTCCACACAACTATCGTCATCTTCAACATCCTCTGTAGCTATGGCGACCGCCAGGAGATGTTCGGGGGATAGCACCGGTCTCTCCTAGTATTTCTTTAACAGATTCACATGGTAAACCTTCTCCTTTCCTTTAATGGAGATCTGATAATTCGTTCTAGAGATCTTTTTCAGGACGGTAAACGGTCTTTGCCACCCGATGCGTAGTTTGTTGCTTCCGGTTGGCAGTAACAACAAAACTTTCTCCCCTGGTTGTATTTCTCTCTCTTTTGCTGCTTGATGGTATCGTTTTGCGTGCTTAGCGCGTGCTCGCTTAAGGTTGGTCATTGCTAGATCCCATCCTAGCTGCAGCTTTTAATTCAATTCCGATACATATCTACTGGCTGAGACGACTGTCTCATCCGCCTTCTGGTCTGCCAGGGACCGAAGTAATGCTTCAAGCGGCCCCTTTATAGGTCTGCCGAATAAAAGAGTAGCTGGAGGATCTCCGTAGAGGCCTGTGGAACTTCCCTGTAAGCGAATAGGGCTGCAGGAATGAAAAGATCCCAATCCTCCGGTTTTTCTTGTGCCAGCTTGCGTAACATGGTGGTGAGGCTGCCGTTGACACGTTCCACGAGCCCATTTCCGGCCGGATGGTACGGGCTGGTGTGGATGTGTTTGGCCCTCAAGATCTTAAAGATCTTTTCCATTAACAGGCTACGGAATTCGGATCCATTGTCTGTCAAAACATGTTGAGGGAATCCCAACCGTGTAAAAATCTGCACGAGGGCTTCTGCGACATGCTTCGAATCTGTGCATGTTAGCGGTATAGCTTCGGCCCACATAGTGCATGTGTCGACTAAGGTCAGGATAAACCTGTTCCTTCGTTTGGTCCTTTCTAGGGGTCCAACAATGTCGACAGCAACCCGTTCAAATGGAGTCCCCACTATTGGCATTTGCCCCATGGGAACTGGGGGGGAATGTCCAGTGCTTGAGTGCCACCCGTTTATACTGGGCACAGGATTTCACATATCTGACTATATCAGTGTTCATCCCTGGCCACCAATAGTGAGTCTGTATTCGCTAATTTGTGGCGTTCTGTCGCATATATCCGCTAAAGGGAAGAGAATGCCCCCTTTCTAAGATTTGCCTTCTGTACTGTTTCGGTACTAGGAGCTGATTGTAACCTTGTTCAGGCTTGCCCGTTCTGCGATAAAGTACGCCATCTTTAGAAAAAATGTCCCCGTGCTGTCTAGGGTCCTTAGCCATGGGCAGTTTCCTAAAGCAGGGCTCCAAAGTAGGGTTCTTTTGTTGCGCTTCTTTTAGTTCCATAGGTAACAAATTTGGCGCAGGCTCCCGTTCCTTCTTGGTTTGCCCTCTTGTGGTTACTGTTGCCACAATTGGCTCTTCCGGTTTCCCAATAAACACATATCTACAGCCAAGTATGACTGGGTAGATCGGGTCATCCATAACAGCCGCTTTGATCACACCTCTGACAAAATTAGAGTGGATCTCAACCAATGCAATGGGAAGCGTTGTTGGTGCATCATTCTTGAAAACTTTACAAGTTTAATGGTTTGTTCTGTCTCTTGACCGGGTTTGATCAGGTGCCTGTCAACAATGCAATCAAAAGTAAGCCCCGTGTCAAACAAACAATAAGTTGAAATCCCGTTTTAAACAACAGTACCTCGCGTAGAGGGCCTCTCTCCCTCAGATTGAGAATCACTGACAATAATTCTTTCTTGCGAGTCTGTTTGCAAGCATCCGATGCGTTTAGGCTCGGTGTGCTTGCTCTGATCGGTTGTCCCGTGCGCAGGGGTTTTCCTTTTGTCACCTTGTCCTTTCTGACCGCACTGCCATGTAGGATCTTTGGGTTGATCAGTCTGTTTGTTATTGATGGGGTACTTGTTTTTGTAGAACTTAGACTTTTCAGGAGGGGGGTTTTGGGGTCCAGTTTCTCTGTGGTTATTTTGGTGAGAAGCGTCAGAAGATTGGTCTAGATTATTCTTTCGAAAAGGCTCTTCTGTCGGTTTACGTTTTGTGGCCGGCAGTTCGGCCAGTGCATTATGATATCGCTCAGACTTTTCCAAAATGTCTTCAAGCTTTTCTGCCCTCTGCTCAGCTAGAAATCTCCGGGTGTCAGCAGACAAAGTGTTCTTTATCTGTTCGCATATAACGAACTCCTCAAGCCCTTCATAGGTAGAGGCGAGCTGTGACAACTCCAGACACTTTGACAAGTATCCCTTCAGACGATAAGAGAACTGCTGAAAAGTTTCAGAATTCTCTTTTCTGCTGTTGCGAAACAGTTGCAAACATTTTCGCGCATTCATTTCAAAGCGCTCAAGTAAAGCTTTCTTCAACACGTCGTAGTTGTCTTGTTGGCTGCTTTCCAGTTTAGAGTAAACATCATAAGCAGAACCTTTTAAGGCCTGGGAAAGTTTCATACACTAACACGACCTCTCTAAACTGTACAGAATGGCCATTTTCTCAAATTTTTCTAGCCACGTGTCAATCTTCTCATTAGGGCAAGGGAAAGATTCTAGAGTGAAAGACATAGCGGTGAGTTGAGGAGATTGAGTGTTAGAAGGATCAGTTAAGGAAGAATGAGGAGAAGACTCTCCATTGCTGGAGGTAGAGGCAGCGCCACGACTTTGGACTTCTAGAGCTTTAAGCGCCAACTCGTGCTGTCTCTCCTCCCTCTCCTTCTCATGCTGTCTCTCCTTCTCTCTTTCCTCATACTGTTGTTCATTCTCCCTTTCCTCATGCTGCGTCATGCGAGCTTCCATTTCTGCATCAATTTTCTACTGCTCTAAAGCTTCGGCTGCTTTTTCCTTCTCCCTAGCTTCTGCTTCTTTCCTCCTAGCTTCTTCTTCTTTCTTCTCCGCATCATATCTGTCAAGTTCGCCCCTGACAAAAGCTTTCGCTTCCTCTCCGTCCAATCCGTCTTCCCTAGCTTCCTCTCTGAGCATTTGATTAAGCTTTGCCCGCTCTGCCATTGTAAAGAACTGACTGAGTGTTAATCGAGAAGGAAGTAAGAAAAAGGATACACTGGTTCTCTACCACTTACGAGAAAATCAAACAAGAAATATATGATACTAACTAGGATACCTCCTTCTAAATATTAATTATCTAACTATCGCTGCAGTGGAAACAAACAAATTATTGCAAAAATTTAAGGAGAAAAAAATATTCCCTTAATTTTTAAATCCACTACAATTTCACCACTGAAGTCAGATCGGGTAAGGGAGGCAATGAACTGGACTAAAGATTTTAGTCCGAACGCACTCCTTAACTTAGTTCAAAACACCTTCTGCTTCAAAACGCTGTGATTGTTACGCAATCACAAACTTTACCAGCGGTTAAGTTTTACAAAATTAATACATAACATCATCATGTGACATATTCTTTCCAGAACGTTGTCTCCATTACAGCTGCTCTGAACGCATCACGATTCTGGGCAAGTCGACCTGCATCAGCCAAAGACAAGTTCAGACTCTCTGTGATGTCCTGGGTCCACCGTCGTCTAGGTCGACCCCTTCCCCTTTTTCCAGGGACCATGCCTTCCATCACTGTTTTTTCCAGACTATTATGTCTTTTTATATGACCGAAAAATTTCAGCTTCCTTATTGCGATGGTATTTAGGAGCCAATGTTCCTGTACGTTTAGTGAGTGCAGTACTTCTCGGTTGGTCTTTTTTTCTGTCCAGGGTATTCTCAACATCCTTCTGTAGCATTTCATATCGAATGATGTAATCTTTTTTGCAACTGTTTTATTGAGTGTCCAAGTCTCGCAGCCGTATGTTGCTACTGGGAATATACATGCTCTGATCAGTTGTAACTTTGTTTCTTTGCTTGTGCCTTGCCATAGGTTTTTCATCTGTATTAGCTTATGTGAAGCAATTGCAAGTCTTCTTTTAATTTCTACTGCACAGTCGCCAGAGCTGTTAATGATTGATCCTAAGTATTCGAATTCATTGACACTTTCCAGTTCTTCGTTATCAATTACATAACATACTCTGACAAAATCATCCTGTAAATCCAATGATATATACTCTAACAATGCTGTGGAAAAACAATACTATTATAGTGTGGTCAGCAAGCCTATAAACAGATCGTTAGTCTAGGGGATAATATTTTTAAAGATACTAAAACTCACGAGACATCACACTCT
Source organism: Oreohelix idahoensis (assembly GCA_024509875.1). NCBI lineage: Eukaryota > Metazoa > Mollusca > Gastropoda > Stylommatophora > Oreohelicidae > Oreohelix > Oreohelix idahoensis. Next base: position 185,692 of record JAMPIV010011157.1, read on the forward strand.
TACTATATTTCAGAATAAAGAAAATTAATCCTGCAGACGCGCTGATATTAGTCGTCTCGTCTTCCTATTCTAAGTTCAAAATATCCTTCGGACGAGTCCACATTTGCGTAGATTAGTGATAGGGGAATTAAGACACAGATTGGTCCCTTCTGGATAGACTAGAACTTGAGGTGACTCAGTGAGAGATAATAATAGAAATAGATTTTCACGAGTGAGATGGTGGAAACTAGGTAATTCTGTCCCTGAAGATAAAGAAAAAGATATATGAAATCACTTAATCATAATCTACCACACCATCCTGTGTAAGGTAAACACCCTTCCTGTGTGAGGGGATGTGTTAGTGTTTTTAGATGACTTTCGTCAAACATTAACAGTCAATCCTGGATCAACACTACCAGACAAACTATATTCTTACCTGAACGCATCTCCACTTGGAGACAATTTCGGAAAATGGGACTGACCACCAGTATGTGAGTTCATTTGCTTGGAGAAACAACTGCTCAGAACTTTGCACATTAACTGTAGTGCCGTGATGATGACAAATTTCCTACTAATCCTAAAACTAATCTGATTTATTTTCCGTTGGATTTGTGCAGTATGGGCTTGACAGTACAAGAATTACAAAACAACGCTTTTTTCCGAACATTCGCAAAAAATGTTAGGAACCATAAATGGTTTTGTGAGCCAGCGATTATGGTTTCTAACAGTTACAGCGTTACAAATAGCAATGTCCATACAGAGAATCAGCTGTCTGGTATTTCTACAACAACACCATAGTTACAAATCTATCAACACTGCCATAGATGCCCAGCAGGCGGTAATTATCCAATTCCTCAACATCTTAGACATACTGTAATTCCACAGCACAACGTAATTTTAAAAATTGGAGAACATATAATTTTACCGTGAAATCTAAATCCGCCTGAATTATATAATGGAACCGTACTATGTGTACAGAAGCTCACGCCAAACGTTATAGAAGCAATAACAGTAACAAACAATGCCGGATTGGAAGATGCGTATATTTGATGTATTCCTCTGATCCTCAGCGACAAGCCTTTTAATGTTAGCAACAGCAGTATCCCATGTAACTTACATCTGCAATGACTATAAGCAGGGCACAAGCTATTTGATATTTGGTTTAAGGATCGTCTTCATTGCACGTGGACAACTCGATCTGTGCTCCGATCTCCTGCCTTAGATCACACAAAGAGGATCTCAGCACAGTGCACGAATTCCGTAGCACTGGCGAGGATCCCAATGTGTGTATACAGGAGTCCCACATTATATAAATATTTTTGTGGCTGGTAGGTTTTCCTAATTTTGTAAACTTTGCCAGAGCAGCGGCCGTATTGCCTACTCTTTACGATTTTCAACTGCCGAGGAATTTTTAACGTGCGAAACTTGCACACGGGACTTCTTACGTTTTCGCCTTTACCGATGATATCAGGGTGGAGGATGACGACATTAGGACCCACTGATTCTGAACAAATTTCCATAAAATATATTACCTTATTGAAAACCGGCCCCAGTAACTTTAAAATTAGAGGCGGTCGGCATACCTCATAACCACTCCGACCCCTCCCCCCCCCACCCACAAAGGCTCAAGGATAGTTACTTAAAGTAGCAGGCATTAACTTAGAAAACCCATGCTCCATGCAGACAATTATATGTTGCTTGCTCCAGAGTGGGCACACCAAGAAAAGTATTTTCTTTAGCCCCTGACGGCAGCACCAAAACATGATGATTATAAAAAAACATTGGAGCAATGTAACATTAATTAATGTAGAAAATAGCAATAAGTAAATATGAAATGACGTGATCAATAATATAAATTGTAACTTATGTAAATTAAAAGAACATACAATATATAATGATCCAAATATTGTAGTTTGATTTTTGCAACTTTCAGAAGTCATGATGCTGTACGTTTCTATAAGCTGTTATTACAAGTAGATATGAACCGGGCAACACGGGACACGTCTTATTCCTATTGTTATTGTTGTTCAGAATCGACATTATTGTACTCCGGGAAAACCCATAGATGCTCAGTGTCCCTCAGAAAATGTCGGAGGGAATGAATGCTAATTGTTCCCGTTGCGCGCTGGTTGTATACATGCCGGATGCATCCTCTCATTCGTTCATCCCTGCCAGTCGTTTGCCTAATGCCAAATTCCAACAGTCTTAGCCGTGATGATTCATCGATAGCAGTGTCATTATCTAATAGGCGATCATTAATTGTCTTCATTATCTCTCTCTTGTCCATATCTTATCCCCCTACTAAAGGTGGTCTTGCAGCTAATCTGTCAACTCTTTCATTGCCGCGTACCCATGCATGAGCAGGACAGTATTTCCACACCAGTACTTCAAGATTCGAGGCTTCTACTGAGGTTTTCCATTCATGCCGTAGCGTCTGATTTAGTATATGTACATACTCTACAGGCCTGTAATCCAATACCATAATTCCCGCCGTAAGTACGTCGGTCGGTCGGTCGGTCACATCATGCACACCGTCATTTGCTCACTTTTCTATTTTCGAGAGAGTAAATTAACTTTCAACCACAGCTAAGGCGTGCAACTGTGGTTGAAAGTTAGACAATAATTGTATTGCTTCCCTTATATGTACTGTCCCGAAAATAGAAAAGTGCGCAAATGACGATGTGCATGAACAGTTATATCTCAGACCTAAGGGTCTCTTATATTTGCAAATGCGCCCTAACATAACCGACTAGGTTGTACGGGACGCGCCTCGCCAAAACGAGGCAAAACGTTATTTAATAAAAAAAAAATAAAAATTGATTATTGAAAGTCAAGATTTTAAAAAGATGCACGAACAATTACGAGACATGTTGTCATAAGAGAAATTTTAGTTATTTAGTCAATTTACGGTCCATCAGATCATTATCACCGCTCCACATGTCATTTAGGAAGGTTACTCCATGTATTCATATTTAATACATCCATATAATTTTCACTACAAATATCTAATAACAGTCGCCGGCGATGAAATGACTACAGTAGTGATAGTACCGTCTGTAATACATATAACAGAAACAACACACTATAATTAAAAACCTGTCAATTTTGATGGGTTATTGCTAGTATCTAATGTAATGTAGGTACATACTCTTATTCACATTAACATCTGATAATAGTACATGTGCATATAAATGTTGGACATTCACACTAACTTCCCCATGATTTTACAGTTTTTGCAGGCGAAAAATTATATTTTTTCTAAGAATTTCTTGTCCTCGATACATTAGACGACATAACACAGCCAGTAGGAAGAAAACAGAAGTACCTACATCTTATTCTGTGATGTAGCACGTTCAATGGAAATATGAAAGCGACAAGAATAGACAACCGCAGGACTATAACTAACTTTACCAATGAAACATTGACTCAATCAATAGGATACATTTTTATTAACACTTGTGACTGGGAGTGAACAGATGTGTGCATATGTGTGCATGTGTTGACATGACTGTATGAATGAGTTTGTATGTGGCCGCGAATCAACGACTAAGTCTTTATTCAATACGCGCCTTAATGTATATTTAGTTTTGCAAATTATGTTTGTTCTTCTGGGCGCGCGCTCGTCCCTGTATCGTTTCCTCTCGCTTGGCGAGTCGTGTGAACCGCTGATACTGCTCACATCTCATACCCGGTGTTGCAGCCTCACGCGCGTGACTTGCTGTCATTCAGTCACTCAGGTAATGGTCTGTCTGTGACGTCGTGGACACATCAGAAGAGGCGGTCAGGACCTGTCAGAAGTGGATTTGATGTTTTAATCAACCCTAAGTGATACTAAGCTCCGACAACGCATACACTAACTATGTGAAATGGAGAAACTATAATTCATTAGCACACGTAAAGAGATTGTTTTTTTAAATATTTTTATTTTAAACGTTAATAATGTCCTAGTCATTGAACCTTAGTCTTCCAGTTGTGCGTACTGTATTGTACTTCCATGCCACGGACACGCAGACCAGAGCGGAACCATTCACGCTGTTGATAATCTCAGTGAAAGTGAGTATACGATAAATTTCACTGACGCTGTACTATTCATTTTCTAGTTATCTGTGTCACTTCCCATCTATTATCTAGCTATCTACTATATAATAATAATAATAATAATAATAATACATTCTTTAAGCGCCAAACACGGCGCATAAGGCAGAAACCAGTGCTCTCCAGGTTGTTCGTTGTGACGCCACTCCTCTTAGCTCTTGCACATTATTTAGGCCCAACGTTCTTCCTTCTCTTATTATTGTTCTTCTGAGTGTTTCTTTTGGTCTTCCTTTTTTCCGCTTACCCTCAGGAACCCAAGTGAGCGCCTGTAGTGGTATTCTGTTGTTTTGCATTCGTAGGACATGACCGATATATGACCATCGTCTTTTCCTTATATAGTCGGAGACATATTTCTGCCTAGAGTCTTCTCTTATTTGTCGATTAGTCTACTATATACACGAACATAATTACCGATGTATGTTACGTCGGTCGGTCTCACTCAAAATAGTAACTCGCGCCAGAAAAAAAAGTGCGCATCGCACGGTGTGCAACTTGCGCGGCATGGGTGTTATATAAAAGAAATACTTTGGTTTTTTTTTTTTAACCGTGTTGAAAAAATTGTATTGTTTCCATTATATATACTCTTCCGAAAATAGTTACAATCAACAAAGAAAAGCGTTCAAATGACGGTGTTTATGAACAGTTTGATTACACTGTATAATTGAAAGAAACCAAAAACACTATAAGAATGTACTTCTATCTGCTCATCCGGGAACAGAAACAGCACACTATAATTAAAAACCCGTCAAGTTTGACGGGTTATTGCTATTTATATCATAATAATATATCTTTGGCATTTCCCATTATATCATAATGACAAGTCTGGAATGGAATTCACCACTAATATTGGAATTGGGGACTACGAAAAGGCATTTGACAGTGTAGACAGAGAATCACTATTAATGAGGCATTATGGAGTTCCCCTGAAGATCATTAATTTAATAACGAAAACATATGAATACATGACATGCAGAGTTCTTCATGAAGGATAGCTAACAGAACCGTTTGGGATAAGAACGTGAGTGCGCCAGGGATGCCTCTTGTCTCCATTTCTTTTCTTACTAGCAATAGACTGGGTAATGAGAACATCGACAACATACAACAGAAATTGAATCCAGTGGACTCTGACTAAGCAATTGGATGATCTGGATTTTGCTGATGACTTGGCTCTTCTGTCCCTTAACTGTAATCAGATGCAGGACAAATTGAAAACATTCGATGAGAGGTCACAGCAATTGGGTCTGAAAATACAAAGGGAAAAGACAAAAATAATGTGAATAAATTTAGGTAATGATAACAAGGTTGAAATTGAAGAACCACCACTACAAGATGTAGAATCGTACATATATCGTGGCAGCAATATAGACAAAGCTGGAGGGACAGACAGTGATATCAAAATAAGAATACAAAAAGCAAGAGGAGCTTTCATTGCATTGGGAAATAAATGGAGATCAATGTAGCAACATTGATTTTGCTGGGGAGGTTATGATGGTATCCTAAAAGAATGAAAAGGTGTCTGCTATAACCGTGTGAGGTCAAGCAAATGTAGGCCTCTGACTCTATAGATGATGATGATGAATTATGTGCAGAGAACCTAACGCTACCTTCCTAGGTCTCACACGGTCAATCTTCTGGCTCTAGAGTATGGTGTATGGTGTACCTAGTGTCTAGGGGAGAAATGAATGATGGTACACAACAATCAAACACTTTAAGTTTCTATTAAAGAAGATAATAACTAGCAGTTAAGTTTTTCTTTGAACAAATATTTACAATTTATTTTGCCTGTCCATTCATAGCTTGTGGACAGGTCTTTGAAAATAAGGACAAGATAGTTTACAGAAAAGAACAATTAAAAATGTTGGGACAATCTGCCCAATAACTAAAAGTTATTATGTATTTATAAATGTCCTTCCTGTATGAAATATTAAATTAGTTCACTTTAGTTATCTACCGGGAGAGTCACTGTATATGAGGGCTGTAGTTCATCCTACCCCCATAAATTCCTGTGTAATATTTTGAAACACAAGAAAATGTCAGAGATGCCCCAGATGTTTTACTCTTCACCTGGGAGTCCTTGTTGTAAGATAATTCAATGGGTAGTTGCAGAAATTTCAAGTTCAACACTCGCCAAAGCTCCTACTGGATATTCGACAGCATATAAGTCTGGTTGGAGACTGGTTGGCGTTTATAAGCACTCAGCAGGTTTCCTGTCACCAGCCGGCAACAGGAACATAGACCCTCTGCAACAAAAGGACACCCTGGCCTTTTATCTCTGATCATTTATTCTAACACTTAATTCCCTACGTGGGTATGGGGTCAGCCTCGCGTGCCTTACAAATGCACTCGCCCCGAATTGTACAGGACTCCCACCTGGTTGTGATCACACCTCAAGTCCTTATAGTAGATACGCCACTGTACGTTCACATACTTTTCCTCCGTACAATAATGTGGAGTAACCACATTTCCTGTGATATGATCTTCTCTTCTTTTCTTTTCACTTATATTTGCTTCAGGCATGTTAAACAGTGTTCATTGAACACAGAGGCTTGCTAAACTATTTTAATACAATAATATGTCAACATAATCATAACAACATACATCAGTTAGACACCGTTTAATGTGAGGACTCAACAATGTCTGCTTCCGACATGTCCTTCACTTTTTCCCCAATAGCAGTATCTAACTTTGTAGTTGGACCAAACATATTAAATTTCCAAAAATATCCTTACCACAATCAAGAAATATATAAACAAATGACGCTGATTTTGTGAAGAAATGGCCTCAGCTTCCTCCGAACTGCACAGACTGTGAATTTATTCTTTATTTAAGTTTAAAATTAACACAGCTGTTTTTCAGCGTATCTGTATACAAATTTTAGTTCAACTGGCAATGAATAATCAAAGCCTTTTGCTAATATCTACCAGCACTAGCCAATTGTAACGTTCTACTACTTGAATTCAAATGCAGTTTGAATGAAAAACCCAAAATAATTTTGAATAACTGGTGGTCGATTGGCCCGTCTGCTCTAGCCATGCCCAATACAAAAGATATCACGTTAGGATTACATTTCTCCTACCGTTCCCCTTTCCCATTCATACTCTGTTCACCCCAAGCGAATTTGAATGTACCTCCCTGCCTCTTTTTCCAGCTCGCGTCCCCCTAACGTTACCAAAAAAACATGAGCAGGAACGCCAATGTGTCTGGTCGTGTGTTCTTAGATATTAATATTTCTTCAATAACTTCTCTAATACTGAGAATATCATATTATTTAAAGTACATTCTTACTCAGCTAACTCTACGTCATACTACCATATAATTCTTATGGGGAACTTCATAATGGTTTAAAATTTCCAATTTTTGTCATCGTCTATCGTCAACTAAAATTTTACACAAGTCCGCCATCTTTCCTCTCCTTCATCTTGCGAGCATGTATTTTTCAAATAACTACTTGTTTTAGTTACATCAGAAATGCTACAACTAGGAGGAAATAAAATTGTCTGCGTGGTTATGCCTTGGCTGGCTTTTCCGCAGTGTGAATATATGCGTTGCAGACTGTGTCATCGAAGCGGGGTGTAGACGGGGCGGGTTTAAGAATTTGCGTTACTAGTTAGCATTGTATCGTGTAATACTACCCAAAAATGTAAGGATTACTACCGATTTTGCTACAAAGTTGACAGAAAGTGTTACTTCAGATAGCTATATTGCGGCATGCTTCCGCCAATAGTTAATTGTAAGGCTAGACTACAAAGTGTATACAGCAGATTGGGCAACAGTTAAATATAGTAGTGTTTGTCGAAAACGAAACTAAAGCGTGTCAGACTTTTTCTGTGAAATCGTTCTATAGGCTTAGCACTGTGCAAAAAGCAGCGCTGCTGGCTTCGAAGATGCCAACCGTCAGACACATGCGGGCTAATGTATTTATTATCGTTTTATGCATAAATCGTACTGAATTGAGCGTTTATTCTCGCATATTTTGCTACAATCAAGAGAAATGGATCCAACACGAAAATAAGAATCTTCAACTCAAATGTGAAGTCAGTACTATTATATGGCTCTGAAACATGGAGAACAACAAAGACAACAACCAAAAAGCTATAGACTTTCATAAATGGGTGATTGCGTAGAATAGAGGGATTAAAATGATAAGATAAGGTTACCAAAGTGGAACTGATGACAAGAACCAGACAAGTGCCAGTGGAACAAGAGATGAGAAGAAGACGATGGCGATGGATAGGACACACACTTAGGAAACCTGTTGATAGCATTACACGGCAGTCCTTGTTCTGGATCCGCAGAGCAAGAGAGGCAGAGGTAGACCAAGAAGCAAATAAGAGAGCTGGACACAGAGGTGAAAATGATGAGGAGAACGTGGAAAGAACTTGAGATGATAGAACGTGACAGGAGGACTTGGCATGTGTTTGGGAGTGGAGGGTTATGAATGAATGAAATTTCCCATTATATCATAATAACATATCTTTGTCACTTCCCATTTTATCATAATAATATTTCTTTGTCTCTTCCAGTCACGGGATTTACTCCCCTTGCTCTGCAGTGATGGTCCAGCAATGGCCAAAACTTAGAGTATCTAATGTTGGTCTTCAAAGGTATCTACTTTAGCACAAGATTACTCTTGGTAGAGTTGCAAATAGAAGGATAATGATGCTTCTACCTAGAGTGAGTTTTCACAAGATATTCAGAAATCAAGAACAATGCCGAATGTGTCTTAGCGCAGTTAACTTATTATCTGCCCGACAACTTTAGTGAAGAGATATATTGTATGATTTAGCTTCCGGTTCCTGTCCAATATGTCGGACATTGTGTTTTTGACGTTAGTGATTCTCTACACGTTTTTTTAGAATCCAGTCAGACAGTAAGACCACACTGCTGTCTTGCTAAGGTAGGCAACCCGACATAAATGCCCGTAGAAATCGGATGTACTGGGCCACAGGCCTAGCGAAACAGTACAACGTACGCCGCTCCATGATGATGTCATTACACCGAAAGCAAATTGTCAAAAACTCCGTAGCGTTCCGCTGGGCTACACAGAGGCAAAAGGCTAGAATTGCTGACAAAGCTCACAAAACACTCAGCATTCTGCAGTGGAATGCGAAAGGAGTTCGCAACAAAAAAGTTCCTTTAACAAACCGTCTATACGCAGAAGATATAGATGTTGCATGCATTCAAGAGACTCACCTCAACAACAACCACAGATTTTCAGTTAGAGGATACCAGGCTTTCCGACTCGATCGAGAAGGAGGTGTTCTGATACTCACGCGAAATTCCCTACCAAGCAGCGAAGTATCCGTGAACCTCAGAAATCAGTCTGAAATAATTGGGGTGGACATAACAATCAATGAAACGTGCATCCGTATTTACAATCTGTATGGCCAACCAAACAAGGATCTGTCACTTTCCTGCATGGAAATAAAGGACTCAAATTTCGTAATGGTAGGAGATTTCAATAGCCATTCTGAAAGATGGGGATATCCAGATACAGACAACAGAGGAGACGAAGTGGAGGACTGGGAGATAGATGCAAATCTTCACCTAATCAACAGTCCCGATGACAACCCCAGTTTTTACTCCAGAAGATGGCACACTACTTCCACTCCAGATCTAGCCTTTTCTACAGGAGATATCAGACATAAAATAGACAGACATATGCTTGATCAGCTATCAGGTAGTGACCATAAACCAATAAAGGTGGTCATAAATATGGAATTTGTTCCGCAGGAAGAAAAACTACTTCCTCGATGGAACTACAAACGAGCTGACTGGGACAAATTGTCAATGTTGTCAGACAGGTTTTGTGAAACCATTAACACACGGCACGGCAATATGAAACCATGGTCGAAAACCTAAATAGAGCCATACTACAAGCAGCCACTGATTCCATTCCTAGAGGGGCAAGACAAAACTACAAAAATTACTGGACTAAAGAACTTCAAAGGCTTGAAGATGAAGTAACAGAGGTCAGAAACACAGCAGAAAGAGAACAAACAACTGTAGCAAACATATTACTCAAAGCCACCACTGCAAAATACCGAAAAACATTAAATAAAACAACAAGAGACTGCTGGAAAGAAAAAACAGAAAATCTAAAATTAGATAAAGACGGAAATAAGCTATGGAAATTGGTTAGAGCCTTGAACAACGAAGGATCTCATTACAAACAAATCGCACTGAAACACGGCGACAATATGCTGATAGGCAAAAAAGCTGCAAATGCATTTATAGAATACTTTGCAAGCGCAAATCACATTGATGTCCCCGCTGACAGGAAGAAAATCGTCACAGATGAACAGTTGATTCATAACAACACACAGATTGCACCTGAAGAGCATATGATGACAAATTTGACAATGGCAGAAATGGAAGAGGCAATAAAGTCACTAAAGAAAAAGAAGTCACCTGGAAAAGATGAAATAACCAATGAAATGTTAATAGGTCTCAGCACAAGGGCAAAAAAGAAGCTTCTGGCAGTACTGAACTACAGTTGGAAAAGAGGAATTGTCCCGCAGGCATGAAAAGAAGCTATACTGATACCTATACCAAAGAAAGACAAGGCCCCGAAAGAACCAAATGGTTACAGACCGATCAGCCTACTAAGCTGTGTAGGAAAACTGATGGAGCGCATGATAAATACCAGACTGATGTGGCACTGTTGCAAGTGGATCTTGTTGCAAGGCGTGGTTTGGTTAGCTCTGAACAATGTTCCATGTGATATTAATAAAACAGTTATAAATGTCTGGCCATTGTTTTATCTTCTTGATATTCTTGAGTGATCGTGTATCGTGCCTTCTATGTAAGATTACGCGAATGCAGGGGTGGAAGATTCTGAACAATAATTGAACCTTGGAATACGATTGATGTGACAAGTCGGTTCCATTGAGTCCACAAATATTTAATACAGTTTACACGTCAAGACGATTCATGCATGTTGATCACAAAGGTACATATTATAACTTGAAAATATATGGCATAGATATGCAGATATCCTATCAGTCCTTGTCCAATAATCAAATTACTGTATGCAGATTGTCATAGCTGTATGCACGCGCGGTTGGGGTTTTCCAACGGCCGACAGTGAGTCTATGAGTCTGGTAAAATCAAATACTATGGACTGTAATTCATCCTTCCTTAATTTTCACTTTCGTACTGACCTTTAATCATTTCAAATCTTCGTAATAGCAATGGACTGACCCATGTCCGTACTTGCATAAAATATATCTGTATGGCAATACCATGCCCAACATTGGAAGGAGAGTCAGACGCGTCTTAACAGCTTGACGGTCAATGTGAAAAGGGGTATGGTTTCTTAGTTACCGACTGTGTCCTAAACAACGCTATACACGTCATAATCGATCGTGTATGAAGCGTTCAGTAATTGAAACATCTATCGCAATATATTAAATGTCTTAACCTTTACAATTGCACGTCTGGTAACCTTTAGCAGACGGCGTTAATATCATATACCGTAACAATTCCCTGTACACCGGGGAAAAAAAATCGATAGATTTTTTTTCAATATCTATCCGACTTAACAATTTTTCAAAAAAAATTTAACACAATTGTGACATATGGCCGACGATGTTCTGAGTAGAACCGTGTTGCGGTCGTGTCAACTAACTATTTGTCATAGTCATCTAATCATAAATCACATTATATATCAATATTATACATATCATTATATCAACTAAATAAATGTCCAATGTTAATAGTGAATGAGAAAATTAAATTAAAGTAAGGTCTGTCGTATTAGTATGTCATATAGGAATTAATTTGACTAATTAAAATTAAATTAATTAATTAAATTAAGAGTTAAATTATTAAGGTTCTAATGTAACGCGATGTCATGAGAGAAGAAAAGACAAACTAAGTGAGAAGAAATAGAAAGAAATTCGAATATAAGTTTTAACTTAATTGTGTGTGTTAAGTGTTAGTGAATAATAACTATCTAATTTAACTAACTAAATAATGTATAGGTACATTAAAAAAAAATTATTAATCTAATACTTGTGTGAGATTTATTTTCTCTTTTCATAATTTCTTCTTTTAGTATTTCGTTCTCTTTTTTTTTGTTCTTTCATTTCATTTTTTTCTCACATTTCATTTTATTGATAATAATTCAATTAAGAAGTTAAGTTAACTAATTAATTAGTATAGGATATGATGATCCATCCGTAGTCTTGATACTGATGAATTCTTTTAGGCAAGAAAGGTCAAACGTTTACGTTGGAAAGAAATGTCATTTATCCCAGCATCCAAGAATTAAGTATACACAGGAACATCAGTTCGGTTTGTCGTCAGATATAAATCCATGATTGTTCAAAGAGTATTCATATCTCGTGTATGGACGTTAGACGAATTTTGAATGTCTATATATACCTTGATTGTCTTTTAATTCAATTCTGTGATGCATATAGTGTTCATACAGTTTAAATTAAAGGCAAGGTTAGTTCCTTTATAGTTGATACTTCGTTCAATCTAATGTAGTTCTGATTGATGTAGTTTAAGAGTGTCAATATTGATTATTCGTCGTCAATAGGATTACGTGACAATGCATCTGCCACACAATTTTCAGTGCCAGGAATATGTTCAATGGAGAACTCGAATGGCTGTAGGATGATTGAATATCTGGCAAGTTTCTGGCTTTTGTGGTTGGATCGACGCAAGGATGCGACCGCACGTTGGTCCGTCTGTATGGTGAAGGGAGCACCGAGTAAGAATTTTTCCAGCTTCGTTATTGCCCAGATCACAGACAAAAGTTCCTTGTCGACTGTTGAATACTTGGTTTCCGCCGGCTTCAGCTTTCTTGATATATATAAGGTGGGGTGTAGAATGCCATCATGGTTCTGGAGCAGGCATGCACCAATGCCGTAGTTACTAGCATCTGTTCGTAAGAAAAATCTTTTGGAAGCATCGGGAAGTCTTAAAATTGGTTCATGTGAGAACAAATTTATAATTTTGTTGAAAGTTTCATTGCATGTACCAGTCCATGTCACCTTCACCGGCATATCTTTTTTTAACAATGAAGACAATACAGCCGTGATGGATGACAAGTTAGGTATGAATCTACTGTAATATTGAACAAGTCCTAACAAACTCCTGACCTGTTTCTTCGTCTGAGGAACTGCTATGTTTAGAATTTTTGAGACTGTACTAGGTAACGTTCGGATATATCCCGATCCAATGATATGTCCCAAAAAGGTTATCTCATTACACGCGATTTGCACCTTTGTAGGTTTAGCAGTTAGATGATAATTCCTTAGAGTGTCAAAAACATATCTAAGTCCCGAAACATGTTCCTCAAACGACGAACTAAACAAGCATATGTCGTCAATATATGTAATAACGTCTGGTCTACCTGATAAAATTTGTCGCATCAGGCGAATGAAGGTAGCTGGCGCATTAACAAGCCCAAAAGGCATCACGTTCCACTGGTATAGACCTTGTGGCGTGGAAAATGCGGTGTAGTACTTAGCCTTTTTCGGTCAGTGGTATCTGCCAATAACCTTTAGTTAAGTCTATCTTACTAAATATAGTTGCGTTAGATAGACGTGGCAGTAAGTCGTCGATAAGTGGATGTGGTTCGCTGTCAACTATAGTCTTAGCATTTAATTTTCTATAATCAACACATAGTCTGATATTATTGTCCTTCTTCCGGACAATCACTAATGGAGAAGAGAATGGCGAATTACTAGTCTCAATGATTCCCAGAGACAACATCTGTTCAAGTTCCTTAGTAGTTTTAGCAAGGAAATGTAAAGGAACAGAATAGGGATGTACACGAATAGGTGTATCGTCATTGAGAGTAATGTCATGACTGATAGCCGATGTGCGACCCGGAACGTCGGTCAACACATCTGGATAAGATTGTAATAAATTAGCAATCTGTAGACGCTGTTGCGGTGTAACCGTTGAAGAGATGGTTACATCCCGCCAAGATTCAGTAGGTTGAACTACTGGTACAGGTAACGGTAACTGTACCTCAGGAAAAGAAGATTCTTCTTCCTGGATGACAGATAAGTTAGTATAATGACAAGTGGATACTGTGTTGTCATCTAGTTCATGAAAAATTGACTGTAAGTGTTCAGGACGTGTATGAAATTGCTTGAGCATTTTAATATGAAATATCTTTTTGTGTCCCTTGATATCTAAGACGTAATCAACGTCGGAAATTTTATCAATGACTTTGTAAGGACCATTCCAAGATATCAATAATTTATTGTTATTGTGAGGAAGTAACACATAAGCCTCGTCGCCTGGGAATAATTGGCGTAATCGTCGAGACTTATTTTGTAGAGATCGAGCCTTAGCTTTTGCAGCCTCAGAAGAAGCTGTTGCCAACTGGCAAGACTCAATAATGTTCTTCCGAAGATTAATTACGTACTCGTAAGATGACTGAGTGTCCTGAGTCATCTCGTCGTCAATTAATAAGTCTTTTATTAGTCCCATAGGACCTCTTGGGGGAGCACCAAAAACTAATTCAAAGGGAGAGAAGCCAGTTTGTTCATGCGGTACCTCCCGATAAGCAAATAGAACAGCTGGGAGTGCTCTGTCCCAGTCATGAGGGTGCTTAGCAGTAACCTTATGTAGTAGTTGTTTAAGTGTACGGTTAAGTCTTTCAACCGCACCATTACTCATCGGATGATAAATACTACTTAAATTCCTATCAATGTCCCAAGTTTTCATGACTTCCTTCATGGTGTCAGATATAAACTGTGACCCATGGTCTGATAAAAGTTTTCTAGGAAACCCTATTCTAGAAAAGATGAGATGTAGTGCATCAGCTACATCTGTGGTAGTGGTGGTCTTTAATGGGATAGCTTCTGGCCATCGTGTGCACAAATCAATGCACGTAAGGACGAATCTATGTCCTCTGGCCGATGGTAGCAATGGACCAATAATGTCTATTGCCATTTTGTCAAAAGGTCTCACTGAGATATCGCAAGCCTGAATAGGCGCCGTGTGAAAAGCTCCACGTGCTTTCACTTCTTGGCATGTAGTACAGGAACGTACATACTGCGAAATATCTCTTGACACCCCTGGCCAAAAGAATGAAGACAGTACTCGAGATCGTGTTCGAGTATATCCCATATGTCCAGCACAATGTGAGTCATGTGCATGTTGAAGAATGTACCGTCTAAAAGTATATGGGACCATAACTTGTTGTTTCATTTGTGATTTGTCATTAAAACATCTAATCAATATGTCATTTTTAATAACAAAACAATGTTTGTTATTATTACCTGAGGATAGATTGTCAACTTTATCAACCAATTTAAAAAATTTTTTTAAAGATTTATCCTCTTTTTGTTTGGTTGCAAATGTTTCCCTGTCAATAGGTGAATTGACTACAAATTCCTCTTGGTTGTCTGCATCCATTTTATTATCATCAACTTTTTCCATGAGTTGAGTCTGCGCTCTAGTCGTCACGGCGTTTCCAGTGCATAGGTTATGTTTCTCCCATTCTATAATCTCATCTGGAGTACAATCTTTACTGCCGTGTATACGACCAACCATCAAATCAGCTATAGGCTTTTTTAGCATACATACTTTCACGTTCCCTGTGAAAAAAGGAGTGTTAACATGAATAATAGCTGTGGGGTAAAACTCTATTGTTCCACCAAAAGTCATGCAACGGACATATTCCCCCGTTGCACAGCTGGGATGTACCAGCGACTGTCGTACACCAATCGTTGTGGATCCCGAATCCCTCAACACTGAGACGACGGATCCATTAACTAATCCCCTGTTAAAAATTAATAGGCCTGTTCCATCGTTGACTGCAAGACCTACCTGTGGTATAATATGTCCGCAGTTAAGCACTGTTTCTTTCGCCTTCTGAAAAATAAGATTGCATTGCTGGCAACTATTTGCCACATTATAATTAATAGCAAAACATGCAGCAGAAGACTGTGTTGTATTATTGTCGAGTGGGACCTGAGCTATAGGGGTAGTATTATTTGTAACTGCCGCCCCTGTATTATGGTTGTAATGAGATGATCCCCGAGAATGAGATCGATTCCGAGTATAATTGTTAGAATTATCTCGTCGTCCTCTATAGTAACTATTATCTCGATGTCTCGAGCCATGATTATTACCATTCCAGTTACTATTATTATTGGGAGTATGTGATCGATTATAATGAGTGTTATGTTGACCATTGTGGTAGTTTGTTTGAGGTGAATAATTTCTATCTCGTGATCTACCTCTGTTGAACTCATTTTTATTGTTGAAATCATTATTATGTCCCTTCTGAAAGTTAACATTGTGATTTCTTTGGAACCTGCTTCTGTCTACACTGTGATGTCTTTGTTTGCTATTATGATTGTAGGCCATATTAGACGCCACAGGTAGAGGTTCTCTTAACGAGGAGTTAGAAATGGTTGCATTCGGGTGTGCCGAACAGTAGTTTAAAGAAATTTTTTCTAACTCATCCATAGTACCTGGTTTACGCTCCTGCAAATATGCAAAAATGGCTGGCTAACTGAAGATAATACCTTATCCCGCAGTAGTAAATCAACTAATTTGTCGTATGATTTGTTGACTTCTGCCAGTTCAACCCATCTATTAAATGTATTGCGTATGTTCGCAATGAATCCTGCAAAATCCCTTGGAGATTCAGGTAAAATTCCCTTAAATTTCAACCTACAGTGTTCCTCGTCCAGGTGAAACCTTCGTAAAAGCAAGGACTTAATAGCACCGTAGTTATTAGCTATTGATGGGTCAGCATTTTGAGAAGCTGTCAATGGTTCTCCAACCAAGAATTCATTTAATTTGAGTACCCATGACTCTTCAGGCAAATGGTTAGATTTGCAAGTCTGTTCAAAACGTGCCAGGAACGATGAAAGGTCGTCGACGTTCAAGTTGAAAATGGGTAATTTAAAGTTGTAGAAGTGTTTAGGTTGGCTGGATGATGATCCATTTTGTGCGTTATTATTCTGGTTTGCATCAGCACTTTGTGCTTGTAATCTTGCTGTCTCCAATTTAATACGCGCCAATTCCATTTCTTGTTGTAAAATAATTTCCTCTCGTTTCAATTTATTCTCTTCTTCCTGTTTGGCGATTGTTCTTTGCTCTTCTCTTTCACGTTGAGCAATCTCTCTCAATCTATTTTCCTTGGCAATTTGCTTCATCTCAAGTTCTGCTTCCTCTTTCTTTAATGCAGCTTTTTTCTCTTCTTCCTTTCTTTCATATTTTTCCAGTTCTGATTCAGCAAACTGACGAAGTTCTTGAGATTTAAAACCATAATCCCGACCAATCTTAACGAAATGGTCTATAGTAAGCATTTTGACTTTTATCTGTAGTAATTATTGATAATTACTGATTAAAATAGTCAATAGTAGCTTCAGAGTAATTATTATACTTACTCAACTTAGAAATATTCAATATAAGTAATCACAATAGTACTGAACTTAATGTCTAAGTTCAACTAATAGACAATATTTTGTAACAATATTGTATCTAAATAATACTATATCATAAATAGTTATGATATCTGTTAAATATAATGTAATTATATCACACAATTAATCTCAATATCCAATAATGTTGGGTATAATTCCTAGTAATTATATTGTTCAATGTACTAAGTCACTCTCTTAGTACCAGAAAAGTATATTAAATAATATACAATGGGTCTATTACCTCAAAGGTAGCTATAAGATTATTTATTTTGTCAATATATATATTATATTATTATGCCCTAGGCATCTATGATAAATTGTAGTGCTACTTTCTTGGACTATCACTGCATAATTATGCAATGTCCCATATTAACCTTAAATTTCAGAAAAAATTAATTAAATTAAATTACAAGTGTATTATTGCATATAATTATCATATTATTAATGTAATATTAATATATATTATGAGGACAGACAAGCAATGATGCAACTAAAGGGTACAAACAATGTCAAGACGCAAACAAGACATTTTCACAATTAAAAATGAATTTATGAACTAAATAAAATAAGCGGAAATGTCACAGACCAAATGAAGGGCAAGGTCTGACCGGAGGTCAACTGAATATTCAAGGTACACACAAAAAAAAAAATGACTGCGAAAAATGATGACGTCACAGGACTCATAACGGACGAAAATTTAATAATCATAAAATAAATGATAGTCAGAGGAGAATGGACGAAATAGTAACGAACATGGTACAGAACTGAATAAAATTATTAACTGAATACGAATAAAATACACCAATTATCTACGGGACAGTACAGCTAACGCAAAATCGTCAAACGATAGCAGATTTGGACAACAAGTCCAATGTCAAACCTCAATGGGGTTTCCAAAGGTGCAATCGTTTAACTGCCCTAAGAAACGACCGAAATTAATTCAGGCATCGTGAGAGCCGCAGAATTTAATTTCAGTTCATCCTCTCTACCTCCCACGATTAGTAACAAATACATACGATGGAAAACAAATTTAACATATATACATGAAAATACATAGACATGCCTGATCAAAGCAAAATGGACTCAGTATTACGGTTTTGCAATGACGACAATTTAAACAGCTAGACTTATCTTTCCCGTTGCTTCGATCAGTGCTATAGGTCGTCAACAGCTAGGCTAATGCCCCTGACTGCCTGCTCCTGTAGTCCATTTCTTGTGTCTGCTTCAAATGACTTATTTTTCCCTTGGTTAGGCTTAAAAGAACGACTTCAGTTTCTCCGATAGTTTCACCTACACGAATTTCAGTGACGTCGCGTTGTTAGGCATTAGACTGAGTTCCACGTCATCTTCAGCTGGATCATGTGATCGAAAACTGATCGTAAATATTTTCCTTCGAAAGTCATTCAAAAAATTTTTTTGTTTTTGGTTGTTTTCTCGTCCCCAGACACCGGGCACCACTGTTGCAAGTGGATCTTGTTGCAAGGCGTGGTTTGGTTAGCTCTGAACAATGTTCCATGTGATATTAATAAAACAGTTATAAATGTCTGGCCATTGTTTTATCTTCTTGATATTCTTGAGTGATCGTGTATCGTGCCTTCTATGTAAGATTACGCGAATGCAGGGGTGGAAGATTCTGAACAATAATTGAACCTTGGAATACGATTGATGTGACAAGTCGGTTCCATTGAGTCCACAAATATTTAATACAGTTTACACGTCAAGACGATTCATGCATGTTGATCACAAAGGTACATATTATAACTTGAAAATATATGGCATAGATATGCAGATATCCTATCAGTCCTTGTCCAATAATCAAATTACTGTATGCAGATTGTCATAGCTGTATGCACGCGCGGTTGGGGTTTTCCAACGGCCGACAGTGAGTCTATGAGTCTGGTAAAATCAAATACTATGGACTGTAATTCATCCTTCCTTAATTTTCACTTTCGTACTGACCTTTAATCATTTCAAATCTTCGTAATAGCAATGGACTGACCCATGTCCGTACTTGCATAAAATATATCTGTATGGCAATACCATGCCCAACATTGGAAGGAGAGTCAGACGCGTCTTAACAGCTTGACGGTCAATGTGAAAAGGGGTATGGTTTCTTAGTTACCGACTGTGTCCTAAACAACGCTATACACGTCATAATCGATCGTGTATGAAGCGTTCAGTAATTGAAACATCTATCGCAATATATTAAATGTCTTAACCTTTACAATTGCACGTCTGGTAACCTTTAGCAGACGGCGTTAATATCATATACCGTAACAGGCACCTGGAAAGCAAACACCTATTAAACCATCAACAAGCGGGATTCAGACAACACAGATCCACTGAGGATCAAATCACATATATAGCTCAGGAAATCGAAGATGCCTTCCACGAAAAAAAAACACACGCTAGTGGTTTGGGTAGATTTAGAAAAAGCTTTCGATACAGTATGGAAAGAGGGATTGAAAGTCAAACTGCAGAGAAGTGGTGTATGTGGGCGAATGTACAAATGGATTAATCACTACCTGGAAAATAGAACCGCCAGAGGACAGCTGCAAGGACAGACTAGTAAAAAGTTTATATTAGAGCAGGGTGTCCCACAAGGGGGAGTCCTGTCACCTACACTGTTCCTTGCATACATAAATGACATAACTGACAATATTCAACAAATAGCACACAATGCTTCCTTTGCAGATGACTTAGCGTTGTGGATCTCTGAAGAACGTATTACTACTGCAAACATTCTGATGCAGCAAGCACTAACATCACTGGAAGAATGGGCCAAAACATGGCTCATGAAGATTAATGAAGAGAAAACAACGTACACTGTATTTTCCCTCTCAACTAGACCCCAGAGCTTCAAACTAGTACTAAACGGAGTAAATCTTCATTTAAATGAAAATCCGAACTACACAGGCATTATTTTTGATCGCCGTCTGACTTGGAAAAAACAGGTTTACAGAAATCGAATGAGAGCAAGACAAAGAATGGCAATTATGAAAAAACTTGCTGGAACAACTTGGGGTGCAGATGAGAAAGTGCTTAAGACGTTGTACACAGGGCGACTGAGGCCAGTTCTTGAATATGGCATGGCAGCATGGGCAAAAGCAGCTAAGACAAACTTCGATAAAATTAGCAGACTCCAAAATCAAGCAATGAGAATTATAACGGGAGGCATGAAGTCAACACCTATAAAAGAACTCGAAAAGATTACATGCCTCCAGCCAATGACAGATAGAAGAGACTGCAGGGCTCAGCAACAGGCCGAAAAATTCAAAAGACTAACAGACCACCCAATGTGCCATAGAATAAATGCTATTAGAAGGCAAAGACTCAAACGAAGTAATTTTGTAGAAAAAACCAAACGACAAATGAGAGCAGTATCCATAGATGAAATATCCACTGTTAAACCCATCTACACTGCACACAAGCTGCCAGTTTGGAAACAAAATCGTTTCCCTAAAATGATAGAAAACATTCCTGGAATTGAAAGTAAAAAGAGCCAAACTGCAACAGATAGAAAATCCATAGCGACAAAATACATAAAGAAACATTATCCACGAAACACCTGGACCCATGCATACACAGATGGATCAGCAACAAATGCAACAGAAAATGGAGGTGGGGGTGTCTTTCTGACCTTAAGTACTGGTGCAGAAAAAAGGCTGTCAGTGGCGACAGGACGATTCTCCAGCAACTTCAGAGCAGAGGCAGAGGCCTTGAAAACTGCAGCAGAGGTTATATTGACAGAAGAAAGCGCAGAGAGACAAGTTGCTTTCTTTACTGATGCACAGTCAGTAATTGCAACGTTGAAAAGCCAAAATAATACAGACCTGGATGATCTCAGAGTAGTGCTCCACAAACTTTGTCAACGATTCAAAAGTGTTATGATCCAATGGATCCCATCTCATTGTAACATCGCCGGCAATGAAGAGGCTGACAGAATGGCAAAAAAGGTTTACATCTACCTCAGCCTTATGCATGCATAACTTTTGAGGAGGCAAAGAGTTTTATCTGAATCAGTTACAGAAACAAATGGAATGTAGAACATCCAGGGCACACACAGAATGATGCTTACTACCAGCTCCACAGAAGAGAACAAGTGGTAATCTTCAGACTCCGCACTGGCCACAACAGATTGAGATACCATCTATTCAACAAGCTAAAGATAGGAACTACCGATCAGTGTAACTGTGGCACTGATACAATGACTGCTGAACATCTGCTTCAAAGTTGCCCCTTATATGTGGTACAGAGAAAGTGCATATGGCCGACGCCAGCTCCTTTCGTGGAAAAGCTTTACGGGGATTCAAATAGCCTCAAACTGACTACTGCTTTCTTTGAGAACATTCAAGTAGACGTCTGAGAGTGTACGATTTAGCTCGTTCAACCCCCCATCTGATTTAATTCAGTGAAATTTTAAGTTAGTAGCTCTCTTTTAAGTTTATTTACGGTGAATGAGACATATGAGTGCAGTAAACTTAAAAGGATTAAATGAACTATAAATTTGTATGTATACAAATAACAAATTTAATGTTCAATTATATTTAACAGTTGAAAGTGAATTTTTTTTTTACAAAAAAGTCATAATCACAGGGTGATGTTATGGATGCCAGTACGTTTCTTGGTTTCTGCTTCAGCCGATGGTTGGTTCTATGCAGGTTATGGACAGATTCACTCTTGTCACTGGTCAAGTCTAGAGGTTGTTATACGTTCCAAGAAATATCAGGGAGTAATCATGAAGCTGGTCCAGCGTCTTCAAGACCCGTCTGATGATGGTTTCTAACGTTGACAGCAGGTCACATATACCATACACTTTGTTCCACAGATTGCACCCTCAGCTGGTACCACCGGTCCAAAATCTCTTTGGGAATACTGACTCCTGACTCAGAGAAATAGTTAAGGCAACTTGTTTATGATGCCTCTTACACGCAGTCTGGGATATTACTTTACACTAGGCTCCCACTCTGACTTTGTGTTCACATTCCTAGGATTACAGCTTTCCGTGTTAATGTAGGTAGAGTTTTCCTGGGATATAAGACCCATGATGCTCAAACAAAGTCCGGTCCGATACATGGAATTCTGCTCTTATTCATTACTCAGGCTAGCTGGTTGTCTTCTTGACGAGGTGAATTTCACAGTGCTCTTAACCGGCGAAAGTGTCAGATTATATTGCAAGTTTCGTCCCGCGCACGTTGTTGTTACCATCTGACCAAGCTTCAATCAGAAGTGTTCTTTATAACATCCAGAATTGCCCAACCAATTGTATTCAGTCATGCGTGTTATGATGGGGTTTATCCCAACAATTTCCTCATAGGCAAATTGTGCGTGATCTTTTAAAAGTCTCATTCCAGATAAGGAATTGTTATTTCCGTCGATTATGGGTCCTGTTTACACTCACGACTTCCTACATTATCACCAATAATGTCTTCCCGGAAACTTATAACAATATTCCGTCTTTCAGGTGCGTGTCTGTAATATACCTGGATAATTTACTGCCCTGTGCCTGTGCTAACAAACATTCATCGTATGACCATCTGGGTTGTGTTCTCTCCACTAGAGACATTAGGAAGTTACAATAGCAAAATCAGCGATAAGCAAGCTCGTGGAGCTATCTTTGTGTTGATCCGGCGCCACCAATGTCTATTACACGAGAATGTTACGAACATGTCTGTCGGTCAATATTACATCACCTGTCTACTCTCTCTGCAGGAATGATCAGGTAAATACACATGACGAATTATTACAGGAAGAGGTGTAAACAGGTGACTGGGCACGTATTTCCGTGCTACGAAAATGAGAAATAAGTAGATAATGGGAGAGAGAGAGAGAGAGAGAGAGAGAAAATACGAAAAGGGGAGCGACAAATTACGTCACACATCCCATTATAGCATAATTATATATCTTTGTCACTTCCCCTTATATCATAATAACACATGTTTGTCACTTCCCATTATATCATAATAACGTATTTTTGTCACTTCCCATTGTATCATAATGATATGTCTTTGTCACGTCCCATTATGTCATAATAATATATCATTGTCACTTCCCATTATATCATAATAACACATGTTTGTCACTTCCCATTATGTTATAATAACATATTTTTGTCACTCCCCAATGTATCATAATAATAAGTCTTTGTCACTTCCCATTATATAAAAATAATATATCTTTGTCACTTCCCATTATGTCATAATAACATATATTTGTCACTGCCACGAAATTGGACCGTTCAATTTGTCTTCCATTGTCCTCTCTCTTCCCCCTTTCTAATATTTCTCATTTTCGCTGCATGGAACTCCGTACTAGAGTCATTCTTTCCATTTGTCACACTTCACTACGTATGTTCAGAAGTGCGTATCGCCCATACCTGAGAGATTAATTGAAACACTAAAACGTGATAAAGCTACATTGACTACAGGTAGATGCGTGCATGAAGGTGTTTGCTTAAGATTGCATAATCACTTCTAATTCGACTGTTTGGGACAGGTGATTACAGATAAACGCAATCTTGGAAGACATTTGGACGAGTGAGCATGAAGTGTGATATAAGTCAACTTTCACAACCTTTTACGGATATCACAACTCTATATATGGACGATGAATGTTTGAATTTTTCAAGCGCATGAGTCATGGAGAATACTACATGACGAAAAACATTCATAGCATGTAGTTTGAATGTATTGGCTGGCATTTGAGGCACCAATAAACTGACGCGCAGATTGGAAGTTTTGTCGAAAACGCCAGGTAGAAGCGTGGGCCGGGAACCTACGATATAACGTAGAAAAAGTTTGACATACGGTACAGCTTTCCAGAAATCGTCAATGTAGACAGCTCGGACCTTGCTACAGAAAAGAAAAGAGTTGGATTCTGAATTTATAGGACCGGACAAAAAGTATTAAGAGCATCTCTGTACATCAGTAGAAAACTCGCCAATATTAATACGGAACATGGAATTCTACAGGATCACTCACAAGTCACAGAGGGATTATAAAATAGAAATAATACCCCAGATGTGTGTTCGGGGCATCTGTATTAAGTTACCAAGACTATTCTGCTAAGCAAGAAGTCTAAGATTTCTCAATTATTAAGGTTAGTGTAACATATATTTTATGCTGTGAATTTGACATAGTGGTGTTAAAGACTCATACTAGGCTGGCAACCTCATCATGTGAAAAGGATACATGCATGAACCACCACAGAAAGAGCTGGTGATT
Source organism: Oreohelix idahoensis (assembly GCA_024509875.1). NCBI lineage: Eukaryota > Metazoa > Mollusca > Gastropoda > Stylommatophora > Oreohelicidae > Oreohelix > Oreohelix idahoensis. Next base: position 210,401 of record JAMPIV010011157.1, read on the forward strand.
GCTTAGTGCTAGTTCTCGATGAAGAACCAAAAGCAGACGTAACCTCAGACTCCCAATGGAGCAGGGGAGTGAATGATGTTTACATCAACCTGTGCATAGTTGTACATTATCATTTCGTGAATGTATAAAAACTAAATATGTTCCTTTAGGCACAAGCCCCTGCCGCTGTCCAGTCACAAATTATTCCTTAAATTAACTGACATATTGGTGATTTTTTTATCACATGCCCTGAGTGATATGATATTCGCTCAGGGAGAGTAAAAATGTAAGAAAAAAAACGGCTGACGAACAGCCGGAAAAGGTGCATGATTAATAGCAGGCCAAAAAAAAATTTACTCCCTCTGAAGTTTGTGGTACCAGTACGAGGCGACCCGACTATTTGTGGTACGACCTGGAGAGACCATTTGCTGTACTACTAGACTGTGGTTCGAAACTTGAGATCAACACCTAAAGATTCTTGCGGTTACTGCTTGATCTGGAAACGTGCCTCTCACCACAGAGACGGATATACGGAAAAGCTGCATGGGCACTTCAGAATTTTAGTAAGTCCCAGTTTTAACAGGCCAAAACAATCGAACTTTAGTTTGCTAAATTTATCAAGCCTAATGACATTTCGGTGAAGAAACTTAATTATTTTTCATAATCACCAGTTGTAGTGAAATTGACAGAGATACAACGGTAAAATTCCTCCCAAGGATAACATTTAAGGATAAAAACATAATGCGTAGGCTGCTGATGTACATGATCGCCTAGACCGCGGGTCATCACCCTCCATAAATTTGACTTGCTAGACCGGAGGGGAACGGAGGATCAAAAAGGAAAAAAATATGACTGGAAAGGCTAAAGAGACGCAATGGGGGGGGTTGGGAGGGGGGGGGGGGGGGGGGGGGGGGGGGGGGGGGGGTGCGGGAGGGGGGGGGGGGGGGTGGGAGGGGGGGGGGGGGGGGGGGGGGGGGGGGGGGGGGGGGGGGGGGGAAATGGATGAAAGTAAAAATTCAAGTCCCCCAAATTGACACGAGGTACGGAATTGGACGTTTTGCGATACCAAGCGCTTGATTTGAATTTGAGCGGAAGAACGCAGATGTCTGAAAAAAATTAGCTGGCCAGATGGCCTATTCTGAGCAGTGAACGAATATGGTTTTAATTTTACAGACGGATAGATAATATTGAAAATAATGACAAAAGACAGTGTAGTTTACATCAGCCACAGACTGCATTGAATCTAACATATCGTTATTTGCACACACAAACACGACCTTGGGGACGCAGGTGTTCAAATTTACTTAGCATAGAAGTGAAGGGACATTGGTGGAAGCTGTGTCTAAATATAACTTTTTACAACAAAAATTTGAAGGGGAGAGAACGGTTGGGTCAAAAATCGAGCACAATTTTGTAGAAACACAAGTAGAGACGGACAGACTAACAGATAACCATCCATACGTGACTGAAGCTTGACTGAAATGACTTTAGTGAGGAAATTTGAAATTAAAAATAAACCTCGGCAGTGATTGGCCACAGACAATCATATCATTAGCGCTCAGAGCGCATTTGGGGTCATTCTTCAATAATTGTTCAGTGTTAGACACAGATTTTAAAGTGTGGTGTTTTCCCATATGAAAGACAGTGAGTTAAATTTAGGGACGCCATCCTATAGCCAGCAGCTCAGCTGAGTTTTGCTAGCACTTCTGTGTTAATTATTCATAATCTGGTAAGATTGAAATTATTTCTTTATATATTTTGAATATTGTTTCATGTTCGAGTGATTTGATACTGCCATATCATAATCTAGCCTTACAAACAAGTAGGGATTTTGCTCTAGACCCCCCGCCCAAGTCAGGGTCTAGGGACTAACAATGTACCTAAACACCAGCAAGGATTATGCAAGACAGATCAAGAGTTGAGAATAAGGAAACATATTACCTATCCTCTTTTAGGGTAGAAAACTAATAATTATTTTTCAGAATCTATAGTCTGGGAGGATCTATCGGATGTAAACCCACCATGGTAACTGTGCTGTTTGGTCAGAGAGATCTGACCTGTCTGTATAATGTGGTTGTTGTGTCAGTGTGGTGTCCAGACGTGGGTAGAGAATAGATTTTGACACATGGCCCATACTTTGATTGCAGAGCTGCGAGTTTCTGTCGTCAACGAAGCAGTATCTATTCGGGTGGTGATTTACACAAGTGTATCTGTGCAGTCCTCGTGACAGAGACCACCATTAGTGCCCGCCAGCACGGAGAGGTGGGACCGCCTGATTTCAGCACCAGAGCTACAAATACCAGATGAGTGAGCCTCTGGTCTGCTGGATATTCACCAACCCCATTTAGTTGCAGATACCCCATAAAAATTCCCACCATTTTCTGGACATTGTGTAGTCAATATAGACAGGTGTGATGAGACCACCCCAACAGCACAGACAATAAATATCCTCCCTAGTAGCTGACTACCAGAACATTTTAATAAAACTAACTATTCTAGTACTTAAATATGTACACCTTTGCATTTATTATGTAACATTCCATGCATAATTTTCATAAATTTTAAATCCTTCTTTTAAAACAAGTTCTGGTCAAAATAAAACTTGATCCAGAACAAATAAATGTAATATAATTATATCAAAAACTTTACACCCGTGAGTTAGTTCAGTGTATTTTAACACTTGTTAATCTTATTAGTCTTGTTAAATATCTATGGGTATATTTATAACTATCACACCACAGTACACATCATTACCCTAGACACATCACGTAGCTACATTCAATAAAAAAAAATTAAGTGTGAGGTCGTAGTGGTAGCAAGAAAGGCCTTCTGACAATTCTCCATTACATTTTATCTCAGGAGCCTTCACAGCTGGCCTCATACAATTTACATGTAGTACCATCATCATCATACAATACCATCAATACCACTACATATATTGGGGGCTCGTCCGGGATAATTAGCCCAACAGTAATATTAAGATCTCCTGGTGGGAGAAATAAAAGTAGGGAAATAAATTGTAAAATTTCCTTTAAAAGTAAAAGTGTCCCTGCAGATAAAAGTTGGTGAATCTTCACAGCCAGTAATAATTAATTTTTTAACTGGTTAGTTAGAATTAGTTAGATTATAGTCATAAGAAGTACTTAGCTTGTATATTATTATATTGTCTGAAAAGTATGGCTGAGCTAGCAAAGTTTAGATCAGCTGCTGTGCTCACTGCGAAGGAGATGGGGATGGATGGTCAAATTTTAATTCAATACGTAACGACTGAATGTGATAAATATATTGAAAGGGAAGATAGAAAGGTAGCTGAAGAGAAGAGGTTACAAATTGAGGCTGATAGAGAAATTAAGAGGCTGCAGATTGAGGCAGAAGAAAAACGACAGCAAAGGGAGGCAGAGGAAAAAGGTTGACTGCCGAAAGGGAGGCTGAAGATAGAAGGTTGCAGAGGGAGCACGAATTACGACTAAGGGAGCTGGAATTACAAGGCCCGGCCCCTGAAAATGGTGCCAGCCCTTTTGCCTCAGATGCTACGCCCAGTATGGGAGCCTCAAACTCAGCTATGGGGTTTCATTTAGACCATTTTGTTGAGAAAGACGATGACATAGAGGGGTACCTGGGACGTTTTGAGTTATTAGCTACTACATATGGGTTAGAGAGAGAGAGGTGGAGTTTAAAGCTATCACAGGGATTGAGGGGTGCTTCTTATGAAGTATTTGCCAAAATGAACAGGGAAGACCAAGACAATTATGACATGTTAAAGCAGGCTTTGTTATTAAGGTACGAGAAGAATGGTGAATTTTATCGTAAGAAATTTAGAAATGCCAAACTGTTGTCTGGGGAGACATACCACCAATTCTCTGCCAGACTAGAAACCTATTTGGAGAAATGGACGGCTCTGGGGAAGACCCAAGATCTTAAAGAAATGATCATGATTGAGCAATTGAGAGAGTCCATGGCTCCAGACATGAGAAAATTTCTCATGGAACAAGGTGCAGAGAAGTTGGGGGAAATTTTAAATGTTGCTGAGAGGTATCAGGCAGCCCAGGCAGAGGTAAGTGGTGCTAAGAAGAAGCACATAGACAATTTTAAAGCTCCACAGCAATTTAATAAATTTGATAATAGAGAGCAGGGAAATAAAGGTAGGACAAATTTTGAGCGGCCAAGAAATGACTATCGCGACAGAAACTCACAGTTCAATGACCAAAAGTTCAATGAAAGAAAACCGTTGAACCAAGGAAAAAGATGGTGTAAATGGTGCAAGAAGGATAACCATAACACCGAATTTTGTAGAAGGAAACCTTCAAACATTGCTGCAATGAAGTCGGGGACGCAAAGATTAAAGGTTAATCCTAAGGGACAACAGGAACCTTATCACCCCCCAGTTTGTGAGGATGTTATTTGTAATGGGGTCACCATAAGGTGCCTTTATGATACAGGTTTGGATTATGATTCAGTTGTGAAGTCTAGCCTAGTGGACCCAAGTCAGTATACCACAGAAACAGTGGAAATACAAGGGGCGACTAAGGACATACCACTCATGACACTTCCCATCGCAAGGATAACGGTGAAAACTCGCTATGTGGAAGGAGAAATCAGAGCAGCAGTGATAGATGAACCAATCTACCCTCTAATCTTGGGGTGTAGATACGTCTTCTTGGGGAATCCCGAGAAACCTGTGATCATGGCGACAGTGCAGACCAGGTCACAGAAGAAGGAGGAAGAAGGTGAACCTATAAACGCTCATCCAGAGGAGATGAGGAAGGCGCAGGCTGAGGATAGGACACTCAAGCCCTGTTTTAAAAAATTGCCCAAATGCCACACACCTCCGAGCAAGGGGGAATATTTCATGAAGAACAAACTCTTATACAGGAAGGCCGGAACTGGAACAAATGGTCACAACCAGCTGGTTCTTCCCATTGCATATAGAGAGAAAGTGATGGAACTCGGACATGCAATCCCCTTCAGTGGTCACATGGGGATCAGCGCCACAGGACAGCGTATAGCTTGTCATTACTTCTGGCCAGGGATAACGGAGGATATAAAAAGATATGTCAAATCCTGCCCAGAATGTCAAAGGGTAGCTCCAAAGCACTGGACTGCCCCTGCAACTCTAGGGGAAATGCCCATAGTGGGAACACCTTTTGAGAGGGTTGCAGTGGATATTGTAGGACCTCTCACTCGGACCAAGAGGAGGAACAGTTACATCCTTACTCTGGTGGACACTTGTTCTATGTGGGGAGAGGCGGTAGCCCTGCCATCAATTGATTCAAAACATGTAGCAGAGGCACTACTTACAATATTTACCCGATTAGGATTCCCGCATCAAATCTTGACGGATAATGGTTCTCAGTTCAAGGGGAAACTAACGGAAGAAGTTTTTAAGCTATTTCAAGCCAGGCACTTTCATTGTAGTCCGTACCATCCACAAGGGAACGGCCAGGTAGAGAGGTTCAATGGGACTCTCATTTCTATCCTGAGAAAGCTGGCACACGAAAAACCGGATCTGTGGGATCAATTCCTGCCCGCCGCATTGTTTGCGTACCGGGAGGTACCACATAGTTCAACCGGGATGGCTCCCGCAACTCTGCTATTTGGGAGGCCAATAAAAGGTCCATTAGAGGCGCTATTAAGGACCTGGACAGATGAGAAGGCGGAAGAGACTGTTACCTCATCGTATCAATATGTGAACGAACTGACCACTCGTTTGAAAGCTGGATGGAAACTGGCAAATGATAATTTGAAACAAGCCAGGAAAAAACATGCAGCATATTTTAATAGGAAGGCAAAGGACAGGGAACTGGCAGTCGGAGAGAAGGTGCTGCTTCTACTACCGGGAAGCCAGAATAAATTACAAATTGGTTGGCAAGGTCCATATACGGTTCTAGAGAAGGTGTCTAGAACAAACTATAAAATTGACAAAAAGGGGAAGGAAAAAAGTTTATCATGTAAACCTGTTAAAGAAGTATCTGGACAGACCACTCCAGGAAAGCACCCCCTTATTGACCTTGGCTATTGCAACCCAGATGCAAAAAGAACCACTCACCTCACATGAATACCCATTACATCCTTGTGAAACAGCAGCACAGGTAAAAGTCAGTAAGCACCTGACTAAAAACCAGAGGGAGAGAGTTCAACAAGTTCTGGAAGAACATACAGATGTATTAACAGATAAACCAGGCCATACAAATTTGCTACAGTATGACATGAAACTGGTAGACTCAAACCCAATCTGTATGAGAGCCTATTCTATTCCGTTCGCGAAGGAGAAGGCATTAAAGGAAGAAATAGATTATTTATTGAAGGAGGGGATTATTTCGCACAGTGAATCATCTTTTAGTTCTAGTGTCGTTTTGTTGAGGAAACCGTCTGGGGAACACAGACTGTGCATAGATTACAGGAAACTGAATGCTGTCACAGAAGGACAAGTGGATCCATTACCAGACACAAAACAGCTATTTGCCAGACTGAACAAGGCAAAATACTTTTCAAAGGTGGATCTTAGTAAAGGCTATTACCAGATCCCAGTGAAGCCTGAAGTGAGACCTTATTTGGCTTTTAGCACTTCGGATGGACATTATGAATTCAATATGCTACCATTCGGACTGAAAAATGCTCCGAGTGTGTTTTCAAGGATGATGCGAAAATTGTTGGACCCCCTGAATAACCCATGTATCACAAATTTCATGGATGATATTCTCGTCGCCACCGAGACATTTGAAGAACACATTGAAGCTCTGGAGATGTTGTTTGATAGACTTCGGGAGGCGAACTTAACTGCTAGGCCAACAAAATGTTGTATTGGATGCAAAGAGTTGGAATTCTTGGGGCACACTGTATATCAGGGTAATATGACCCCTGATCCTAAGAACTTGGAAAAACTGCAGAGAGCACCTAGGCCGCAAACCAAAAAGGACGTGCGATCATTCGTGTCGTTATGCGGATTTTATCAGAAATACATCAAAAATTTTAACGCCATTTGTGCTCCTCTGACTGATCTGACTCGCAAGGGACTTCCAGATAAAATTATTTGGACTGCACAATGTGAATTAGCGTTCCAAGAGTTAAAGGAAAAACTCACTAGCAAGCCTATTCTCAAACTGCCTGATTTGACACAGGACTTTGTCTTAAGAACCGATGCAAGTAATGTGGGACTAGGAGGGGCTTTGTTGCAAAGATCATCTTCACCTGATGGGGAACTTAAACCAGTCGCTTATGCAAGCCGCAAATTGAATAAGGCGGAACAAGGATACTCCACAAGCGAAAAAGAATGTTTAGCATTAATCTGGGCAATAAAGAAGTTTCAAATCTATCTGTATGGTAGGACATTTGTGGTGGAGACGGATCATCAGCCTCTCGTGTTCTTGTCTCAGGCTAAGCATGAAAACGCAAGATTGCTGAGGTGGTCTTTATTGCTTCAACCTTATCAGTTTAGTATCCAATATATCCCAGGCAAATTGAATGTCGGTGCAGATTTCCTCAGTCGGCACCCCTGTGATCAAAATTAGAGTAATGGCAGACGTGAGGAGTAATTTTACCTATGTGTATCGCTGGTTTTGGAACTTGCCATAGGCATGTTTTCAGGTGGGGAGATGTGTAGTGAAATTGACAGAGATACAACGGTAAAATTCCTCCCAAGGATAACATTTAAGGATAAAAACATAATGCGTAGGCTGCTGATGTACATGATCGCCTAGACCGCGGGTCATCACCCTCCATAAATTTGACTTGCTAGACCGGAGGGGAACGGAGGATCAAAAAGGAAAAAAATATGACTGGAAAGGCTAAAGAGACGCAATGGGGGGGGGGGGGGGGGGGGGGGGGGGGGGGGGGGGGGGGGGGGGGGGGGAATGGATGAAAGTAAAAATTCAAGTCCCCCAAATTGACACGAGGTACGGAATTGGACAACATTTCAAAGTCCCCCAAATTAGACACGCATTAGCGCTCAGAGCGCATTTGGGGTCATTCTTCAATAATTGTTCAGTGTTAGACACAGATTTTAAAGTGTGGTGTTTTCCCATATGAAAGACAGTGAGTTAAATTTAGGGACGCCATCCTATAGCCAGCAGCTCAGCTGAGTTTTGCTAGCACTTCTGTGTTAATTATTCATAATCTGGTAAGATTGAAATTATTTCTTTATATATTTTGAATATTGTTTCATGTTCGAGTGATTTGATACTGCCATATCATAATCTAGCCTTACAAACAAGTAGGGATTTTGCTCTAGACCCCCCGCCCAAGTCAGGGTCTAGGGACTAACAATGTACCTAAACACCAGCAAGGATTATGCAAGACAGATCAAGAGTTGAGAATAAGGAAACATATTACCTATCCTCTTTTAGGGTAGAAAACTAATAATTATTTTTCAGAATCTATAGTCTGGGAGGATCTATCGGATGTAAACCCACCATGGTAACTGTGCTGTTTGGTCAGAGAGATCTGACCTGTCTGTATAATGTGGTTGTTGTGTCAGTGTGGTGTCCAGACGTGGGTAGAGAATAGATTTTGACACATGGCCCATACTTTGATTGCAGAGCTGCGAGTTTCTGTCGTCAACGAAGCAGTATCTATTCGGGTGGTGATTTACACAAGTGTATCTGTGCAGTCCTCGTGACAGAGACCACCATTAGTGCCCGCCAGCACGGAGAGGTGGGACCGCCTGATTTCAGCACCAGAGCTACAAATACCAGATGAGTGAGCCTCTGGTCTGCTGGATATTCACCAACCCCATTTAGTTGCAGATACCCCATAAAAATTCCCACCATTTTCTGGACATTGTGTAGTCAATATAGATAGGTGTGATGAGACCACCCCAACAGCACAGACAATAAATATCCTCCCTAGTAGCTGACTACCAGAACATTTTAATAAAACTAACTATTCTAGTACTTAAATATGTACACCTTTGCATTTATTATGTAACATTCCATGCATAATTTTCATAAATTTTAAATCCTTCTTTTAAAACAAGTTCTGGTCAAAATAAAACTTGATCCAGAACAAATAAATGTAATATAATTATATCAAAAACTTTACACCCGTGAGTTAGTTCAGTGTATTTTAACACTTGTTAATCTTATTAGTCTTGTTAAATATCAATGGGTATATTTATAACTATCACACCACAGTACACATCATTACCCTAGACACATCACGTAGCTACATTCAAAAAAAAAAAAATTAAGTGTGAGGTCGTAGTGGTAGCAAGAAAGGCCTTCTGACAATTCTCCATTACATTTTATCTCAGGAGCCTTCACAGCTGGCCTCATACAATTTACATGTAGTACCATCATCATCATACAATACCATCAATACCACTACACCAGTAATATTTATTTACATTTGTTTCAAAGTAATTGATCATTAACTTTGTATATGTTGATTTTGACAAATTCATAGCTGAATTAATCATTTCAGAGAGAAAGGCATACGTATGATCCAGAACCTCTAGTATACATATATATATATATATATATATATATATATATATATATATATATATATATATATATATATATATATATATATATATATATATATATATATATATATATATATATATATATATATATATATATATAGGGGGTTTGTGATGTCAGGTATTGGTAGTACCTCTGGTGAAGGAGCTGTCATGCCCTTTCCAGGGCAGCTCGGCCACCTTTGGTCTAAACCTGGCATCCAGCTCTCACCTGTTGCTCCTCGTAGCTGTCAGCATGCGACAGCGGCCACCTTGCGGGAAACGGCTTTGACAGGCCGGCTAAACTAGGTGAGGGTAGCCGACAGGTTATAAACCTTCGGTGAGTTAGGGTCTGCCTACCCATGCATGCGAAGACTGGATTCGATAGACTGCGCGGAAGAAACCACCTGTTGGTTCAACGGGCATGACGGCAATTACCAGCAACGCGCTGTGGAGCGTAAGGAGCACGGCGAGGCACGTAGAAAGCCCTGGTCATCCACTGCACCTGACTTCATCTCCAGTCGTCTTGACTTGTCTTGCCACTGGATTCAGATGGACCCAGGCGAGAGAGTGAGGTCGACGAATTGCGCAACTCTTCCTCACTTTAAACCAAATCACTGCGCAAGTCACTCTTTGATCCACTCATCCATCCACTCACAACCAGTCCTGTCTCGATGGGTGAGCGGTGAAGCAGCAGGCGTGGGTACGCTGGCAGTCGTAGTCGCAGAGCAATACACAGGTGGCTCAGGCCATATGGTCGTCTTCCACTGATCGGAGCAGCAGTGGGATTCGGCAGCCCCCTGAGTGACTGAGCAGACTTCTTTAGGAAAGCACTGCTCACCTCCATGGCATGAGGAAGGGACTAGAAAAGGTGCCCTAAACATTGCCTGCTGCTCCATTACCTAACAATATTACAGCGGTTGGTGGGTACCATACTTCGGTTGGCGACACATAAGAAAAAGAAAGGAAAGATTTTTCCCCCTCATTCTATGCGCATGGATTGTGCGCACTCTCTTCTACAAAGACTTTAACGCAAACAGACCTGAGAGACGAACTGCCCTGATTGGGAGAGAACTGGTCAGATACAACATTGACATAGCAGTACTGAGTGAAACTCGACTTGCAGGCGAGGGCCAACTGTGCGAAAAGGGTGCAGGTTATACATTCTATTGGAGCGGAAGAGGAACTGAAGAAAGACGAGAAGCAGGGGTTGGATTTGCAATCAAAACAGCAATTGTCGGCTAGTTAGCGGGGCCCCCAAAGGGAATAAATGACCGACTCATGACGGTCAAGATCCCCCTGCTTTATGGAAGGAAACATGCCACCATCATTAGCGCGTTTGCACCAACTATGACAAACCAGGATGACGTCAAGGATACGTTTTACGAAGAACTGCATGCAGTCATTGCATCAGTTCCTAAAGCACATAAGTGTTAAGGAACTTTCCTTCTGGCTCCAGTATGTTGAATGATGTCTAGGGATATTGTATTAATGTTCTGAAATGCAGTCACTTAAATTCTGGCCACAGTTTTTCTATTCGTAATCGAACTGTTCTTTGTGTTCTAAGTCTTTTCATCTGACTAACTGTCATCAAATATTAACTGGTTATATCTCTACAAACTCATGCTTCCAACTGGAAATCATTTCTCGAAAACTTATGTGTTTAAACGACTTTCACTTTATTCAACACAGAAACTTATATGAGCGACACATTGCTCTTAATACAATTTGACAGTTTCATTTAAATCATCGATTCTGGCATTTCATAAATAATTTCTGCATAAGTCCACGCTTCTTCAAATTCTTTAGGCTATCAAGACTTATCTTTCTTTTAGTGCTTCCATAGCATAATTATTATTTCCTTCATATATTTTATTCTTAGGAATTCCACTGGACATATTTTGTCTTCCTTCCATATACATAATATTTCACTTCGGTGCCTTCCTGTACATCTTCTTTTAGTCGGCAATCATACATATTTTCTTTGAGCATCCATACCCTTCCATGACGGTTACGATACCCTTGATCTGTTCAAATATCTCTGGTCCCTATACTAGCCTAAATCTTACCCGAATCTCATAACTCCTGACGAGATGGGTTTATCCCCAATTGAATTAGAATCACACTAGATTTCTGCTTGAAATCTACATCTAATATAAACACTTTGAGAGTAGAATCAACTACACTGCTATAAGTGGACCTTGCCACACAAGCCGACGCTATGGAATCCTGTCACTATGTTTTCTACGTCATTTTAAGTTACTTCGTAGTCATAGTTAATGATCGTATTTATTTTGTGTTTGGTGAGTGTACAACATGGTGCAAAGCGATCTCTCTCCAACTCCGCTTTAACATAATCGCTATGCCCCATGATGAGCACTCAACATTACCCCCTCGTCCCGCGTGCGTTTACCTCGGGTGGACGCTGAATAGAATATTAAGATCAAAACCGATTAATTTCGATTAAGAACGATTAATTTCGATTAAAGATCGATTAATTGCGATCAAACCGAATCAATTAAATAATTGAAAGTGCAAATAAAATGTCACTAAAAGTTATAAGTGTCTATAAAGTTTGTCTCACTTTCCTGAAATAGAATTCACTATGTCTAAGTCTGCTGGATTCTTGTGCGGCCGAACTCTGCAAAAACGTTTATTGAGTTTTTTTCAATGTCTTAATGTAAGCTTGCGAATTGATTGTCTCTCCTCTTGGCAAAACGTCCACAAGAATCACACCTTCAATGTCCCAAAAGACAGTGATCATGACCTTTCCAGCTGAAGGAATTGTCTTGAATTTCTTTCTTCGTGGTGATTGCGGATGATGCCACTCCGTCGACTGTCTTTTTGTCTCAGGTTCAAAATGATGTGCCCAGGTTTCATCACCTGTAACGATCTTAGCCAAAAAGTTCTCTCCATCAGCATTGAAACGCTCCAACAATTCAGAAGAAATTGCTTTCCTTTGCAATCGGTGGCCATTTGTGAGACTTCGAGAAACCTATCTTGCGTAAACCTTAGAAAATCCAAGAGTTTTTATAACTGCATTTGCACTACCAATGCTGACCGACAGCTGTAAGGCCAATTGTTGAGTAGTGATTCGCCTATCAGTAAGAATAATGCCCTCAGCGCATTTCAACATTTCTGCGTTGGTGGCTGTTGCAGGACGTCCACAGCGCGGCCAATCAAGCTGCTCCGTATCTCCACTTCCTGATTCTTTGATTCTCTGAACCCAGCGACTGACTGTACTCCTGTCGGCTGCAAAACTTTCATACACATCACATAGACGCTTGTGAAGGTTCACAACAGTTTTTTTCTCTGCAACGAGAAATTATATCACAATTCGCTGCTTATAACGCAAGTTGCTAACACGCTCCATTTCAACGGTTTAGGGCAGCCGTTTTATTTGGCCGGTTGCAGTGCAATTTGGTGCACACAATTGGCACATGCCATATTTGAAGTGTGCAAAATTGCATGCTTCTATCTTCATTATTAGCTGAGAAAAACGATGTGGTGCATTACTTTCTGAATGCCCCTCGTATTTAAATGTCCACTGCTGCATAGTAACTAGTCAGCGTGAATAGTCATAACACTTTTGTATTTGTAATTAATATGACAATCTGTTCATCTTCTCCAATTTTTTTGAATGACTGTGCATGATCTGACATTCTATTAGGATACCTAGTTTTAGTTATTTTCATCAGACCATCTGGACAGCAGATCCGCTAGCCAATTATCGGATCCACGAATTGGTTGGATATCGAAATGAAATTCCTGCAGCAATAAGTACCATCGGTGTAATCTTGGGTTGTTGTATGTCTTGGTTTTCAGTGCTGTCAGCGGCATGTGATCTGTCTGTAGTATAAACTTTCGGCCGATTAGATATTTTGAAAGCTTGGAAATCGACCAAACAATGGCAATTAACTCCCGCTCGCCAGCTGCGTAGCGTTGTTCTGCTGGTAGAAGCTTCCTGCTGATATAGACACATGGATGAAGCCTGTCGTCCCAACGTTGCATCAAACAGCCACCTATGCCTGTCCCCGAAGCGTCCGTTCTGAGAAAAAAGATTTTTCGAGCATCAGGAATCGATAGAATAGAATGCTTTGAAAATGCAGATTTTATCAGATTCAACGAACGATTAGCATTATCTGACCACTGAATTTTTAATGGTGCACCCTTGCACGCCAAGGCGGACAATGGTAAAGATAGAAAAGTAAAGTTCTCAAGGAATCAATGATTCTGACTGAACAGCAAAATAGTAAAGTCAAAGACGATGTAAGTGCAAACGTATAGGAAAGTAATAGATAAAAAATGCAATAGAATGTAGAAACGAAATGCACCCATGATCGCAACAATAAAGTGCGTGGTGTAGCGTAATCAATGTGATGTTAAAGATGACGATGTAATCAAACATCGAGTATATGGCGAGCATATGATGACATATGCATGAGCTTAACAGCTCTGTTGGCATCAGACGTAGAGCGGAAACGAATAAATGCCACAGTAGTGGAAGAATTGCCCCAATGTCCGACCTTAACGTGTTGAACATGTCCCGCATAAAGAAAAAATTTTCTGAGCGACCACCATTTGGCGTGAGAAGGAACATTACGGACCCTAATAGTACGTCCAGTATTTCTCTCAGCAGAATATGGAGATGATCTACTATGAGAATGTCGAATGGTACTATATGAAGCTGGTGTACAACTAATCTGTGTATCATGAATATGTGTATTTGAGGCCTTTGTGCGTAATGGGTGCTGATGAGTCCATTTTTCAATGTTAGCCTGGGAACATTCCCTAGCACCAGCCACATTTCTCACTATAGGATCAATTGGTGGTTCAGGCAACAAGCATACTTCAGCTTGGCCTGATAAGAATGGTGTACATAACGATACAGTTGCTGTTGGGTATAACTCAATATTTCCCCCAAATGTAATACACTTCACATAACGCCCAATAAGAGCTGTGTCGTCAACTAAAGAACGACGTAGGCCAATTGTTGTGCATCCCGTGTCCCAAATAGTAGAGACGGGTTGACCATTTACAAAACCATGCTGCACATCCAATTTATCAGTAGCAGAGACTGACATTAGAGTGGGTAATGCATGACCGCAACTCAATATTACTCTCTCATTAGGTTGAAATAAAGGTTTACAACCTAGACAGTTCTCATTGTTTATGGTATCTGTAACAGCGACATTGGCATGATGTGTTTCCACATTCTCGTTGGTGGATGCATAGGACACACATGCATTAGCATGATCCGTATCACCCCCACTATGTTCCGCGCAAACATTGGCATGGCGTTTGTTTCTGCTTTCATGTCGTTTACCACTTTGGTTACTATCCCTTCTAGTAATGTCTACCTCATTATTATTTTGATCATCATGAAACCTATCATTCCATTGTGTCTTTCATTAGACGATTGTCTATACCTTCCGTATTGGTTATCATCACCCCATCTACCAATGTGATATTCACGACCACTGTTGTAGAAATTATGATACCTATTTCTCCTATATGGTGAAGGTGAATACCTTCTTGACAAGTTGTATCTTCCTCTATTGGAGGAGCTAAAATTAAACCTGTTTCTACCATCCGAACTTTTAGAACGTTGACGGTAGTCTCCATAGTCATGATAGGCAGCACCCACCGGTAATGAATCATCTGGTGCAGATCTCTTGATATCTCTGTCTGGATGGGCGACGACATATTGTCGACCTAGTTTCTCACATTCATCAATGGTCTTGGAACGTCTTTCCTGCAAAAAAGCTGTTAGGTCGGCACTACATGCCGAAAGAACCTTATCTCTTAACATTAAATCAATTATCCCTTCATAAGTCTTAGGGATTTCAGCTAACTCAATCCAACGATTGAGGTAAAGTTTTATGGAGGAGAAAAATTCTCCAAAGTCAACCTTCTTATCAGGTAAAATTGCATGAAATTTTTCCCTAAAACCTTCTTCCGTATACCTGAATTTTCTTAACAGGGCTTGCTTTACAATATCAAAGTCTAGTCGACTTTGTTGATCTAATTGCATGAAACATTTCTGGGCATTTCCTGTCAAATGATCTGATAATAAATTGCTAAAGCGATATCTTGGTATTTTCATATCGTTGGCTTTCATCTCAAATTTTTCTAAAAAACTATCGATACAATCTCGAGTATCGATAATATTAGGCAATTTGAATTTTAGCATCCACGACAAATGATCATTATTTGATCCAAAGTTATCACCGGAAGCCTGAGACTGGATTTTTGCTAGTTCAATTTCTTTTTCTTTCTCTTCCATTTTCATTTTATGTTCTTTTTCCCTTGCATCTCGTACCAGAGCATCAGATTCCATTTTCAATTTCTCTTCTTTCTCCATTGCCTCCATTTTTAATTTATGCTCTTTTTCCATTGCATCTCGTGCCAGAGTATCAGATTCCATTTTCATTTTATGCTCTTTTTCTATTGCCAGAGCAGTAGCCTCCATTTTAAATCTCTCTTCTTTCTCCTTTGCCTCCTATTTTAATCTCTCTAAGCCCAATTCATGTTCACGATCTTTTTTCTTCTGAGCCAACTCCT
The DNA here is from genome assembly GCA_024509875.1 of Oreohelix idahoensis. NCBI lineage: Eukaryota > Metazoa > Mollusca > Gastropoda > Stylommatophora > Oreohelicidae > Oreohelix > Oreohelix idahoensis. Next base: position 226,401 of record JAMPIV010011157.1, read on the forward strand.
TAGCTCTCAATTCATTTTCTTGTGCCCTTAGTTCACGTTCTGATATTTTGTCTAAGTGGGCTACATGTTTATCATATTTGGTTTCTGCATAATCATCTAATTTCGCACCTGATAAACCTTTTTTTATACTTTTCTGTCGGAAATCTTCTAAGGATGACATGATTATAGGTAAACTTATCTGTTTTATGCAGTATTATTTAATTATCAATATCGATAACAATATAATTTTTTTTAACGTAATGTCAATTCAATTCATGTAAGAGCAATGTTACATACAATGGTAATGAATGGCACAAGTTAGCCAAAGATGATGATAATGATTGTTTACAAATTACAGAACATTCCACAACAGATAAAAGAAACTAAGTCCAACAAGTACATAAATAAAGAAAATGTGTATCAAAATATTAATTAATCAAACAAGACAAAAATTGACATATGATTACAGAAAGTCGTATTCGAATATAACAAGAAGACAAGATGGAGATAGTGAACAGACGAATAAACAATGACTTTTTACATAAACAAGAATATTGACCAAAGTAGACGCGATACCTCGACGATACAACTAAACAATTATTAAATATATTCAATGGATTATCAAAGACAAATACTCCACAGTGTAATCACTGGACTTCTTTGACAATTCATTCAATAAAACCCTACAGAATCGTTAACATTTCTGGATCTTCCGAAGAAGTTACAGAAATATTAAACCCTACCAACCATTCCCACAATGCATATAAGGATGATAAACGTATAATATAATGATAAAAAATTATGATCAGCAAGAAAAGGTGACGTATGGGTGTTCAGATGATCAAATAATACGTCTCGACATTGAACATGAACTTATCTGCAGTGGTAAAATATCTTCCTCAGTCCTGGCTTTTGACTGTTTGATTTTACGAAGGAACGATCTCACCCAGATCCTGGAAAGTACCCTTCTCTAGCGAAGCTGGTATTGTAATCTTCGATGCTTCGTAGATCTATTCAACGTGTTGATCGAAGGATGATGATCTTGAATTATTTTGAGTGAAATCCTGAGTTTCCTTGTAGAGGCTTGTTTGTTTTTTGGCAGTTGGGAACATTTGCATATGACGTCACTGCTTTGTGTTGCCGATTAAAATTTTACAGGTCAACGAAATATAGTTCAAAATGTTCAGTTCACGACCCTTTTCCCGCTGATGATAGTTGTTTCTGGCGATATTCCCATCTTAATTAAGTTGCTCCAAACCTTGATCCTTTCTTGCAGTTATAAGGTTGCGCCTTGACCTTGACCTTCTTAAAACGATAAATGTTCTTGATAAAGTATTTTCAATACCTTGTATATTAAAACTGCTTCCTTATTGAAAAGCTTGCCTAATGTGGCATATATTTGTAGTGGTGACAACCGGACGAGAAACCCCATGAATTTTTCGTGTCCTATCTGTTAAGGAACTTTCCTTCTGGCTCCAGTATGTTGAATGATGTCTAGGGATATTGTATTAATGTTCTGAAATGTAGTCACCAAAATTCTGGCCACAGTTTTTCTATTCGTAATCGAACTGTTCTTTGTGTTCTAAGTCTTTTCATCTGACTAGCTGTCATCAAATATTAACTGGTTATATCTCTACAAACTCATGCTTCCAACTGGAAATCATTTCTCGAAAACTTCTGTGTTTAAACGACTTTCACTTTATTCAACACAGGAACTTATATGAGCGACACATTGCTCTTAATACAATTTGACAGTTTCATTTAAATCATCGATTCTGGCATTTCATAAATAATTTCTGCATAAGTCCACGCTTCTTCAAATTCTTTAGGCTATCAAGACTTATCTTTCTTTTAGTGCTTCCATAGCATAATTATTATTTCCTTCATATATGTTATTCTTAGGAATTCCACTGGACATATTTTGTCTTCCTTCCACATACATAATATTTCACTTCGGTGCCTTCCTGTACATCTTCTTTTAGTCGGCAATCATACATATTTTCTTTGAGCATCCATACCCTTCCATGACGGTTACGATACCCTTGATCTGTTCAAATATCTCTGGTGGCTATACTAGCCTAAATCTTACCCGAATCTCATAACTCCTGACGAGATGGGTTTATCCCCAATTGAATTAGAATCACACTAGATTTCTGCTTTAAATCTACATCTAATATAAACACTTTGAGAGTAGAATCAACTACACTGCTATAAGTGGACCTTGCCACACAAGCCGACGCTATGGAATCCTGTCACTATGTCTTCTACGTCATTTTACGTTACTTCGTAGTCATAGTTAATGATCGCATTTATTTTGTGTTTGGTTAGTGTACAACATGGTGCAAAGCGATCTCTCTCCAACTCCACTTTAACATAATCGCCATGCCCCATGATGCGCACTCTACAATAAGCTCATCATTCTTGGTGACTTTAATGCAAGAGTAGGCTCAGATAACATCTCCTGGAATGGCACTATCGGAAAGTACGGCGTGGGTCGCTGTAACAGCAATGGACTTCTTCTCCTCCAGACTTGCGCAGAACATGACCTCCTTGTCACCAACACCATTTTTCGACTTCCTACCCGCAACAGGGCCTCCTGGATGCACCCTCGCACAAAGCATTGGCACCTAATTGACTATGTAATTGTTAGGAAGAAGGACAGGCAAGATGTCCGGGTGACCAAGTCCATGTGTGGTGCCGAATGCTGGACTGATCATCGCCTCATTGTGTCTAAACTTAAAATTCGTATCCAATCAGCCAGGCGCCCTCAGATGAAGAAAACTAAAAAAATGTTGGATGTCACCAAACTAAAAAAGATAAAAGTCAAACAGTCATTTACTGACACCCTAGAAGACCGTCTCAAATCTATCTCGTTAGACGGCCAAAGTGTGGAAACAAATTGGGCAGTCCTAAGTGAACAGATCTACAACACTGCTACAGAGGTCCTGGGTCCCGCCATCAAGAAACAAAATGACTGGTTTGATGAGAACTCAGATGATATAAAGGAGATGTTGGCTGAGAAACACCATCTCCATATAGCATATTTAAATGATCCAAAATCTACATCCAAGAAAGACGCTTTGAACAACATGCGTAGAATCGTCCAACATAAAATACGCCAGATGCGGGATTCATGGCTGAGTAATAAAGCAGATGAGCTCCAAGGCTTTGCTGACAGCTATGATTTGAAACATTTTTACCATGCACTCAAAGCGGTCTATGGTCCAACATCATCAGGATCATTTCCTCTCCTTAATGCAGATGGAAAAACACTAATTACAGACAAGGAAACAATTCTCCAACGCTGGGTCGAACATTTTAATAATATTCTGAACCAGCCATAATCTATTAACGACGAAGCCATCAACCGCCTGCCCCAAATTCCTATAACTGAAGCACTAGATGATATACCAACTCTGGAGAAAACTCAAAAAGCGATTCGTCAACTTTCTTGTGCAAAGGCCCCCGGTTCCGATTCAATTCATGCTGAGGTCTATAAAGATGGCGGTACAGTTCTGATAGAGAAACTTCACATGTTCTTCCAGCAAATGTGGCAGAGTAAAACAATCCCACACGATCTCTAAGATGCGTCAATTATACATCTATATAAACGTAAAGGTAATCGCCAAGACTGTAACAATCATCGAGGCATCTCTCTATTATCAATCGCTGGGAAGATATTCGCCGGAATCCTTCTGAATCGTCTTACGGCTCATCTTGACAAAGGTATTCTACCTGAAAGTCAGTGTGGATTCCGGAAAGAACGTGGAACCACCGATATGGTGTTCGCTGCAAGACAGCTATAAGAAAAATGCCAAGAACAGCACTGTGACCTGTACACAGCTTTCATCAACTTGACAAAGGCGTTCGACACGGTCAGTAGAGAGGGTCTATGGAAGATCATGGCAAAATACGGCTGCCCAAAGAAATGTATCACAATAGTGCAGCAATTGCAGGCTAGAGTTCAGGAAAACGGTGAGCTATCGGAGCTTTTCCCCGTCTCAAATGGAGTTAAACAAGGGTGTGTACTTGCACCGACTCTGTTCAGTATCATGTTTTCTGCTATGCTGACTGGTGCTTTCAGAGACGGGGACCCAGGAATCGACATCAGATATCGTATTGATGGAAAATTGTTTAACCTTAGGAGGCTTCAAGCAAAAACCAAGGTCAAATCACACACCATCAGAATCTTCTGTTTGCTGACGATTGTGCCGTCAATGCTAGCTTAGAGGCTGATCTGCAGCATAGCGTGGATAGATTCTCCAAAGCCTGTTCCAACTTTGGGCTTACCATCAACACGGAGAAAACAGAAATCATGTACCAACCAGCTATTGGCACAGTTTATAATGAGCCAATCATCAAGGTAAATGGTGAGAAACTGAATGTTGTGAACAGATTCACATACCTTGGTAGCACACTTTCCCAGAACATCGTCATTGATGATGAGATGAACACCAGGATCTCCAAAGCCAGCAGCACATTTGGCAGACTATACACCAACGTTTGGTATCGAAGTGGCATTAGTCTACAGACAAAGCTGAAGGTGTACAGAGCTGCGGTGCTACCAGTGCTGCTTTTTGCATGTGAAACATGTACTGTATACAGGCGCCACGTATAGAAGCCAAACCACTTCCATACAGTCTGTCTCAGAAAGGTAATGAACATCAAATGGCATGACAAAATCCCGGATACCGCCGTTCTTGACAGAGCTGGTATCTCTATGTTGGGTGTCTTTTTTCTTTATAATGTTATTATTATTTGACAGGATGGTTCCTGTAGGACATGTTCACGTCTAGGGTAGCAAACACATCAGACCCCGCAACCAGCCGATATCAAACAACCTTACTTGAGCCACAATGGACGACGTGGACAAAATACATATTTATTCACGATGCTCCAAATTTAGATACATTTCATTTCAACATGCAAATGGCATATTAGATGCAGTCGTCGATAAAACTCTGTACAGTCTGTTCATATCTAGAACGCTGTCTTTTCAATTTCAACATTATTTTATTAATATCCATGCATACTCGACATTGAGAATCCATACTCCCTTTAAATGAAGATACTAGATACACCTCACAGAAGATCTTGATGTATTAGTGATGGAATAACATAGGGGATGTACAATAATGATATATTTTCAGGAGCTCAAACACATGCGTCCACTCACCATGACACACAATTGTCGAAGCCCTGCAAACGATCTCTGCACTTCTGTGTTCTTAGTTTCACGTCTGCCAAAATCTCCATAGAGGCATGACTTCACTTCCTGTATTAATAAATGACTCCGTATAAAATAAACGAACAAGAAGCCCTGTCGAGCTACCTAATGATATCGACACAATCGTTATGAGTTTTAATCATAACATTACTCCCCTTACGCCCCCCCCTCCCCCAAAAATAATGTAAACAAAGTTTTCATTATTCTCGTGGTGTGAGAATAACATCACCAGAGTGAAATTTGGAATCATCAAACTTCACTGTAAGTACGAAATAGCATAGCACCCAGGTTTCTGCCATAGGGTAGGCAATTTAACACTAAAAGTGTGGTCAATGGTTAAAACTAGTGCCCCTAGATCTATAGAGAGTTACGCCAACTATGTCAGAATCGAAAACGAGGCTGAACGACGTAGACGCCATTTTCGGCTGGACAATACCAGGGTTAGTAGCGAGAGTAAGCATCGAGTAAGATGCCTAATTGTTCAGCTTTTTGCTGTACGTCGTAGATTTTTGATACGGGAATTAAGACATAGATTGGTCCATTCTGAATAGAAATAGAACAGGTGATAGCTCAGTATGAGATGATAATAGAAATAGATTTTCACGAGTGAGATGGTAGAAATTAATAGAGTCTGTCCCTGAAATCGAGAATCTTCTCTCTTTCAGCCTATCTTCTACAACAGATCTAGAGGAGTCAGACAGTCTATTTGAATATATATTAATATATATATATATATATATATATATATATATATATATATATATATATATATATATATATATACCACTCACATACACACACACATAAGTGACGACAGTTAGACGCACAGACGTGAAAACTATAACAATGAAATATAGATATTTGGGACGAGCTGACTGACACACTGGTATAAGTTTATGTAAATTTTATTAACATAAGAATTTCACAACACAGTAAATAACTTTAGACTATCAAATCAATACAAAAAAATACACATAGGTTAAGGAATTACTAACAGAATATTAGACTCATAGATGTAATACTTTCCCCCTCTGTTTAGCCCACGATCCTGTTAGAAGAAAAGTGATAGCCCCCAAAGAGTCACAGATATATAGTCTATGGTCTTGGATTTCCCTCTACAATTAAGAACAGAGTTGATATATTAAGCTATTCTAAGAGGAGAAAAAAAATTAGATACACAACTAGCATATAAGATATACAAAGTTGGTGAAATTTGTTATATAATAAAAGAGTAACTCATTCCTGCTCTCATTCTATTCATACAACAGTGGCCACTGACAATCTTGCTACTTACAGACTGGATGTTTTCCCTTTCTGGAACAATAGTTGGGACATACACACATACAGCAGCGCCCGTTATTTTTCGCCAAGAGAACCCCAGCTCCTCAAAAGACAGAATCAAATCTACTGTTCCGAGGAGCGTCCCCTTAATTATTATTATTTGGATTTCTGCTTATGTCACTAGGAAAAAAAACCAGTTCACGTAAGAGATGCCACAAAGCTCACAGTGTCAGAATCTTGAGGTTTCCAGTACTTTAGGAAATGGCAGGTTGGTACTTCACTCCGTATAAACAATTGATTGTCACACCATAACTTGATCAAAAAAACTGTCGGAAAAAAAAGTCAATACTCAATGATGAATCAGTGCATTCAATAGTTAGTTAAAATATTCTCGGACTGGTTGCTAGCAATTTAATTAAATTTATTTATAGCTGTATGATTTTTAGCTAGAAATAGTAATTTATTTTGCTATCCACTGTAACGCCGTAAACTTAAAAAATATAACTGACTTATAATTTAATCACTCTGCACATAAATCTAGTGAAATCTATTTACCTCAACACATGACTACTTAAGACTATTCTCCAACGCAAACTGAGATTTTACTTAATAAAGCAAACTAGAAACGAGACTAGAATGTGTCTAGAGAACTGCGGAGTCTGAATGCATACTGGATACTGAGTCTAAGATTCCGGGGTATAAATATCTGAAACTGACAAAGAATGCTACGCTATTTCCCGAACCAGAATATGCCAGACTTAACACTTATAACACCTCGGAGAATTTCTACGTACAGATTACAAATCAAAGATCTGCTCACACGAAAGCCGAAGGACCAGAACTCATGCTCTCTCACTAGATCAAGCGTGAAGTAATTTGCTAATCAGTTCGAATTTCACGTCTTCTGCTTCGTATGGCCATTACTAGCAAGCAATGTCTTTGATCTGCTCGTTCTCACCGTGTATTAATCAACTTTCCACGAACGAATTAGGAAAAGGTAATAGACGCTTGTTTGCCCGTTCGTTCCAAACTTATCTCTCCTGATCACTGTTACATCGATTTCTCGATCTCTGGCGTTACAATTAACATGAAACCGACTCGCGTATGCTAATCCGGTCTACTCGTACTCTCAACATCAAAGAGATTAGCGCACAGCCCTAAACTGCGCGTGCTAAAGTAGAAGAAATGGGAACCAGATAGCTGTGTGTGTGGGAAAGCAAAAGTTAACAGCAAAATATATGTAGGTGAAAAAGTCGAGTTAAAGAGAAATGAGGAAAATGAAAATAGATATAGAAATGTATCTCCATAATCTACCACACTGTAGCAATAGCTCTAGCAGAGGATACATATTGTTCTCGTTTCCAACAGACAAGAAACTTAGATCGATCTGGGAATGCAAAGTGAGTAGAAAACATTAGAAAGCTTCTATTAATGCAAGGCTGTGTGAACAATACTTTGAGTCGACTGATTTTGAATTGAAGCGACTGGATGGGAAGAAAAAACTTAGATGGAATGCAGTACCTACCAAATTTTTACACCGTGCACCTGGTCAGCACAGAAAATCACCTAAGGGATGCTGTTGTAGGACACACTGCAGCGCTAGGCCTAAACCATGATCACACTTACAACAAGAAGAAAAATTCAGCAACTGACAGTTCCATTGAAGACAATGTAGGAACAGATAGTGTGAGTGACAACTACACGGACTCTTCAGCATCAGAAATTAGCATGCAAACAGAAGTCATTACAGAACTGCCGGATGTGTTGCTAAGGAAACATTGATTAAGATACTTCGAACAAAAATCAGTAAACTTGCAGCGAGTTTAGCTACAGAGAAGAGGCAGAACAATAGAATGAAGAAAAAAATTTTCATGCCAGACAGATAAAATATTAAACATTCTATCTGAGGATCAGATCCGGGTCCTTAATTGTAGGTCTTCAAGAGGAATAAAATGGGGCAGTAAGACTGTAAAGAAAGCATTGCAAATTCGATTTGCTTGTGGAGCAACAGGCTATAATATGTTATTGAAACAGCATTACCCACTGCCTGCTATACGTACATTTCAGCGCCGAATACAGCACATTCAAATTTCTGGGGGAATACTCAATGGGATGTTTGATTACATGAAATTAAAGGTTGTAAACATGTTAGTAGTAGAACTGCTTTGCTGCTTGACATTAGATGAAATGTCAATTAAATCTGCTATTGAATATGATGCAAAAATAGGAGAAATTCTTGGTCATGTCACTGTACCTGAACATAAGGGCATTGCGACAAATGCACTAGTATTCATGCTAAGTGGACTATCCAGCAGATGGAAGCAAATTGTTGCTTTTTTTTACTCAGGAGGGTCAACTAAAGACCCATTTGTTGCGAGTGTCACTGTTGCGAGTGTGGTTAACTGTTGCAAGTGTGTACAATAGGCTTGGTTATACTGTAGAAGTGTAGGTGGTTGCTTGATGATACCATGCCGTTCATACCACACTCAGAAGTCATGAAGCATTGAAAACGACTGTTGACGTTTCAGACATTTATTACGAACAGTAACATACGCTGACATCAAACGATTCACTGTCATGTAAGCACATATAATCATGTAGATAGCAACAACTCATAATATTCAACATCATGGAGACTTTGCATGTAAACCTTGGCTGCAACAAATAAGCCGCGCTACTGGCGCGCTTCATATGACTACTGTTCTTGGTTCCTCATGACCAAGCAGGTCAGGTAGATCTAAGCTACTACATCAGCCGCACGAATGACGGACTGCTTCAAAATATCTAGCTCAGTCTCTTCTGTATAATATATAACTCCTCACCCGGAGTAAGCCACCTTAGCAATAAAGTTCTGGGCTCCACATGAGCCGTACAAGCAACGTGATTCTCAAAATGGCGAATATCAGTCTCTCCTATTTAATATCTCCGCATTAGGAGAAACCCACCTTAATGAAGTACTTGACTCCTCTTGACCAGACAGGTCATGTAGGTCTAACCTACAAGAAATAAGCCGTATAAGCGGCAAGGTTCCTTCAAAGAAATGGCTAACATCTGTCTCCTTTACTCAGTATATCTCCGCATTAGGAGAAGCCATCTTAATACTGTTCTTGGCAATAATATAAGATTCAAAAAGTCTCTTTACCTGTCTGCCATTTAGAAATAATACACAACATATTTCTTCACATCCATGGCTATACAATCACCAGCCAGAATAATCACAGGGGGAAAATTCAATATCATTTAACACCTAACAAAAGCTCCATTCCCCAGAATTATAGACAGAGACGAGCGCTGACATCTTGTCAGCTCGGAGACTTTTCTACGACTGCCCGGAAAGCCAGTCTTCAATTCCCCGCGCAAGTTTACTGCGCATGTGTAAGCCCAAAGTAGCTTGCCACGAAACAATCTAGATCTTTCCGTGAAATCAGAGCAAGACCGCTCCATATAAAGCCATTTGTATGAACGATATCCTAATATAGACATACAGAATAATGGACATCGTCCAGTTAAGGGAGATAACCGCTAAATCTCATCCTGAACTAAGAAATATACAATTAATGGTTTCCCTTTGACCACAAATGAAACAATACATATATTCCTATCTTAACAGTTTACCGCACCAGCCGGGGAAAAAAAATTATAAAATCATTTTTTTCTTCTTCAAAATTACAAAGACTGGAAATAAAGGAGGGTGGAAGCATACACATATCTACCTTCAAGCATACTCTAAATATAAAGTCATAATAACAGAGGTATAAATAATAGTGAGACAAAAGCAGAGAAGGACGATGAGTAGACAAAGGCAAGATGAGATATGTAAAGAAGGAGAAAAGGAAAAGACTAGGATTATGACACGGTAATCAGAAACAATAAACAATGCATGACATCAATGCATATCATAATAATATATAACCGCGTACATGATAAACCCTAAAGAACATAAAGACCAAAACAAAACAAAAAATAAAAAAGCGAGCATGATACTCTAGCCAACCAGCCTACCGCATATAAATGACGCGCAGCAAGACAGCATCAACACATATCTTCACATCCATGGCTATACATTCACCAGCTAGAATAATCACAGGGGGAAAATTCAATATCATTTAGCACCTAACAAAGGCTCCATTCCCCAGAATTATAGACAGAGACGAGCGCTGACATCTTGTCAGCTCGGAGACTTTTCCACGACTGCCCGGAAAGCCAGTCTTCAATTCCCCGCGCAAGTTTACTGCGCATGTGTAACGAACGAACGAACGAACGAACGAACTTTATTTTCAAAGGGTTAAGAATTGGGCACGCAGGCCCGTCTGACATTCTGCCCTTCCTCTCTCTCTCATCATATATACTATATCCTTTCATCCTCACATTTACTATAAGCATAAATGATATTGAATTCTCCCCCTGTGAATATTCTAGCTGGTGATTGTATAGCCATGGATGTGAAGATATGTGTTGATGCTGTCTTGCTGCGCGTCATTTATATGCGGTGCCCAAAGTAGCTAGCCACGGAACAAGCTAGATCTTTCCGTGAAATCAGAGCATGACCGCTCCATATAAGGCCATTTGTATGAACGATATCCTAATATAGACATACAGAATAATGGACATCGTCCAGCCAAGGGAGATAACCGCTAAATCTCATCCTAAACTAAGAAATATACAATTAATGGTTTCCCTTTGACCACAAAATAAACAATACATATATTCCTATCTTAACAGTTTACCACTGAGTAAACAAAGGCAAGATGAGATATGTAAAGAAGGAGAAAAGGAAAAGACTAGGATTATGACACGGTAATCAGAAACAATAAACAATGCATGACATCAATGCATATCATAATAGTATATAACCGTGTACATGATAAACCCTAAAAAACATAAAGACCAAAACAAAACAAAAATAAAAAAGCGAGCATGATACTCTAGCCAACCAGCCTACCGCGTATAAATGACGCGCAGCAAGACAGCATCAACACATTCATCGTCAAAACATAATTCCAAAATGAAGCACAATGGAGTGTCGGGTGAGAAGAGAAATTATCTCACAACTTTAGAGAAACTATGTTCTCACAATCGCACTATGAAGTGCTGGGAAAAAACATACATATTACTTTCATATATCCCAAAAAATAAAAAATAAAAACATGATTTACAAAAAGTAGAGGTGTCATTACGATATCATCCTCTTAACATTAATATACTACAATATAGGGACATCTGTACATATCCTCAAAAGGTTATGATTACAAAGTAACATATATTTAACATAATATCATGTGACAATGTACAACAAATTTAACTAATATGCAGGAATCCTCGATGTAGTCAAGAGTTCTAAAGCATAGTGTACTGTAATGAGAGCCATAGACATCAATAGAAGCATGCAACGCTAAATGAAAAGCAAGGACGTCACATCTTAATACAGCTGGCAAGCTGTTGACTCTCTCCATATCACAGCCTGATTTGCTGTGAGAAAATACAAATGATACACTCTGTTTGATAACCGTAGGATTTTAGAATATATAACATTCAATCCTACATTTTTATCTATAGAATATGGCTATGTAAACTTTTGGCCCATGTATGGATATAATCAAACCTTCCTCTGTTACAGAGAAAGATGAACAGACTATTCTAGAGTCTTAACTTAACAGGATCATAGACATGTACTATCTGAGTGTTAATCTATAACCACAGGTATCTAGTTAACCCTGAAATTTATAAAGATAGTCAAGTAGAATTATGTGGGCATCGAGACAGTATATCTGCCATTACATTATCCGACCCACGGATAGCTCGTATCGAGAAGTGAAAAGGTTGAAGAGCAATATCTTATCTAGTGGACCTTGAGCTATTCAGATCCTTACTTTGAATAGCTGTTAGAGCCTTTTGGTCAGTTTCTACAATAAAATGCGCACCAAGAAGGAATCTCTGAAGTTTAAGAATCGCCCAGACCATAGCTAATAACTCTCGGTCTAGTACAGAGTAATTCTGTTCTGCCGCATTTAGCTACCTAGAGACATACATCACTGGATGCAGAGTTTCAGAATACTCTTGCATCAATGCGGCTCCGATTCCTATGGATGAAGCATCACTGCGAAGAACAAAAGTCTTATCCGCAGTGGGTAGTCTCAGGATAGGTGGAGAAGGAAAACAGACCCTTAATCCTATCTAGTGAGGATTGGCATTCTTGAGACCAACGTACAATATTAGGTGACCCCTTCTTCAATAGTGTAGAGAGAGGTGCTGTAATAGATGATAGATTAGGGATGAACCTACCATAAAATTGTATTAAGCCTAATAGGCTACGAACTTGCTTCTTTGTTTTGGGAGTAGTAATATTGAGAATTTTAGTGGTGTTGTTGTCCTCCGTCCGCAGGAGACCATGACCAACACGATGACCCAAAAAAGAAATCTCGCTAAAGCCCACAAATGCTTTTGACGGTTTAACAGTCAAATTATGCGAGCGTAGGATAGACAATAGGTCAACAAGACCTCGATAGTGATCTTCCCAGGAATCACTAAAGAGACAAATATCGTCCAAGTACGCAATGACATCAGGACGATGAGAAAGGATACGACGCATCATGCGTACGAAAGTAGCTGGGGCATTCATAAGGCCGAAAGGCATGAAGTTCCATTGGAACAGCACCCTAGGTGTTGAGAAAGCAGTAAGAGGTTTGGCTCGTTCAGTGAGGGGAACCTGCCAATAACCTTTGGACAAGTCGAGTTTGGTAAAGAACCTAGAATTAGAAAGCTTAACGAGTAGCTCCTCTAATAGGGACATAGGTTCAGCATCGAATTTCGTTACCTGGTTCAATTTACGATAATCGACGCAAAGACGTATGTTATTGTATTTTTTACGGACAATAACCATAGACGAAGAATATGACGAAGTGGATGGTTCAATTATTTTCATCTGTATCATTTCATCCAATTCTTTCTCGACCTGTGTTTGGAAGTGTAAAGGAATAGGATAAGGTCGGACTCTGATAGGATTATGATCAGTGAGTATTATGTCGTGTTTAACAATTGTTGTTTGTCCAGGAATGACGGTGAGAACATCCCGGAAAGTATGTAAAAGAGAAGAAACTTGTTGTTCTTGCTCAGCAGACAACTCTGAAGAAACAGTCACATTTTCCCAAGATTCTGTAGAATGCAGTGGGATTACGGATAGAGGAAGATTTACGTCCGAGAAAGTAGATTCCTCTTCTTGTATGACTGACAGAGATGTGTAATGACCATGCGGGACTAGCGAATCGTCCGTCGCTTCATAAATAGGTTGTAGGTAATGTGGACGTTCGTGAAATTCTGTTAGCATGTTGACATGAAAAGTTTTATGTTTTCTGTCCACATCGACGACATAGTCGACATCAGAAATTTTAGAGATGATAGTGTAAGGACCTTTCCATGTAAAAAGAAGTCTATTTTCTCTACAAGGCAGTAGTACAAGTACCTTGTCACCAGGAAAGAGTTGACGTAGACATCTTTTTTTATTTATGAAGTTTCTTGCTTTCTGTTTAGCAGACTCGGATGCAGAGGTAGCTAATGTACATTCTTCAATAATTTTCTGCCTTAACGCAATTACATATTCGTAAGAGGATTTAGTGTCTTCGCTGATATTATCAGAGGTTATTAGGTCGTGCAGCAATGACATGGGACCGCGCGGTTGCGCACCAAAGACAAGTTGGAATGGAGAAAACCATGTATGCTCGTTAGGGACCTCTCTATACGCAAAAAGAGCAGCTGGTAAGACTCTGTCCCAATCCTGAGGATGATCCTCAGTTATCTTTCCAAGCAAACTCTTGAGCGTTCTATTGAAACGTTCAACTAAACCGTTTGACATCGGATGATAGATACTACTTAAAGATCTTTCAATCCTGAGTGTAGACATCACCTTAGACATAGTGTCTGATATTAATTGGGTACCATGATCCGATAAGATTTCATTGGGAAATCCTAAACGTGAGAACACTAGCCAAAGAGCGTCTGCAATATCGGCAGTAGAAATGCTCTTGAGAGGTATAGCCTCTGGCCAACGAGTACACATGTCTACGCATGTTAAGATAAATTGGTGTCCTCTGGCCGACTTGATTTTAAAAGTACTAATAATATCTATCGCCACGTTTTGAAAGGGACGGATAGAAATGTCCGCAGCCTGGATAGGTGCTGCATGGCGTGGACCGCGTGAGTTTACCTCTTGGCATATCTTGCAAGAGCGACAATACATACATATATCTTTATTTACTTGTGGCCAAAAGAATGAGGCAAAAACCCTCGATTTGGTACGGGAAAATCCCATATGTCCTGCGCATTGAGAGTCGGGAGCATGTTGTAGAATTCGAACTATCATACTCTTAGGTACCAGAATTTGCGAATGAGTAGACGCAGTAGAATCTTGCACCATGCTGACTAGTACTCCATTCTTTTTAGAAATCCAAGATTTACGATTTGTGTTCTGGTTTGGATTATCATTCTTAACTTGTTGGAAGAATCTTGTTGGAGTTTTATAAAAGACTCTTGGGAAATCACCGAGTGATCATCATGGTTCTGCACTTCTTCAGTTTCGGTAGATGGAGTTTGAGAAATATTTTGAGCTTGTGCTCTTGTAGTGACTGCATAAGCAGCCTGAATGTTTTGTTCTTCCCAGATAGTAATCTGCTCCGGGGTACACTCTCTAACTCCGTGTATACGTCCAACGATAAGGTCAGCTATAGGATTCGGGAGTAAACATGAGTGAATATCTCCCGTGAAAAACGGAGTAGCTATGTGGATAATAGCAGTGGAACACTTTTCGAGTGACCCACCGAATGTCACACATTTTACCACTTTCCCAGTGGCACTGGAAGGATTTATGAGATTGTCTAACTCCAATAGTAGTGCATCCAGAATCAAAGAGAACAGAGACTGGATTATTGTTCACTAAACCTTTATGTAGAATAAGAGACCCTCTTCCGTCGTGCGCAGCTGCGGCAGGAAGAGCGGGTAGAGGATGACCACAACTCAAAGTTGATATCGTTGTAGGTTCAAATAAAGGTTTGCATTGTGGGCACTTAGATGCTCTCTCGAAATCGAAAGCATAGCAAGAATTAGCATTAGAGGTACTATTACCATCATCACCCTGATTATGATTACATTGGGATTCTTGTTGAGCAGAGTAAGCATGGTGACATGATCTATTATTATGTTGCGATTTACCGCGAGTATTATTTCTCTTGCAACCATTGTTATTTGGTCTATTGCAACTATTGTTCTGATTTGAACCATAGTTTCCCTGGTAGTAATTGTTATTTTCACATTGATCAGAATATCTCTTAGATGGGTTTTCTTGCCTACCTGAAAAGCTATTATAGTTTCTATTACCTCTATTGTAGTAACCTCTTTTAAAGTTCCTATAATTACTAGGACCAAAATATTGAGGACTTTTAGATTGCCTCCAATTCCCTGAGGATGAATCATTCCGTGATGGACCCCATTGTTTCTGTCCAAAATCACGATTACTCCTCCTATCAAAATTGCGTTGAGCACCTTGATATTTACGACGAAAATTAGGACCATATGGTGCTGCTGACGCCACAGGTAAACCTTCTTTGACTTTAGAATTACTAACAGTTACCTCTGGGTGTGCAGTGACATACTGGCAACAATATTGTTCCATATCTTTTATGTTCGTAGGCTTACGTTCATGTAAGAATGCAAGAAAAGACTCATTAACCGATGACATGACTTTGTCACGAAGCAATAAGTCCATAAGGGCTTCATATGTGTGTTCAGTCTTCAAAAGTTCAACCCAACCTGTGAATGTAAGACGTATCGTTGAGATAAATTCTGAAAATTCTACCCCAGTTTCTGGTAGCATAGTCTTAAAGCGAAGACGATAACCGTCTTCATTGAACTGATATTTCTTTAACAAGGCCTCTCTGGCAACCTCATAGTTAAACTTGTCAGGCCCTTCCACCATACTTATAGTATTTAATGCATCACCTTTAAGTATTTCACTCAGTTGTGCAACATATTGCGATTTGTCTACCTAATGAGTTTCACATGAAAGATCAAACCTATTCAGGTAGAACGTTATATCATCATAGGTAGAGTTGAAAGCAGGTAATTTAACCTTATAAGTACCAGCATTCATCTTACTAGAAGATGTTTGGTTATTTGAATCATTTTGTGAATTACCCATATTCACCAACTTTATCTTTTCCAACTCCAAAGCTAACATTTTTGCCTCATGTTCCATTTTCTGTTTTCTCTCTTCAGCTTCTAACTTCTGTTTTCTCTCTTCAGCTTCTAACTTCTCTTTTCTCTTTTCAGCTTCTGCGGCTGATTTTCTTTGCTCCATTTCCAATTGCAATTGTATTTTCCTATCTTCAGCCTCTCTTTCTGATTTCTTTTGTTCAGCCTCTCTTTCTAATTTCTTATTTTCAGCTTCTCTGTCTAATCTCCTTTGTTAACCTTCCATTTGCATTTTTTTATCTTCAGCCTTCTGTGCCTTGGCATATTGAGCAAGTGCAAATTCTTCTAATATTTCTTCAGTTTTGCCAAGGGCTTTCCCGTGCTCAATAAAATAGGCCAGGATAGACATTATGTCTAATAATATGATATAACACCTTGTATAAATATATATCAACTGAATAACTCACTTTGTATCAGTAACACTGTCCCAACTTAGTGGGTGACAAGTCTTTATACCAGAACTTGTATAATCACCCCACTTGTCACTATTATAATTACTTAATTGTATACATGATGTGCATAATAATATTGACAGTATATAATAGCATATACAGTACACACAAACATAACAGGGACAAGATATAAATCACAAATGAAAACGTTCGCAGAAATCAAAAGAACGATAAAGCAGAACTAAAAGAGAATGTTACAAAAAATGTAATGACAACTGCGAATAATACGATGAAACAATGACAACACAGTGTATAAACAAAAGGTGTATAGAAATAAATGATAGTAAAGAGAAGGAAGACTAACACAAACAAAACAACTATAAACTAAAAACGGAGAAAAATAGACGAAAACAAGACTAACGCATCTCGTCACAACTAAACAAAAATAGCAACCAAAATTCGCTAGCGATTTCCACTGAGGGAAATTCGCACTGGTCCCTAAAGAACGCTCACAGTAGGCCCTCGGTTAAGTGGGATACCCTACTGTAGTCACCGCCCAAACTTGCCCGCGAAATATCAATATAAATATAACATATAAATACAAAAACATGTACCATAAAACAAAATATAGTGCTCTGAGGAAAGCTCAATTAGATCACAATACAGAGGCACAGCTTACAAACAGCATAAAGCCACTTATCTTAACTGGCGAAAAAAATCCTGGCCTCGAGAATAACAACGATGAAGTCCTCAGCAAACACCGTTCAGCGAAGAGAAGATCCAACGCTGAAGGAATACAGCAATGACGAAAACAGGCACTGTCCTACAAACTACCGCAACGAGGAAAACAGGAACTGTCAACACAGGTGCAAGCACAGACATCCGACGTTGGCTGGAACAATAAATTTTTGTGAAGTAATGATCTGGTGTAGAAACCTTCTGGACAACGCCGGGTATTTGCAGTCATAATGACAAAAATTGTAAACATGCCAGGCAGACGATAATGTCAATGACGAATCAACACAGGAACGTCATAGGAAGACATGGGGCTTTGGTAACGCTATATTGCCTTTCACAGTGACATGGACATCACCCGATAGCGTCAATGGAACATAGATCAACATCATCAAGGAAGCAACGAACAGTTGCATGGATGTTGAAAAAAAAACGAATGTCGTAGGTAACGTTTCAATGACTGGAAGCCACCACTGTTGCGAGTGTCACTGTTGCGAATGTGGTTAACTGTTGCAAGTGTGTACAATAGGCCTGGTTATACTGTAGAAGTGTAGGTGGTTGCTTGATGATACCATGCCGTTCATACCACACTCAGAAGTCATGAAGCATTGAAAACGACTGTTGACGTTTCAGACATTTATTACGAACAACAGTAACATACGCTGACATCAAACGATTCACTGTCATGTAAGCACATATAATCATGTAGATAGCAACAACGCATAATATTCAACATCATGGAGACTTTGCATGTAAACCTTGGTTGCAACAAATAAGCCGCGCTACTGGCGCGCTTCATATGACTACTGTTCTTGGTTCCTCATGACCAAGCAGGTCAGGTAGATCTAGGCTACCACATCAGCCGCACGAATGGCGAACTGCTTCAAAATATCTAGCTCAGTCTCTTCTGTATATTATATAACTCCTCATCCGGAGTAAGCCACTTTAGCAATAATGTTCTGGGCTCCACATGAGCCGTACAAGCAACGTGATTCTCAAAATGGCGAATATTAGTCGCATTAGGAGAAACCCACCTTAATGAAGTACTTGACTCCTCTTGAAGAAATGGTTACCATCTGTCTCCTTTACTCAGTATATCTCCGCATTAGGAGAAGCCATCTTAATACTGTTCTTGGCAATAATATAAGATTCAAAAAGTCTCTTTACCTGTCTGCCATTTAGAAATAATACACAACATATTTCTTCACATCCATGGCTATACAATCACCAGCCAGAATAATCACAGGGGGAAAATTCAATATCATTTAACACCTAACAAAGGCTCCATTCCCTAGAATTATAGACAGAGACGAGCGCTGACATCTTGTCAGCTCGGAGACTTTTCCACGACTGCCCGGAAAGCCAGTCTTCAATTCCCCGCGCAAGTTTACTGCGCATGTGTAAGCCCAAAGTAGCTTGCCACGGAACAATCTAGACCTTTCCGTGAAATCAGAACAAGACCGCTCCATATAAGGCCATTTGTATGAACGATATCTAATATAGACATACAGAATAATGGACATCGTCCAGTCAAGGGAGATAACCGCTAAATCTCATCCTGAACTAAGAAATATACAATTAATGGTTTCCCTTTGACCACAAAATAAACAATACATATATTCCTATCTTAACACCATTCTTCTTCTTCTTCCATCCTTAGCCACCAACCGGCAAAGCAGTATGTGGCCAGTACGCCTAGTGGCGTCTTAGGGCAACAACAAATTGATCAATCTATCGCTGTTTCCACCACGCCTAGTGGCGTATTTGTGGAACAGAAACAGACCAAACAATCTATCGTTGTTTCCGTAATCAGATTGTTAACACCATTATTCTGGAAATAATACATAAAGCCGCTGCAATTGGTCTGCATGTGGTAACTGTCACAAGTGACATGGGAAGTACAAACAGAGCAATGTGGGCCAGTTTTGGTGTTTGTGCTTCCAGAAACAAAATTGTGAACAAAATTGCTCATCCAGAGCAACGAAATAAGTGGTTATATTTCCTAGCTGTCACACCTCATTTGATCAAAAATGTTAAGTCTGCATTTGTCTCTGGCCATGATTTCAGATTATCTGAGGAGATGTGTGTATTGTTAAGTGTGCCTTCTAACATTGCAAATATTCTGCCCGTTAGGGAACTGGCTGACTTACAAAGGAACAGCACCCTGAAACTAGCTCCACACCTTACTGATGACATACTCTGCCCTGGACATTTTGATAAGATGAAGGTGTCACAGGCACTTCACTTTTTCAGTATATCTGTCAGTGCAGGGATCCACTAAATGGTAGAAAAGGAGGGCAGACCTGTGAATAATCTGACAACTGCTCGGTTCATTGAGGTGATATTTAAATGGTTTGATTTAATGTCAAGTCGCAGTCGTGTCATGACTTTAATTAAGCAGCTTCCAGATAGGTATGCAAATGCTGTTGAAATGTTAAGACTTGTGATTCGAATGTTTACAACGCTTTCAGTTGGACAGCAGGGAGCATGGAAACCATTTCAGACAGGCATCCTTTTGTCCACCACATGTGTGCTTGATCTTGCAGAGGACATGTTTAGTGGAAATTTCAGTTTCTTGCTGACATCACGTATGAGTCAAGACTGCCTGGAAAATTTTTTCAGCTCCATGAGATTAAATAATGCAGTGCCAACACCTCTTTAATTCAAACATAGATTGAGAACTATCTGCTTGTCACCATTCTTCATGACTACACGTGGAAGTAGTTACGACGAAGATGATAATGACTGTTTGCTTGATTGTACTGATATGAATACAACAACAGTTACACACACCAAGCAGAATGTTGATTTGTCAGACGTAGCAAAAGAAATAGAAAGACAGCTGAGGTCCATGTAATTCATTATTTAAGTGGCTACTGTGTGAACAGTGTATTAAAGCAACATACTGCCTGTCATATCTGCATTGCAGCTGTCACTGCCCCTCAGTCTGCAACAATTACTGACATTGCTCGACTAACAGAACATAAAGAGTACATTCCAGGCTCACTTGTTTATGCAATTGACACAGTAGTAAATGTGATGTTAAGAACTGAACAACTGATCCGTCAGCATGAGCATAGATTTGCAACCATGAAAAACATTGCAACTTTACTTTTGGATATGACATTACAGGAAACAGCTGAATGCACACTGAACAACTGCCATGATATTAAACAAAAGCTATTAGCAGAGTATATAAATGTCAGAATTCACATTTACTGCAGAAATAAAAACAATGGTCTTAAACAGCATGCTCGAGCATCAATGAGCAGTAAAAGCCATTGCAGGAAATCTCTGGTCCAAAATATGTAATTAGATTTTGTTAAAACTATCTGTACATTTTTGCATTTTTAATGAAAACATAAACTGGTGTGATCATCTGGATCAAGTAAAACTGTCAGTGTCTACAACAGTCATTCACCAGTTTCCACATTTCAAACTAGGTAAATAGTTCACTTCGAAGGGAGTATGTTTTGCTTAGTGTTGCAACTCTAACGGAATATTTGTTGCTAAATAGTGGAATTCTAACGGAATATAAAATTCAACGGAGTATGTGTTAAAAATCCACGCTACTGATTCTTTTCAATAAACCGGTAAGAAAACTAGTTTTCTTCTTTTTGTTTTGTTAGTTGAAATAAAATAATAGTACAAATATGTGCTACTGTATTTGCATCTAATTTTATTTCAAATTATTAGCTAATCTAAACGAAAATGCAAATTGGGTCTGAAACTCGCGATTGGGTCCATTTTCCTGCAATACGGGTACAGCCGAAAATGGCGGCCAAATTTTAGTTGGCGTAACTCTCTATAGATCTAGGGGCACTAGTTAAAACCAGAGCCCAAGTCTACTACGAACAAAATCCTTTTTAACAGCAATGAGAGGTGGCCATACCTAAAAGTACCTAACACATTAAAAAATGATGGTAGCAATACATGCACTCACATACCTCACACCGTCCAATAACACTTTTCTGTCAAGTCCAGTATCAGTTGTCAATCAATTAACCTATTGACCAACAGCAATAATGCAAAGCATTAAGGAATAAACAAATATGCAACAGCGCAAATAGATGAAATGAGCAGACAATCATATCAAGAAAATAAAATGAATGCAACATCGTACACTAAAAGATTAAAGTCATGTGTACATCTGAAGTACTTGTCAGAAAAAGTGTATTGTGGTGCCAAATAAAAAAAAATGTGATCTTGCACCTAATGAAGTGTGTGACCAATCAGGTAAGAATACGCTGATGTATGTTACGAAAAGACAATAGTATTGAGAACTCTCAACATGTTCAATCAATAATTAGTGTGAGTGTATTACTGTCTTGTATCAAAGACCGAATTTTATCTCGCGAGTTAAAATTAATTAACAGCTAACTAAAGCACTGTAGTTAAAATGCATAGTGTAATAGTATTATACACACTAATGGAATATTAAACCAAAGTCCAGCAAAAATATTTTCAAATAAGCACAAAGTTAATGTCCATGATTCTCTGCCATATTATAGTATGTTCACCTTAAGTACGAATGTGCAAAGTCCAAACAGATAGCAAACCGAAAAAGGCACGATAGAAGTATTCCTGGTAATTCCCCTTGACCATGCGAAGCATCTTGGGGTTACGTCCCTTAATCTGTACACTCAGTTCCCAATAATAGGATAAACCAAGATTTTACATTCAAAATATCCAAATGTTACATGATTCTTATATTATTAATGAATGTGTGTGTGTTTGCCCATAAACCGAGTATGACCACTGTTAAGAAGGTACAAGACATCCACGTAATGCGCCGAGTAAAAAGAATTACAACTCGAAATTGGCGATATCAGCATTCATCATAATCAGGTGCCGAGTGAACCGATCAATAACTGTAAGTACTGTCAAAAGAGCCATTGAGAGATTTCCTTCAATTTCAGATGAGAAAATTCAAGCTAGTTCTCAGCATTGGCATTCCTCACCGAGTCATTGTACATTCCATCCTTGGACCGCAGCAATAAATCTGAAAATTCCCGTCAGCATCAGCACTGTCAGCCAAAAAAGTTCCCAAAAGTGCAATGTTCCACGGGTCAACACTTGACGAAGTCAGTCAATAGGTTAGCCGTAACTTCACAAGATACCTGCATTTGCCATGTTGTTAGGTGACAGTGAGTCTTTTACACAACGTGACAAAACATCTGAAACAACGTTTTGACTGCCCTTGATGGCACAAATGTCGTATTCGTAGGGTTGGAGCGCAAGTGATGCTCTGCCAGCCCTCTCATTACAAAATTTTGCAGTTTTCAGATAGGACAGGGCTCTCTGGTCTGTCTCCAAGACAAATTTTGCTCCAATGGAGTATTGAAAAACAATGTACAACAGCCAGAAGCTCACGCTCCACAATAGGATATTTCTGTTCGGAGGGTGTCAACTTTCGTCTGACATGCAGAATTGTATGTAGACAATCATTGAATTCCTGCAGAAATGTACCACCGATTCCCGATCCAGAGGCGTCGACGCTAAGGATAAAAGTAAATCGAGAATCAGGCAACCTTAAAATTGGTGATTTGGAAAAGGTAGCCTTTAATAAATTTAAAGATGCATTGCAAGAATGGGATCAAACAATCTTATTTGGGGAGTTCTTTCTTAATAACGAAGACAGAACTGAAGTAATTTCTGAAACGTTAGGCAAGAATTTCCTATAGAATCGGACAAATCCTAAAAGACTGCGAACCTATTTTTTTTTCTTAAGAATATCTAGATTCAGGATCCTAGAGATAGAGGAATCTACAGGCTTAAGAAAACCGCCTCCTACTTTATGACCAAGAAAAGAAATTTCAGTGAATCCTATTTTAGTTTTCGCAGGTCTAGCAGTAAGATGAAGGAGACGAATAGTAGTTAAGAAAGACTGAATTCCAAAAACATTTTCTTCCCAAGATTGATGAAAAAGGAAAATATCATCATTTATTTTTCTCTAACCAGCGGCACTCGAGCTTTCCAGCTCTTGTGGCCCAATGACATGTCATTGCGAGGCTGAGGGGGTCAGTGGACTTTCCTTCCAACCCGGTCAGGAGCTTCGCTCCTTCCCATCCACACGGGATTTATGTGTAGGAGACGTTCAGGTTATTCAGTCAAATTTCTGGTCGTAAACATTACTTCAAACGCTGACGCCCGGGTTTGAACCATGAAAACCTGGTCGCCAGTACAACGTTGTAGCCATTACACCAGCGCGGCTCCCAATATCATCAATATAGGTAATTATGTCATCACGATTAGAGAAAATCTTTCGCATCATACGAACAAAAGTCGCAGGAGCGTTAACGAGACCAAAAGACATACAATTAAATTGAACAATCCGAAAGGTGTAGCGAAAGCAGTATAAGGTTTTGCTCTGTCCGACGACGGGACTTGCCAATAACCCTTAGACAAATCAAATTTACTGAAAAAAGTAGCTGAATATAGTCTATCCAGTAGAGAATCTAACAAAGGCAGATGTTCAGCATAGAAAAGAGCATTCAAATAGTCAAAGTATAGTCAGAAGACGTTTGCATTCTACATGACCATTAAAATGTACAACATTATTAGCCTCATCATAAGTCCAAATGAATACAAGACCTCCGGCATATGAGTAGCGAGAAGAAAACATTCACGTCCATGTATAGGAACAAGTATGAAGTTATTATGTTCTGTAAATGGTGTAACACGACCTGTAGCACCTGAAGAAAGAAACAATATTGTTAAAACCGCCACTCAACCCAATGTAGTGACTAATACATACCACATGAAATCATGGCATGTCAGCATCTGAAAGAAAAATGTCGGAGCAATATTTACATCCATGAAGTTCCTACAAGAAAAGGAATATTAACATAGTAAAAAGACAAAAGAAAAAAAAGAAAACAAACGGCTAAATATACAGTCTTGACTGAACAGTATACAACCAAACTAAACCTGACATCCGATTAACCTCCGCATCAATAATGTCAGGTATCACATCATCAATGGTTGGTCCCATATTAGTAACATTGCCATTAACAATGCTAGGTATCACATCATCCATGATGGATGTGGTTGGTCTCATATTAGCAGCAATCAGTGATTCACTCGAGTCAAAATAGACATCTGATGATTCCTCAATAGTTTGGAAATTATCAAGAGACTCATCAATGATGGGAGGAAGAAATTTTGTATTATCACCATCACTCAAAACTGTGTCACTCCGAGTCTGATCATGTGACTGTGTATGCATTTGGCCAAGAGCCTGTGCTCTGGTAGTATCAACCCTGGCAGCATAAACATGTCGTTGTTGCTCTCATCTCAAAATATCATCATTAGTACATTCATGAAGCCCAGGGATATTCCCTAAAATTATCCCAGCGACTGGATTCGACAACAGACACACTAGAGTCCTGCCTGAAAAATAAGGGGTATCCAAAAATACTTCAGCAGTTGGATAATATTCAACTGTGCCCCCGAATGTAATGCACTGGACTTCCTAGCCTGTGTAATCAGCAGTGTTCACTAATGATCCTCGAACCCCCACAGTGGCGGATCCAGTGTCCCTGAGCACTGAAACAAGATGGTTGTTCACAAAACCCTTATCGAATACCACTGATCCTGTCCCATTATAAGAGAACATCACAGGTAAAGTGTGTCCACAGCGGAGCCTAGGAACGCCCTCTGGCTGAAATAAAGAATTACATTTAGAACAATTAGTACTATTGGATAAGTCCACACTACATGTATTTGCATGAGAAACAACATTGGTATTTTGGCCTGTATCATTGTAATTTTGATGCACAACTGCATTGGGACGTTCTGGATTCCTAGAACGTCGAAAGTTATTGTTCTGTTGAGAATTTCTGTTGTTGCAATAATTTCATTGTTCCTATAGAATGACCTTTGGCCTCTGCCAGACTGGAAATTATATACACCCTTGTTCCAATCCCTGTTAGGTCTGAAAGATGAATGTTGAGATAGATATCTATCATCATATTAATGAAAATTTCTTTGAGGTTGTTGTGACCTATTATTAAAACTATACCTCCCTCTGAAAGATCCATTATTATTATCTCGATTTAATCGAAAATTTCTGTCCATGCTATATGATCTTTGTTTGGGTTGATTAGACATCATAGTTCTAGCAGATGCCACTGGCAATAAATCCTTTATGTTATTCCTGCTAAGATTTCTACCACGATGTGCTATTTGGTATTGTCGACTAAGATTTTCCGCAGCAGCTAATGTTCCAAGCTTTCTCTCCTGCAAAAAGGATAAAAAGTCACCACTGACTGAAGACAGCACTTTGCCTCTTACAATTAAGTCAGCCAGCACATCAAAAGTTTTATCAATTTTTGACAAATCAACCCATCTAGAAAAGCAAAGCTTAATTGATGGAACAAATTCAGCAAAATCTTTAGCTGAATCAGGCAACAACGATTTCAGTTTCAGTTTGTACCCATTTTCCTCTAGTTGATACTTTTTTAGCAACAAAGCCTTCATAGCATCATAATCATTTCTAGTATGATCATCCGTGGTGCAGACTGCAGTAAGAGACTAACCTACTAATAAACTCAACAACCTGCTTGGCCATGTAGCTCTATCAATCTTAAACTCCTGGCAACATGTCTCATATCTATTTAAAAAGCATGAAATGTCGTCTATAGTAGGACTAAATTTTGGCAAATTAAATTTAAAAGTAGAGGCATGGTCTTTTTTTCCAGCCTCATCACCTACTGCATTAACCTGTTTATGTTGGAATCTTAATTTTTCCAATTCAAGTTCTGCCATTCTTTGAGCATAGGCTAATTTTTTTCTCCTCAAGTTCTTGTTATGCCTTTAATTCCGCCTGAGCAAGTGCAGTTGCCATTTTTTTCCCTCAAGTGCTAATTCTTCCTGTCTTCTCTTTTCGACTAATTTTTCTTCTCTCTTCTTATCATCGCTATGTAAGAGTCTCTGTTCTCTTGTCACGTCTTCTAGCCTTTTTAATTCTTTTGCCTGCTCATTGAATGCAAATGTTTTTAATGCTTCACCCTCCAACAATAGTCTTTTTCAATCTTATTAAAATACTCCAAGGTAGCCACAATTCACTGTTATTGTGACTCCAAATTGTCCCATAATAATTCAAATATTATATACATTCAATATGTGAGCAATATTAGCAACAATTATTTCACCACTCAATATCAATCAACTGCATGAAATTACAGATGTTATTGTATGATCAAAAAAAATAGAAATACCAACAAGATTACAGAATAACAGTAAAAGAGCCAACCGAAAAAAATACCAATGAAAAATCCAAGGCAGAAATGTATGAACTGTAGAAAAATGAAAACATTTTGCTCTACCACACTTATGACAATACAAGCACAATTTAACAACATATATTACATCTAAAAACAGAGGGACAGCAAGATTAGATGAACCAATTTACAAACAATAATGGAGAAGAAACCAAATAAAATACAATTAACTTGACAACAAATACTAAATTACAGAACCTTCACAACTAGACAAATAATGAATCTGTTTAATTCACTCAAGGCAGTAACACACAGCTATGTTCCCCTGCCCCTTAATTTGAAAAAACCAGATGCAAAAACAAAAAAACGCCTACGAATTCACGACTGTCAATGAGGTATAATGAATTGATAGGTCCCACCAACCGACCCGCCCAATACACAAAACATGCAGATACAGCAATACATATAACATGAAAAAGAAAGAACTCAATCAAAAGAGATTCTTCAAGCCACACACTGCATGTATCAATAAATTTACTTATTTGTTTTTTCTTGCAAAATAAATCCTCCTGGCATCAGCCTCCGCCGCAGGAAACGACGATCCAAATACAGTGTGTTGACCAGGGTTAGGTTTAGAATTACAGCTTGCAGCCGATTAACACAGCCATCTTGAAAAATTTCTGTACATGCAGAAGATGTAGTCCACCGACTTGAACAATTTTCCTTACATCACTGGACGATATTTTGTTCTGGATCCCGGCTTGACACCCACACCTATCCGCTCTTGCGTGTCTTTTTTCTTTGTAATGTTATTATTATATGACAGGATGGTTCCTGTAGGACATGTTCACGTCTAGGGTGGCAAACACATCAGACCCCGCAACCAGCCGACAACAAACAACATTACTTGAGCCACAATGGACGACGTGGACATTATACATATTTATTCACGATGCTCCAAATTTAGATACAGTTTATTTCAATATGCAAATGGCATATTAGATGCAGTCGTCGATAAAACTCTGTACAGTCTGTTCATATCTAGAACGCTGTCTTTTCAATTTCAACATTATTTTATTAATATCCATGCATACTCGACATTGAGAATCCATACTCCCTTTAAATGAAGATACTAGATACACCTCACAGAAGATCTTGATGTATTAGTGATGGAATAACATAGGGGATGTACAATAATGATATATTTTCAGGAGCTCAAACACATGCGTCCACTCACCATGACACACAATTGTCGAAGCCCTGCAAACGATCTCTGCACTTCTGTGTTCTTAGTTTCACGTCTGCCAAAATCACCATAGAGGCATGACTTCACTTCCTGTATTAATAAATGACTCCGTATAAAATAAACGAACAAGAAGCCCTGTCGAGCTACCTAATGATATCGACACAATCGTTATGAGTTTTAATCATAACACCCTAGCATCGATACTATTCTGATGCAGTCACAGATTCGCTGGGCAGGTCATGTAGTCCGCATGCCAGACCATCGACTGCCAAAGATACTCTTTTATGGTGAGATGCAGAAGGGTAAACGCTCCCATGGTGGCCAAAAGAAGCGCTTCAAAGACACGTTTAAGACTTCATTGAAATCCTTTGACATAAACCCTTACACATGGGAAGCTGCTGCGGAAGACCGAACCGCATGGCGCACATCTCTTCGTAAAGGTGCAGCGGCATGCGAATCATCCAGAAGAGCAGCAGCGGAACAGCGCAGACAAGCTAGAAAAGACCGTGTAATAAAACCTTCACATGAAGCAAACATTCCCTGCCCACACTGTCCGAGATCTTTCCAGGCCCGCATCGGGCTCATCAGTCACCTTCGTACCCATAGACTAACCTAACATATTCCTAATTATTGGAGGAACAGAGTGGTCTTCATCACCCGTGATGGACGAACAACATATAGCTAATAAGGGGAATTTTGCTGACTTAAATCATCTGGGGGCTTGAACGAGCTAAATCCTATACTATACATCTTCACAAAAGGCGGCAGGTCAGATAAAAAGTTAATGTGCTCAGACGCATTCAGCATTGTTCATTAACTTCTGAAATATCTTGTGAGAACTCCCCCGAGGTAGAAGCATCATTATCCTTCTATCTACAATCTGCCAAGAGTAATCTTGTGCGAAGGTAGACACCTTTGAAGACCCACATTAGATACTCTAGGTTTTGGTAACTGTTGGACCACTACTGCAGAGAGCAAGGGGATGTTTGATCCCTTCCCATTATATCATAATAATATATCTTTGGAAGTTCCCATAATATCATAATAATATTTCTTTGTCACTTCCTATTAAATCATAATAACATATTTTTCTCCCCTCCAATTATATCAAAATAATATATGTTTGTTACTTCCCATTATATCATATTAATATATCTTAGGTCTTTCCCATTATATCATAATAACATATCTTTGTCACTTCCAACCAAATCATAATATCATATCTTTGTCACTTCCCATTATATCATAATAATATATCTGTGTCACTTTCCATTATATCATAATAACATATCTTTGTCACTTCCAATTATATCATAATATCATATCTTTGTCACTTCCTATTGCATCATAATAATAATATATCTTAGGTATTTTCAAATATAGCATTATAATATATCTTTGACACTTCCATTTACATCATAATATCTATCTTTGTCACTTCCCATTATATTATAATAACATATTTCTCTCCCCTCAAATTATATCTAATACACGAATCTATGTTACCAGGAAGAAAAATGACTTTACATTTTTAATCAAGCACCGTAACAGTTTGAAAGACATCTGGCTGTCTTGAAGCTTATTTCTTCATTCCTGTTTAACTAATTTAAATGAAACAAAAGTCTAAATGAAGAGAATTAACGGCCATTTTATTAAATAAAATACTATGTCTAATTAATTGTATAACTCATCGTGAAATCCTGTATCGTCTGCACATGTTCATAGAAGGCAACAATTTTTGCTAGTACTTGTAACGTCCGTTTGTTGGCCATTTTAGATTTTCCATTTTCTCACCTTCTACACTTGCGTCGGATATGTCATGATGACAATGATTTCTACGAACGAGCTCAAGAAAGGCTTGATTTTCTTTTCGCCGACGTCTTGATACTGAACATGTATTATCTGATGGATTTAATCGCATTACACATGCCACTCGTCAGATGGCATTCACTGTGAAACCTACTGCTACATCTGACAGACTTAACATTGTTCTAACTTTCCATTTTCACTGCTAGGCTGTAAAAAATTCAATTTCATCTACCTATTCTCCGCTCTGAACCTGTTACCCGTCAGTTGTTTCCTAACGCTCCTTTGGTGGCATATCGTAGGGATAAGATATTTAGAGATATTATTGTACGCAGCCGCATTATGAATACTAGCCCTTCATATTTTGGTCCAAAGTCTTGTCATCGCCGCAGATGCCCCACTTGTCCGCCTGTGGACCAAACTCAAACTGTTTCATTTTCGAAGGGTGACTTTGTTATTAGAGATTTGTTGACATGTCAATCCCCGAATCTTATTTATGCTATTATCCGTAAAAGAGGTAGCATTACATGTGTTGGTGACAGTTGCAGACGTTTATCAGGCAGATTCCGTGAGCATTTAAATGACATTTATCATGGTGAACTTAAACCTGTGGCTCTTCTTTTTAATTGTCAGACCATTCAGGTTACTGCGACATCCAAATAACCAATATTTGTTCTTGCTTTGAAGTTGACAGAACTCGTTTTTCTTTAGCGAATCGTCTCATTTTCGAAATAGGTTGTCTTTCTCCTGGTGGCCTAAATGTCCAAACTCATTTTGCATTGATTTCTGTTATTCATCGAATTTCCATCATTTCAGATTCTTTTTTTATTCTGTCAGTCGCTTTTTCGTGATTTTTCTTTTCTGACGTTTGTGTTTCCATTCGTGTCCTCTATTGTGTCTTTGTATGCCGATATCTCTTGCGTCACTTCCATTTCTGCATATCTATGACAGCTGTTTAGTGCCCCTACTGAGCCGTATAGAAGAATTTTATTCACTTGTTTTGTTATTTCATTCCCTCTTTTTGATTTTCATTGATTGTTTAATTGTTTTGTATTGATATTTTTTCTGTCTGGTTGTGCACTTTTGCTTACTTGTTTTTTGTAACTTTGTCCTCGCTTCACCTATGTTGTTTATTTTTTTTAATCTGTCTGTATCGCTCATGTTGTCTCTGCTTCTGATTCTTTTACGTGTTGGCAATGTCTATAGTATTTTTCTTGTGACCTGTGTATATATTTTGTCTTTGTAGCCTGTTTGTGACTGTGGCTGATGAAAGGTGAAACCCAAAGCCTACCGTGTTGCCTGTGTAAAACTTATTCCATACCATTTTATGTTTTAATGTATACATTCACTTTAAAGTTTGATGCATTTCTGAAAAAATCATTTTGTTTTCAAATTAATTTTGTGTGTGAAAAATCACAATTCGTGCGAATATATACAAGTATGGATATTCTTCTTCCTCGTTCGTCCTGAAAAGTATGTTGGTTGCGTTGTGTCTGTTTACACCGGAGCTGCGAAGTATGGATATAACAATTGAAACATTACACGTGACTTTTCAATCATCAACCTCAAGTAGATCAGCGCCAGGTTATTACAATAAATATTCTCGCACTAGAATTCAGAAAAGCTAACTGCTCAAAACACGTACAGGTATTTGGATAAATCCGACAGTTTAAAGTATCATCAGCAAAGTTAGATGAGATAGCATGTTCTTTATTAACAGATGATGCACGGATCTGATTCACAAAAAAGAACAACACACTGTTGTCTTTAGACGTCTTAAAAGTTAGATTTTATAATGACTCAATAGCAACAGAGAGGTCTTACATGTGATGTCTTAATATGATGTTAGAAGATACTTTAATTAGTATAATAATAATAATAATAAATTCTTTAAGCGCCAAACACGGCGCATAAGGCAGAAACCAGTGCTCTCCAGGTTGTTCGTTGTGACGCCACTCCTCTTAGCTCTTGCACATTATTTAGGCCCAACGTTCTTCCTTCTCTTATTATTGTTCTTCTGAGTGTTTCTTTTGGTCTTCCTTTTTTCCGCTTACCCTCAGGAACCCAAGTGAGCGCCTGTAGTGGTATTCTGTTGTTTTGCATTCGTAGGACATGACCGATATATGACCATCGTCTTTTCCTTATATAGTCGGAGACATATTTCTGCCTAGAGTCTTCTCTTATTTGTCGATTAGTCTTGAATTCTTTCCAACTGATGTTCATGAGTTTTCTAAGACATTTGTTCTCGAATGTATTCAGCTTGTTCTCCAATGATTATGTTATTTTCCAACTCTCACAGCCGTATGTTAACACTGAGATAACATTTGAATTAAACAGACGAAGCTTGGTATGTATATTCAATGATCGTAATTTCCAAATGTTAGATAATCTATTGAAGGCGCTAGCTGCCAAAGCAATTCTAGTATGGATTTCTCTTGTTGTGTCACCATCCTGAGTCATTTTACTGCCTAAATAATTGAAACTTTCAACTTTCTGTAGTTTTTCCCCGTTCAAGATGATATCAAAGGTCTCGTTAGAAAAGTTCATAGCTTTAGTTTTAGAGGCATTTATTTGGAGACCAATTTTAACCGAGAGATGACACAAATTATTTATTGCTTCTTGGGATTGTCTTGGTGTTGAACTTTAGTATACCGGATGGAAAATCACGGAGATAAGAGCAGAATTTACAAGAGGAGGATCATATTCAGATCATATAGTGTCGTAGATTTTATCAGATAGGTAATAGATGTTTATAGTCCTGTCTGACTAACTATGAGAGTTAACGAGGTGGTCGTGTAAGAGACGCACTGGGTTGAGTAATTTCTCTCCTTGTGCAAAATACAAGTTACACTGCACCCATATGCACACAATTCTGTGACAAATACGCACAAACGTGAAAACAAACTATGGATAACATATATGGACAGGGGTTGACCAACGCAATAACTTAAGGTTTATTAAGTTTATTTATCACTAGAACTTTACAACATACATCATATACATCAATAGATCATGGTTTACAGACAAAATGAAAATTAATCAAATAGGTTTTCCCCTCTAGTAAAGGAAATGAAAAAGAGGATCCCAACAGAGGTTAATTAACCCGAAAGATCAAAAGTTAACAATAAGTGTATGGAATAGTCATTAAAGAAACAAAGAACAAGTTCCTAATTAATCTATCCCGTAAATACACAGGTTAATGAGAACAAAAGAAAAGATTTGTATGATAGGGGTAACAACAGAAAATTATGTTACTCTCTTACAGTTCATTCAATCCTTCATACTTGTTACCACATTCATATTCGCTTACCCAGTAGTTATCGCAGGCATTCCGTGGAAATAAACACTAATAAATAATAAGATTACTCAGTGTCATAATAAGTTTTGCCAAATCCAGCCCCAGACTTGCCGTAGTTGCGGACTGCAAATAGCACGGGAGTCGCTGGAGTTGGTGATTTATATTTTCATGGATAAAATACGGTATCTCTGCCTTCAGTTGGTTGGAGTAAGGTTCATACGTGATGATCGCCGACATAGGATGAATAATACATATATATTCTGGGTTGTCTAGCCTTTGGTTGCTGAGACACTATGTTAAGTTACACAAATGTTGCTGACAATATATGTTGCCACACAGCTGACTGATGAGATTGATATAAATGAAATCTCGTAATAGTTCTGGTCCAGTTAATATTATAATTTAATGGTTCTATTCTGGTTTCTTTCATGAAATGAGGAAAAATGGACCGCACAGGCTACAGCAAGAAGCTCATTGTTACAGATGTATTTGTTGTAACACCTTCTGCAGACGGGATGGCAGGACAAAGTTAATATATTTTCGCTGATAGATGCGATCAGCATAAGTCGGGCTTACAGGTGGCCGACAGATGTGTAAATATATCTACGCGAATGTGTATAGGTTCTTGACTACACATCTATCGCACTCATGCACTACAGCAACACGCAGGAGTCAGGAAGTGGTGGAACAAGGTGTAACGTTTCACAGTTTATTAACATCGCAACATTGACGTTGGGACAGCACACTTCACAGGTTACAATAGCATACAAAAATCCATGGCACATAGGTTGCAACGAACATCGTAACTTTCCAGTATAATATAAATCCATAGGAAGAACATCTATCAAAAGGACTGCCTATATTGCAGTTCATCACAGTTCTCATTTCATAGTATTACAGTGAAAATATCCGTCAACAAATGACTGCATACATCGCAGTTCTAGTATTATAACAGTAAATCCATCAAGAAGACTGCATACATCGCAGTTCTAATATTATAACAGTAAATCCATCAAGAAGACTGCATACATCGCAGTTCTAGTGTTATAACAGTAAATCCATCAAGAAGACTGCATACATCGCAGTTCTAGTATTATAACAGTAAATCCATCAAGAAGAAAATATGACTAATAACACTGGCCGGTATAATCCATGGCCTTAAATAACTTCAGTAAAGTACATTCTGCAACTTATTAAATATTCCTCTCACAAAAGGCTATATACTGGAACACACTAGAGAAATGGTAAAACCGCCATTTCCAAGCTCTACCAGCAAAGTACTGACAAGAAAAATCCCCTGCTTAAAACCGCTCAGTACAATTCATTCAAGCGCGAACTCGCAGCTTGAGATGTGAGCAGAATTCATCCGCCTTTCCCCCCAAAACTTATTCATAGAATGTTCGACCCGATTCCTTATCATATTTTTTTAAAATAAAGAAACAACTAACAGCTAGTCAGTAGAGCTGTGTACAAAAATTACCGAGCATACAGCCCCCCAATTAAGAAAAATCTCTCAACACAAAGAGCGTGTTTACTAGCGTGTACCAAAAATCCGACCTGTACATACAAATCTTTTAACAGTTAACTCCCCTTAATAAAACACGACTTAACAGACTACACCGACCCCCGGGGAAAAAATGATATCATCATTTTTTTTAACAATTACATGGAACAAAAAATTATGAGGTCGATGCAATCCCAATATCTACCCACAAGGACTACAACTATGTTAAGTCATGTCCAAAAAAAATGAACAAAAGAGGGATAGATGTAAGTGTAAAGAAAGAAATGAAGTATAGAAAGATAATGAGATAAGCATACAACGATAAACAAATTCAAAGAAATATGAAGTACGTAAAGTATAGACTAGGTATGAAATACTAAGTGAAAAGTGAAAATACAAGATGAAGTACAAGAAGAATGAGCAGCAATGAAAGAAAGCAAACAATGATATATCATGGTAAACGATAAGTTACATAATGCATATTTATAGCAAAGGACAAATAACTAGTTACCATATAAAAATAGCATAATATGCATGATAACCAAGTTAATAAACTTATAAAGTACAAATGACCAACATATTATAGACATCAATAGGCAAATCCATAAGATGGTAATAATGACCGAGAGTGTAACGATGGCTGACAATCTGAGATTTTGCGCAAGACAAAGTAAATGCAGTAGACAAAAGCGTATATCTTAAAGGCTGAACTGCAGTCATAGCCTGTGTACTGGGCAAAGAAAAAAGTAAGAAAGATATAATAAAGATGTAAAAGCATACAGTAGTAAACGTGGACCAACGTCGAAGTTTAAAAGGAGCGCAGTGAGTGCGACAAAAAGTCGTAAAAGACGAAGATACCGAGCTAACCGGTCCAGCAAGAAAGCTAAAGAAACCCATAAGGTACAGATATGTACTAACAATTAAGTTCGTACATGGAGCAAAGAAAACGCTAGTCATTGCAGCAAAGAAGTTGCAATCAACGTGACTGGATGTAGATTCAGTCGTAGCGATAAAGTTAGTGTGTGTGTCAGACAAAATCGAAGGATCTTCTTCTATAATAGTAGTTAAAGAAGAATCAAAGTTAGAGTTGCGACGTACTGAGGTATGTCGAACTGGGCTAAAAGAAGCACCAAAATTAGTATGATGAACAATCGTATCATCAATACTGCAAGATTGCACAAAATTAGCAGAATGTATTGCGATAGCCGAATGTACTCGGTGATAAGATTTTGGCATAGTCCCTAAGGTGGAAGCAGTAAGGTTATGTTGCCGTTCCCAAGCAGTAATTTGTTCCGAAGTACAGACCTTTACACCATGTATCTGTCCGACAGTAAGGTCAGCGATAGGCGTTCTGAGCATACATGCGTGTATATAACCAGTGGAAAATGGTGTGGCAATGTGGACTATGGCAGTCGGAAAAGTCTCAACTGTCCACCAAATGTCACACATTTCACCACCTTACCTGTAGCGCAAGATGGATGGACTAGAGACTGTCTAATCCCAACAGTCGTGCATCCAGAATCAAAGAGAACTGAGACTGGATTATTATTCACAATTCCCTTATGTAGAGTAAGAGACCTTCTTCCGTCATGTGCAGACAAGGCAGGAAGAGTAGTCGGGAGAGGATGACCGCAACTCAAGGTAGTTATAGCTGTAGGTTGAAACAAAGTTGTGCACTCCGGGCACTGAGATGCTCTCTCGAAATCGAAAGCAGAGCAAGCAGTAGCATTAGAGACACTATTATTATTGTTACCTTGATCATTAACACCCTGGGGCTCTTGTTGAGCAGAGTTAGCATGTCGATGCGATCTATTACACTGACAAACAACATTTTTCTTTCTTATATAAGAATAAGTGTTCTTAGGTCAGTTTCTTGCGCTGATTTCAAATTTGAAATCCGTTTATCTCTATCACGTCGGGTTCTTAAGATATTTGTGAATAAATATATTTTGGGGAAACCGTTATTTGCTCCGTTTCATTTTTACTATATAACTTTTTAAAAATTAATAAAATGCAAAATAATTCTACTTTTTATACTGCTAAAAGATGCATGACATATGTTACGTTATATTTCAAATAGTTACTGTATTTTGAAATAATTCTGAGTGAAATATGGCTTCTAGAAGTTGTAGAAATTCGGCTGATCTGTTCTGTTACGTGTGCGGATATTTTACCGATCGTGTTCACCAGAAAAACTTTACACCATTGCTAAAGAAAGCATATGAACTTTATTTCGATTCGAAAGTTGATGATGCAAATAAATCTTGGAAGCCAAATGCAGTTTGTTCGACTTGTGCAAATACATTGGCAGGTTGGTTACGAAAATCGCCGAAGCATAAGTCGATGCCTTTTGGAGTGCCAGTAATATGGCGTGAACCGACAAATCACGCTACTGATTGTTACTTCTGCTTGAAAAATATCTATGGTTTCACTTTTAAAACTAGAAAGTCTGTGGTTTATCCAAATATTGAATCGGTTTCGAAACCAGTGCCTCATGATCCAATCACGTGAGCGATCCCAGTTCCACCAGAACAATATCCGTTGGACGTGAATGAACCATCAGAAAGTGATAGTTTACCTGCTTTAGAAACTAATTCTGACTCGGATTATGTACCGGTGAATGATGGTGTTCACTTAATTAACCATTCACAACTTTCAGATCTAATACGTGATCTCGCTCTCACCAAAGGACAAGCGGAATTACTCGGTTCGCGACTCAGAGAATGGAATCTTTTAGCGCCCAATACTCCGATATCTAAATTTCGTCATAGACACAGAGAACTTGTTCAATACTTTGAGATGGATGATGACATTTGCTATTGCAAAGATGTAAAAGGTCTAATGGTGCACCTCGGTCATAAGCACATAGTCAACGAATGGCGACTTTTCATCGAATCTTCCAAGACTAGTCTAAAAGCCGTGTTATTGCATAATGGAAATTTATTTTCATCAATTCCAGTCGCCTACTCTGTTCATATGAAAGAAACTTATGACAATATGGCTATACTTTTGGCAAAAATAAAGTACAATGACTAACAATGGCGGATTTGTGGAGACCTAAGGGTCATTGCAATTCTCACGGGCATGCAGACTGGGTATACTAAATTTTGTTGCTTCCTATGTGAATGGGACAGCCGCAACAGACAGGAACATTATGCAAGAAAGGTGTGGCCTATCAGGGATCGTATGCAGCTCGGGCATAAAAATGTAATACACGAGCCATTAGCTAACAAAGACAGCATCATTTTACCACCGTTACATATAAAGTTGGGGCTCATGAATAATTTCGTAAAAGCGTTAGATAAAACGAGCAAAGCTTTCGCTTATCTTCGAGAAAAGTTTCCGCAAATTAGCGATGCAAAGATTAGCGATGCAAAGATAAAGGAAGGTATCTTTGTAGGACCTCAGATTAGGAAAGTTATTGCAGACAAACAATTCGAGAACTTGTTACATGGTAGTGAACTTCGCGCATGGATGGCATTCAAATCGATCGTCGATAACTTTCTGGGAAATCACAAATCTGTCGACTATGTGCATATTGTTAAGCAGTGCATAGATGCATACAGAATTATGGGCTGTAACATGTCCCTCAAAATCCATTTGCTCGATTCGCATCTTGACTTTTTCCCTGACAACCTTGGCGAAGTCAGCGATGAACATGGAGAACGATTCCATCAAGATATCGCCGTAATGGAGTCACGTTATCAAGGACGGTGGAGTGTGACCATGCTTGCTGATTATTGTTGGATGCTTCATCGCGATGTACCACATGCCATTCACCGACGAAAGTCGACTGCAAAGAAATTCAAGCCTACATAACTGTTATACTTCTTGTACAAATGATGTTGTAATACTGTATGCGTTGTTAAAAAACTTCAATTGCGTATTTCTAGAGATCCCGACCTGATAGAGAAAAACGGTTTGCAGATTTAAAAACAGCGCATTAAAATTGATCAGAAAAACATAGAAATGTTAGAGAAAGAAAAAAAAAATTTTTTTTGTTAGTCAGTGTTATTTGGAGATCTGCAGTCATATCGCGATCTATCGCGACTATTATCTCTATTGGAAGCATTGTTATTTGCTCTATTGAAACTATTGTTCTGATTTGAACCCCAGTTAGCATTGTCGCGATTACTGTTTCCCCTTTGATCAAAATATCTATTCGATGGATTTTGTTGTCTTCGAGAAAAATTATTGTAGTGTTGATAATCTCTATTGTAGTTACACCTTCCAAAATTTCCATAATTGTTGGAACCAAAATGTTGAGGACCATTAAATTGTCTCCAGTTCCTTGAAGAAGGAGAATCACTACGTGATGGGCCCCCTTGGTTCTGTCCGTAATTACGATTAACGTCGCAAATTAGGACCATATGGTATTGCTGAAGCCACGGGTAAACCTTCTCTGACCTGAGAATGGCTAACAGTCACATTATTGTGTGAAGTGACGTATTAGCGACAGTATTGTTCAATATCTTTCAAGTTTGTAGGCTTTCGCTCATGTAAGAAGGAAAGAAAAGACTCATTCACAGACGACATGACTTTGTCGCGAAGCAATAAGTCCATAAGGGCTTCATATGTGTGCTCAGTTTTAGAAAGTTCAATCCAACGTGAAAACGTTAGACGTATATTTGCTATGAACTCTGAAAAATCTACCCCAGTCTCCGGTAACAGAGTCTTAAAGCGCAGACGATAACCGTCTTCGTCAAGTTGGTGTTTCTTCAATAATTCAGCCCTGGCTATATCATAGTTATTTTTGTCAGGCCCCTCCAATCTACTTACAACATTCATTGCATCACCCGTAAGTAGGTCCATAAGTCGTGCACAATATTCCGACTTGTCTATTTTCTGAGATTCACATGAAAGTACAAATCTATTTAGGTAAAATGAAATATCGTCAGAGGTAGAATTAAATTTAGGCAATTTGGGTCTATAAGAATGATTATTTGCCTTATTAGAAGTTGTTTGATTGTCCGTCGCACTCTGTGTATTAATCACTCTCACTACCTTCATTTTCTCCAGCTTCATAACTAACAAATTTTGCTCGTGGAGTCTAATGTTTTCTTCAGCTTGCATCTGCAGCTTCTTTTCCTCCATTTGCATTTGCTGTTGAAATTTTCTCTCTTCAACCTCTAATTTCTGTTTTTCCATTTCCATTTGCTGTTGAATTTTTCTATCTTCAGCCTCTAATTTCTGTTTTTCATTATTCAGCTGAAGTTTTCTTTCTTCTGCCTGCATTTGCAATCTTCTATCTTCAGCTTCCATTTTCTGTTTTTCAACATCTAATTTCTGTTTCTTTTCTTCCGACTTCTGCGCCTTGGCATATTCGACAAGTGCGAATTCTTTTACCTCCTCAGTCGTCATACCAAGGTATTTCCCTTGTGTAATGAAATAATCTAAACTAGACATTATGCTGTATTTTACAAGAAATGTAAGTAATGTAAATATCCAGGAGAAACTCACTCTATCCCAACTTCGTGGGTGACAAGCCCTTGCTTAAGAACTTGTACAATTACCTTTAACTGTTAATAATGTAATTAATTATCTATATATTTATTATGCATTAAAATATTGACAGTGCATGACAAAAATGGATAATACAAACAAGAGTGACAAGGACAAGATATAATGCACAAATGACCACGTTCGCAGAATCAACTAAATCTGAAAGCAAAACCAAAGAAAAATATTGCAAAGAGTGCAATGACACTGCGAAAAGTATAACAATACAAGCGACAACACCGTGTATAAACGAAAACTTTGAATAGAAATAAAAGATAGGAAGCGGAAGAAGACACTCACAAACAAATTAATAAAAAAAACTAAGGTACAGAGAAAAATATAATGACAACAACACTGAGACGTTTCCTCACACCTAAACACTGATATCACAGATTACCAAACACAGTGGACTGAAATACGTCAGCAAAAGGTTCGCTGGAAATTTCCACCGCGGGAAATCCGCAAGAATGTCCCTACAGAACCCTTACGTCGGCCCTGGGTGAACTGGGATATATCCGAACGTAGGTCTCCACCCAACCAAACCCGCATAAATATGGAACATATAACATTCAAACGAAGAAATACTGCACAACAAAGGAAGGCTTGTTAACATATAAAGTGGTACAGTTTACGAACAAACAGCCACTTATCTTCAAATAAAGAAAAATTCCCTGCCTTCCCGCCAAGATGATGGGTCACACACAGTCTGAAGACATCCAACGTTGAAAGGGTACAGGAACTCCTCACTTCTCTGGCTCTTGACAATACTGTTTGACGTCTGCTTGAAAACCGGTATACAACCAGAAGAATTAGAAATACTGCAAGTCTTGACTTGTAACATACGTACAGAAGGACTGGAAACACTGCAAATCTTCCGGTGTAGTTCCAAAGGTAATGTTAATACACACCATATAACTGGCGACCGCTTTATGTTGGTGGTTGTTCTGGGGAATACAGTTCAACTTCTGTAAGTAACATAACGCCCCATATCACTGGCGACCACTTCTGTTACAGTGTGTATTGCTGTAACACCTTCTGCTTGCGGGGTGGCTGAATAAAGTTAATATATAATTTCGCTGATGAATAGCGATCAGCATAGGTCGGGCTTACAGATGGCCGAGGGTGATGCAATAAGCTGTTTTAATATACATATATATATACATGTTGTGAGTTCCTTGATACTTATCTACTGCACTCACACACCACAGCAACAATGGGTCAGAAAAATGGTGGAACTAGTTTAACTTTTCACTGTTTATTAACGCCACACACACGTAAACATCATAAGACGACATTTCATAGCAAAACATGGAGCTTCAGGTGAGGCATATCCAGGTAAACATAGATTCCAGAATATGGTACCAATTATCCGACAAAATCAGTTACATAAACCGATACAGCATCTCATAGAGCGTCAGGTACAAAAATATCAATGGGAACGTAATAACTCATAGCATAAATCCTTTCAATCAATATTCTTATAAATGATGAGGATAGTGGCCGGTATAATC
This sequence comes from Oreohelix idahoensis, assembly GCA_024509875.1. Lineage (NCBI taxonomy): Eukaryota > Metazoa > Mollusca > Gastropoda > Stylommatophora > Oreohelicidae > Oreohelix > Oreohelix idahoensis. Next base: position 268,342 of record JAMPIV010011157.1, read on the forward strand.
CATGGCCTAGCATATCAAACGTATCACTAGTCGCTAACACAGTAACTCGCTATATCATCTAGTAACAGGAAAAGAAAATCCATCCTAGGCGAAATCACAGTACATTAGAAAGCCAACATATGCCAGGCTTTGGATCAATGAATATAATATACAATCTTTTAACAGTTAACTCCCCTTAATAAAACACGACTTAACACTCTTCAACAAGCCAACACCAATCATTGTGACGACGCATGTCCAATATTCAATTATATTTACAGTTTTCACAAGACAACAGCACGGCCATCTATGTCAGTTATTTTCCACGATACGCATTCTAGCAATCCAATAAAAGTATCAAATGATCCACTTTCCTCCATATACTTAAAATCTGAACACATCGAGATATCATAGAACATTTCCCATTGAACATATTCAAAAGAACTACCAGCTAGGTAGTATACACATATGACCCCAACAGGGTTAACATCAACTCTGTTTGGTTTCTATCCGTAACATGTTCACGTCATGTGCGAAGTACACATAGTGACAATTCTTAATCGTGCCGCGCTTACACGCACCATACTCTTGGTCATTCTATCTGACATGTGGCGTGCAATAACCAACGCCACACCGCCCTTCATGATCAAATAAGGTTTTGTCACTTCTGTTGTTACTTATCAAGTTTACCAGCAAACTACATCAAAGATTTATCAATGATAATCTTCTCCAAGATGTTACTTTCCTGTAGTTGATTATTACAATAAAGTCAATCTGCCGGAAGTGTTTTATCATTCCTCGTGCCACAATTTATTTTAAAAGATTGTTATCTTCTGATACCGCCGTTTTTCAAAGCCTCCCCAGCTGGTCATGTCTGCAAGATTAGCACCTTACCTAAAATTTCCGCCTCAGATCCAGATTGGACAACTGAGACAATATGGTTTCGCGGCAATTGTTGCCGACCATGTTCACGAATCAAACATTCGTTAAGTACCTTCCCCGACAAAAGTTATGGTTTAACAATAAGAATTTTGGCTGCAAAACAGGTCAAGTCGTCAAGACTGCCTTGATTTCGATTAAATCGACTATACCATTAATTTTATGCAAACTAAGCTATTCAAACAATGTCCATGCTTCTTCGTTGCTTCTCATTATACCAAAATATTAGATTTTATGTTACAATAAAAATACATGAAGCTAGTTTTGCCTTCAGCTCTCTCAAATAGTGTGAATTTCCGCAGCTTTCTCCCATAACATAGAACAAAAATGTTTAACTGACACGAACAATTTGTCAATTCTTTTTGGTTTAGGCATGTAACGTGTGGCCAAGAATGTCATATCCAAACATCAGACGTTTATTAACAGTTGCTTCTATTGCAATTTCATCATCTTCTTCTTCTTCTTCGGTCCTTGGCCACTGACTGACAAAGCAATCAGTTACGATCACGTCTTGTGGCGTCTTGTTGGGCAGCAACAAACTGTCTCCACCTTGCTAGGTCGGCAGCCGTCCGTCATGTGGTGCCGCTGCTCTGGTTCATGTTTTACGTCTCTGTAATCGCATCGTGTAAAACAAATTGGTACAGAGTCCTCCGCAGCAAGAGCAAGGTGACTTGGAAAAGCTGACTGCAAGTGGACCAGATACAGTAGTAGGTTTACGTTCTACAAGAATGTCACATTCACATTTCAGACATTTACCAACAGAAGCTTCTGTCGCAATCTCATCGTGTAAAACAAATTGGTACAGAGTCCACTACAGCAAGAACATGCTTGAAACAGGTAGCCTGCAAATTAATATCAATAATGTGTAACCCGTTAGCACGCAAATATCTTTTAATAATATATCGCTCTACTCTGCACAAACACGTTCTATTACTATAGTTACTAGCATACATACGTGCATTTTTCGGCACACAAATTCACATTAATAACATTTTTGCGCACGAAAACACATTTATACATATAACTCACAATATATGTATGGCGGGGGAGGGGGAGGGGAAGGAGGGGTGGGGGAAGGGGGGTGAGGGCAAGTCAGCTCGATTCTATCTAATGGTTAGATTCTCGGTTGCGAGAATACTCAAGTCATCCTCAAAACGGTTTGGTCGGTCAATATATACCAACCTGTTGCTAAGTCGGTTAGCGGAAGTCTCAAACATTAGTCTTCATATCGGATATCCTATAGTCCTATGAATGCCATTGGCTAAACTGCTGCTTCAAACTATTTGTGCACCACCTAAGTATACGTCATCATTACTACGCTAGTTGTGTTTACGTCATTGTGTCGTCATTTCCTATAACTGTCTTCGGTTTCTATGTTAAGTTTCTTTTTTTTTTATAGATTAATTATGAATTACGTCATCGGTTTCCGTTGTCTCTTATGTTGGGTAGATTTGATGGTATCTATTTTATATAATGTCGTCATCAGTCCGTTCACATATGGTCCCATGCCATAAAAATGTATCTCAGAGACATTTTCCTGGCACGATCCGTCGGTCTATCTATACAGCAACTCAAATACAGAGTAATAATTTAAAAAAAAAAACTATCGAGATACATCTCTACAGCATCTATGAAGAATCAATAATACAGGGTAAGACATGATTATGCATAATTACACAATGGATTCTTTTACTACATTCTACTATGTGAGATGAATAAATGGATGTGTAGAATGAAAGAAAACGAAGAAATCCAAAAGGTGAAAACACCATTTACAAACATCAAACATGATTGCAATAAACGATGTGAACAAAACTCAAATCGTAAACTTCAGAACGTACATGTATGGGGGAAACTTAACACAAGGCGAAGAAAATCTTTATTTACATGTCATATGATGATGGGAGGATCAAATGCAACGGAGGAATTTGAAAAATAAAGGAACATGAAATTCCAAAATGCAAGTCGTAACTGCACAACGTATAACACTTGCGAAGAAATCCCGGAACTGTAAACGGAAACTTCAATCTCAGAACATCTACACATATAAAATTTTTTCAATCTTGACTGTGGAAGTAAGTAACAGAAAATATAGTTGTATAAAGCGATCAAGTCTCACTGTATGACACTTGACAGAAAAGTTTGTAGGGTGTTGATCTGGTTACGGTTACTTTGCACCGCGGAATAAGTATTTTTTTTTTAAATAGTAAGACTCTTCTCCACAACGAGTCACACAATCGGTACCGAGCTTGTACTGAAGAGCGAACATCTTAAAGCTCGTCATTGGTTGAAGTACCACATAGAACAGGTCGTTAATGTGGCAAGGACCTCTTCACTTGGTTTAAATCCTGATGAAGGACTTGTAGTAAATCAACAAAGGCCTAAACTATTTGGCTTCACAACACGATAAAGAGTCGAAGGTTTCTTATAGCTTGATCAGTTTCAGTAAAGTCTTTGGGTGATGGGTAATAACGCAGTCGTGATTACGATCGTCCAGGATGCTGAGGAGTCAGATACTTCCCTTGCAAACTCGAACATAGTTGAATCACGATGTATGAAGGTTTCCGTAGCTCCGCAAAGGTTTATGTAAAGGGGAAACGTTTCCGCTAAATGCAAGTTACAGCTTGTTAGCTAATAACGACATCAGCTGGGAAAGGAGCATGCCTTTATCTACGTGGGGTGAAACATTGCGTGGAACCTTAACTGTAGGTGTGAGATGTGAAGAATCGTCAATAATCATGTCGACATCATGCGAGAGGCGTGGGGAATTCGTATGTCTTCTACGTTTTTTAGGTTTGATATATATGTGATCTTGCGAAAATTTCGGTAGTTTGGCTAGAGGGATGGAGTCTGAAAATGAAGAATCGATATTCCGTTTATCTGCTACTTTTCGCATTTCTTCCATGTCCACCACGGTCGTATCCGAAGCTGTAGTCATTGAATCGTTTTCTGAAATTACTATTTTGGAGCAATCGATATCGGATGGTGTTGATATCCATCTTGATTGAGGGAAATCAAGATTCATACTTGTTTCATTATGTTCGATTCTATCATCATCAGCAATACGTTCTTGTCTGGAAATGAGACGCTGTCTAAGTTCCTATAGGTGAACGTTATTTTCACTTGATAGTGAACTTCTACAATTTTTAACTCTTTGAATCGCATGATCCAAACGATGCGGTACAATTTCTGACTTTGAGGAAGAATGTTCTGATGTGTCTACTGCATCCGAAGAAGAAGATGGAGGTTGGGCTAACGTAGATAAACGGGTTGGTCTCTGGAACTGCGTCTCTGGGATATCAAGAGGTCGGTGATCATCAAGTCGCATCTGATTGACGTGAGCTTTCGTAGTGGAATTGCGTTCTTCGTTCCACAAGATATAATTAGTTGGAGAAGTTTGTTCCAATATTTTATTTCCAGGTAACCATCGGTTGTCAATTTTATCCGTCCTAACTTGCTTCTTATAGTATACATGGTCACTATGCTTGAATTCTTGCACTGTAGAGGTTTTTTTGCGGATCGTGGCTCGTTTAGCAAAAGCTTTCCGGACGTTTCTGTGAGCAATAAGATGTGCCCTATGCTTTTGCTGCAAAATAATCTGTATCGGACATTCACCTGTATATTTCCTATGGGAAAGCAAGATGTTATCTAAATGAAAATATGGTTCTCGGCCATAAAGTAAGTAAAAAGGAGAGAATCCTGTTGAGTCATTGATGTTCAGCTTCCAAGGCTTGATTTATGTATATATCCCAATATTGGCTGTTTCCTTCCGTAAGTTTTGCTAATATGTCATGTAGGGTAGAGTGCATCCTATCGTTTTTTCCATTAGATTCTGGATGATAAAATGAGGTTGTCGTGTGTTTTATATTCATTTTTCTTACTGTTGAGGCAAAAGGATCCCCTAGGACCTGTTTGATGCCATTGTCGGTTATTATTCTCTGAGGACAGCCATGTCGTGGAATGAATTGTTGTAAGAAGATGTCTGTAATTAGAGCTGAAGTGGCATTTTCTAAAGGAAAGCTCTCTGGCCACACAGAATATTGATCCACCAGGTGAAATATTTATTTGTGTCCGGACAAGGTAACTGGGTACGGTCCTGATTTGTCGAGACTAACGGCTTCCATGGGATAATGTTGATAGGACATTTCTTGAATCGGTGCTCTATTCATTCTCATGTTTCTGAGTTTACAAACCTTACACGTTCCTACATATTCGATTATATCTTTTATCATAGTTTGCCAATAGTATCTCTTCGTAATAACGTCAAGAGTTTTGTCGCGTCCGAAGTGACCATTTTCGTCGTGGAATTGTTTCAATACAGTTGGTACCAATGATGTGGGGATACATTTTTGCAGTAATCCATTGTCTCGGGAACTGACATGATGTAAAATATTGTCTTCTGGTAGTATCACATAGTCTCTCTTTTCTTTCGGTTTGGTACGTTCTTGTACTATAATCTTGGTTAATTCTTCGTCTGTCAGTTGTTCTTTCTTGAAGTTTAGACTCTGTTCAAAATCTCTAGATTCATCGTTGTCACGAACCGGTTATAGAATGAATGTCAGTACTCATGCTCCGGTGGGAGCTAGATGTGTTTATGTAAGTTGTGAGTTGAAGTGAGTGAATGTTACGTTTGACTGTGGGCATGAATGTATTAGTAACAGTAAGCACTAATGTTACGTTCACGGGCATGACTGAGTTGTTGTGAACGAAGTGGTGGTGAAGACGGGTCAGGTGTGAAAAGGGGTATATGTGGTAAGGCATTCGAGAGACAGATTGTAGCGAGGAGAGTTTACGTGGAGAGTGAAGGCGAATTGGACGAAGGAAAGTAGACAGTAGAAAGTATATTGAGATACAGTGAAATTCTTTCCATTTGATGATGTTTCAATTATGCACATCATACATTGTGCTTTTCTTATGATTTATGGCCAAAGCGGCAGTCTGCCTCTGTCATTGTGTAATGCTAAAGTTTGTGACATAAAGTCGTTGGATATCGTGCCTACGTGTTGGAGTTCAGTGAATTAACATTAGCTGTGAATAACGAGCAATGTTTTTGTAACCGCTTATTTTAGCAGTAACCTCTTCTGTATTGGTTCCAACTTGACTGTAAACCACCAACTGATACAAACTAGATTTGCTGATGGTTCTGTCTGAATGTTATATGCATAACGTTAGGGTTATTAAGTCTTTGAAACCACCGCTGATAACGGCGCTAAGTCTAATTGTTATATAGTCTGTTTACACCCACTGTTGCGAGTGTAGTGATTTGGTCTATATCATCGCCACACATGCTAATTCAATATATGTGTGCTGCTGACCTGTCACTGTGTCTGGAATGTTGACCTGGGTGTGTGTTGATATGTTCGCACACCACAGTGCGTACGTAAGAGTACATGCAGGAGTCAAAAAGGGTTGCAAACGACTGGAACAGTTCGCTACTGTTTATTACGTTGCAACACAGACACGATGACATAAATGACACACATTCGACAGCAAAACACGAATCATATAATTTCCACATTGCATTAAATATATATAATACGGCCTGTCCACATCCTGGCCTAAACAGTACTTCAACACGCACTAAAGCCTGCATCACCCGGCAGCTTCATTAATCTTCACAATATGGCCTACAAAAGTACCTTAATACACAGCGAAGCCTGCATCACCCGGCAGCTTCATTAATCTTCACAATATGGCCTACAAAAGTACCTTAATACACAGCGAAGCCTGCATCACCCGGCAGCTTCATTAATCTTCACAATATGGCCTACAAAAGTACTTCAATACATAGCAAAGCCTGCATCACACGGCAGCTTCAATAATCTTCAAAATATGGCCTACAAAAGTACCTTAATACACAGCGAAGCCTGCATCACCCGGCAGCTTCATTAATCTTCACAATATGGCCGACAAAAGTACTTCAATACATAGCAAAGCCTGCATCACACGGCAGCTTCAATAATCTTCAAAATATGGCCTACAAAAGTACCTTAATACACAGCAAAGCCTGCATCACCCGGCAGCTTCATTAATCTTCACAATATGGCCTACAAAAGTACCTTAATACACAGCGAGGCCTGCATCACCCGGCAGCTTCATTAATCTTCACAATATGGCCTACAAAAGTACTTCAATACATAGCAAAGCCTGCATCACACGGCAGCTTCAATAATCTTCAAAATATGGCCTACAAAAGTACCTTAATACACAGCGAAGCCTGCATCACCCGGCAGCTTCATTAATCTTCACAATATGGCCGACAAAAGTACTTCAATACATAGCAAAGCCTGCATCACACGGTAGCTTCAATAATCTTCAAAATATGGCCTACAAAAGTACCTTAATACACAGGGAAGCCTGCATCACACGGCAGCTATAATAAGGTTCATATGGCCTAAACAAATCTTCACTGCAGTGTATCACATAGGCTGTACACACAGCGAAATATATAAGTCGACATTTTCTCAAATCCTACGTAGGCATACATTATCCAAAAACACTGGGACTCGACCTACACGGTCCACGCCCAAAACACAACTCCCAAATCACACACTAGTCCCGCCAAAAAACCCGTCACGAGATTCGGTTGTCTTGAACACCGTTCTCGATAACACATGCAGACTAGCGAGCTATTCACATGACTCAAAACAGTACAGAATAAATACTTTAAACACTTGAGATTAAACAGCGCTCACACGCTTATCTGTACTCTGTCACCCGAAAAATAGGAAAAGATAATTCTATCCTAAAGTCAAACAAGTATCCGCTTAATCAAGCGTTGCAACTCGAAATTTAATTTGTTCAAAACATTCTAAAGATTACTTCCCCTTCCATAAGTTCCACTTGCAACAGTTACCACCCGCTCCAGGAAAAAAAATGATTTTATCATTTTTTTTGAAAAAAATTAACTCCCAAAAACGAAAAATTTAGAAGACAATTAAGCTCTAACGTATGCCTACAAAAATATCTTATTTTAAATCAAATTATATCTAAAACAAATATCAGCATTAAAGTGTAAAGTAGCAATAAAAGCATACAGCATAATCAGCTAAGTATAAAAAGTAATTAGCTAAATATACAAATATGATCAGTTTCAGTTCCAAAATTAAGTTACGTATATTTAGTACAAACCAAACCGAAAACAACCGATCGAAAGAGAAAACACAAGATCAATCAAAAGAAGAATGATCTGTAAAAAAGGAAAGTAAGAACTCAACAATACCATATACTCATAATTAAGTTGGACAATTACATGTAAAATAAATACAACTATCATAAGTAGATATGTTATATCAAGTCATATAACCACTCCAACAATACAAAGAATAGAGGTATAAGTGTTGAAAGAAGACAAAGTATACAAATAAGATAGGAAACTCTTTACAGAGCGATACAACAGGAGGCAATCTGATCATCAGAAGAAGTCCCCCCATCAGACAAGTGTTTCAGCCCAGTATACTCCTTTACACTCTAAGGGGGGCGGGCCCACTTGGGTCATGACTCCCAAGCGTCTCAGCCTCCTGTTGTCTTGTATCGAAAATGAACCCATTTCACTTATGGTAGCAACTTTAATCCACAACTCCGCCAGCCGTGGAGGCAATTGTGAAAGTAACAAAGAGAAGACAAATTATTCCGTTCGTTCCGTCGCACACACTGAGACACCATCGCGAAGCCGCCGAGCCTAGCCACTGAAATTCTGACACTGACACCTCCTATAATATACATCGCCTGTTGCCCCTCAGTCACAGCCCGCTCACTAGTACACCACAAAACTCAGCGTTTTGTGGACTTAGAAAATATCCTGGTGTTTTCTGTACCGCAGCGTTTATTGTCACGATTTCCATTGCCCATTGCGGTTGTTCCACAGCCAGCCTGATGCCTTTTCGGCAGTTTCACTAAGCCTCTTCAGTGCCCTTGTTCTCGCCTGTCCCTTCAACCCCAACAGTTTCAATAGATCATACATTGATGCAGCCACAAGCCCTCTTGCGCCCACTTCAACAGCCATGACCCTTGTAGTGAACCCCTCGTGTCTCAGATCCGCGGCCAGATCACTATATTTGGCCGCTTTGAACGAATGTTGCTCGTCTAATCTGGATTCAAATGGCACGGTCAGTTCAATCAGTATGACCTGAAGCGTTGAAGAAGAATGAAGCACTATATCCGGCCGTCTCCGCGATTTCCTGATACTCTCTGGATATGCCCCTCGTCCAGGTAGGTCTACCGCCATCTCCCAGTCGTTTGCACAATCAAGAAGAGATGGTAAACTGCTACCTGGTTTACTCGGTTTGGGGTGTGCTGACTTTCCTGCCCTCAGAAAGTATGTATTTGCGGTGCTCGGCAAAATTACATTTCACAACATCTCCTGGGTTTGCTGTTCGCCTTCATCCTTGCTAGATCTATTGTCGCAGCAAGCTCATTTAGCACTTTGTTATGGCGCCAGGTGTATCGCCCTTGCCCTAATGACACCTTACACGCTGAGAGCACGTGTTCGAGTGTCTGCCTCCCCTGGCACAGGGGGCACTGCTCATCATCCGACTTTCCCCATTTCACAAGGTTGGTGGCCGACGGCAGCAGGTCATACATTGATCTAACCACGAAGCTGAGCCTAAGAGGTGCCATATGCCATATATCATTTAATGTCAAGGACCTCTGCAGGGCTCCTTCCCATGTAGTCCATTGGCCTTGTTGGACCTGCTGCACTGCTTTTTGCAACCTCTTATCATTCTCAGCCTCTCGTATCTCATGAACAACCATGTCTCTGCGCTCCCTGCTTGATGCCTTGGACCACCAGCGGATGTCTCCATGACCAAATCCCCGTCTATTCGTCTGTGTGTATCCGATTACCTCCCTCAGTTTGAGTGACTCTTGGGCAGCATCAACAGCTTCTTCCACTCTCCACTTCCTTCCCGTTTTCAGTGTAGGCTGAATGGACTTAACCACGTCATCAGCTGACTCGCGTAGCATCATTGCAAGCCTTGCCTTTCCAACTTTGTACTCTTCAACAACTGACTTGAAAGGAAGCAGAAGTTTTGACTTTTTGCAGTACAGTGCTACATCTGACAGACCTGGTGGTACCCCTAGCCACTTTCTCATGAACTTGTTGACCTTTTGCTCTATAGCTTCGACTGTACTTGTGCTTATTTCATATATAAGCAGTGGCCACAGCAATTTCGGTATCAACATGAACTGGAGGCACCACAGTTTGAACTTTCCCAAGAGTCTGCTTTGGTCTATGATCTGTAGCCCTCTGTCTGCCATTTCTATTGTCTGTTGCACTGCCTTCGAGTCTTTTAATGAGGCATCGTACACCCTGCCAAGACTTTTAACAGGTTCCTCAATGACAGTAGGGATTCTTTGGTTGGAAACCACGAATATGTCTTCTGCTATCTTCCCTTTCCTGACTGATGGGCTTCTCGACTTCTTGGGTTTGAAGCTCATTCTGCACCAGCTGACTAGTTCATCCAGGCGTTCTAACATCCTCCGGGCCTGATGTTCATCTGATGTCAGAATTGTTGTGTCATCCATGAATGCTTTGAGCGGTGGCATGTGACACATTCCCCCAAGCTTTGGACCTATAGCCATTCCTTCGGCCGCATTGAGGATTACCTGCATAGCCATCACGAATAGTATCGGAGAGATGGTACACCCCATTGCAATTCCAACTTCAAGGCCAATCCACTTCGTTGTGTACTCGCTGGTTGAAAATCTGACAGCAAACCCTGCGAAATACAGCTTCAGCATTGCTGCAATCTCTTGTGGAACATGATACATTTCTAGGGCCTGCCACAACATCTGGTGTGGAACGGATCCATAAGCATTCGCTAGATCCAACCAGATTACATGGAGGTTTGTTCTGTCAGACTTTGCCTTTTGGATTGCTTCCCAGATCATTGTGGCATGCTCTAGACATCCTGCTGTACCTGGGATACCTCCTTTCTGAATGGTAGTGTCAATGTACCCATTTGCCAGGAGGTATGTAGTGAGTCTTTTCGCCATCACTGAGAAGAATATCTTCCCTTCCACATTGAGTAGTGAGATTGGCCTGAACTGACTGATGTCTGTGGAATTTTGCTCCTTCGGGATGTAGACTCCGTTCGCCTTTCTCCATTCCTTGCTTACAAGCTGGGCTTTCCACGCATTCTTTAGTAAACGGAGCAGTCGTTTGAGCACTTCAGGGCATCTCTTATACACCACATATGGAACACCATTAGGACCTGGAGCTGACTTGCACCGAGCTTTCTGGACAATGCTTTCTACCTCTTGCACCGTTGGAGGCTTGGTGTTAAATTCAGCTCCTGGCTTACTCGGCCATTTAAGGCCTGCCATGCTGCTGAGCGGCTCATCTTTGCGACCATCTGAATATGTCATTCTAAGGTGTTCTTCCAGGTCTTCTTTCTTGATGTTTAGCGTACCCGACCGTGGCTGCTCAAACAGTTCTTTGGCAAACTTGAAGGGCTCCCTGAAGAATCTTTCCCTATCCCTTCGAGTCTTCCTTCTCTTCCTGCACAACCTTTCTGCTCTACAAAGGGCATTATGTTGGCCTTTCAGGTGCTCCCAAACCTGTCGTAACCCTTCCTTCTCTGTGGCAACTGCGTTCTTGAAAAGTTTTCGGGCATGCTTCTTCTGTTTCCTGATTTCTTCTATTTTAATTTGTCTTCTACTTTTTCGTGGTGGGTTACTTTCAAGTAAAACGAAGATGAGATACGAAAGTATAAACAAGATATGAAATCCATACCGAAAAGACAACAGAAAAGAAGGAATGAAATGAAGAATAGTTACCAAAGACAGATAGAAAGCAAAGGCACGAACACAAAATATCAAAGTATATCTATACTAATACCACCAAAAAATAATTTACAACTAAACAAAACCTAATAAGTAATTTAACCAAGTTACAAGAGTTATACAAAACGAAAATAAATAAATTATAGGCATCGAACAAACAAGTAATAGCATTACTATAACTAATACGACCAACGCACAATCAAGCGCTAAAAATAAAAATACATCATAATAAAAAACAACTTTTTACAAGAACTAATCAAACTACATATCAATGATATCACGAAGTCAAATGCTGGGCACACCCAACAAAAAATTACAATGCCAAAAAAAAAAAAAAATCATTTTTTTCAACAGTACCGTACAAACATATTTTTTTTCTCGATAAGTTACATAAAAACAGTATTTAATTTTTAAGTAATTCAGTAATACTTTAAGTAAAACCTAATAATGAAATCAATATTTTAACAAAATGAGTGAAATATAAAACAAAAATCCTATCTCGAAGAAACCTTTAAATCAACACATGTAAATTTAATTTATTCTTTAAGTTCTTTCTGCTGACAATTACGTTCAGCTCAGTAAAATGCTATTTAGCTATAACTTTATCTCTTACTCAAATCGATAAGATATACATTATAAATAAATCTACCCTTTGATGCTAATATGAAATATAAAAAAGGTTCTATAAAAATATCTACAAAAAAAAATAAGTTTTTTTTTTAAAAATAATCTGCTAAGAAAATAATCTACATGTCTGACTGGCAAGAAAATCAAGTTCTGGAAAATCGAAGTTTCACAAAAAGTTAACAAATCCAAATACAAGATCATGTATGATACATGCAAGCTATTTTCAAAATTACCTTTCACAACATACCAGATAATACACATCTTCTCTGTATGTTCTATATATTAATTAATCATGACATCAAAACATGAGAAAAATATAAATTAAGTGAATAACGAACACTCAGGACTATCTAAAAGTAACCACTACATCAACACAATAAATGAGTTTGTGCAATCTCATCATGTACAAAACTATCCTAAACAACACAGTTGCAAAAATTCTAAGTTGAACAGAATAGTATAAAGGATAATAATTACATACTACACATTATCAACACAATAATATATAAATAGCATAAAAATGTATTAATACATCATCAAACTACCGACATAAAAATAACAACAATAAAAAAAAAATTATGGCAATCAAAAGATGCATAGAAATAATCATGACAACAAAATTATATGTTATTTCAAAACAACAACATGTCATGTACTAATATAGAATACAAAAATATTTACTATCTTCACATAAAAAAAAAAAAATCAGACGCGAAGTCTCCCACTCTCTTGTAAACATGCTTGACCTTCAGAAAGCAACACCTCAGATTTTAGTTTGACGCTGACAGGTTTCGGTTGACTACTCGAGCGGAAAGTTGACTCACATTTCTGACCGTCAATATGTCACAGAAGCCTTGACCCTTATCGCAACGTAGCTTCTGTCAACAAATACAAATGAAAATTTCCATTTTACTCAATAGTGAAATTTAATGAAAAAAAACGTAGAAATCACGTTTACAATTACCCAACACCGGCTTGTGTAAAAACCCGGTCTCTTCACGATGTCACTAGCTCTCTCTATCACTTGTAGATATCATAGAATTCTTGGGGACAACATGACCGACCTTGAATGTCGCCGCTGCCTTACGCTGAAACAAAGTGTTATATTCACAACAACAACCAGAGCAAGCAATAGTATTCAAGCATCCACTGTTATTTTTACTCTGTTTACTTTGATTATAAATGACTCTAGGCTCATGTTGAACAAAATTAGCACAATTGCGCTTATTATTTGATCTATGATCAAAATACTTATTATTACCGTTGCCTTGTTTACAAATAATCACTTTAGTCTTTTGTTGAGGAACATTATTCTGGTGATGTAAAGCAACATTTGAAAAGCTATTATCTCTATCATACTTTCCAACATTCTTACAATCAAAAATTTGAGATTTGTTAAATTGTCTACAGTATCTAGGAGAAGGAAAATTATTATTTACTGATCTCCCTTGGTACTGTTTAATCTTGGGGTTATCTCTCTTTCTAGAACTGTTTTTCCTTCTCCCTTATGGGAATATATTTACCAATTGTTTCAAACTGACTGTGCTGAGTTTGATAACTGCCAGAAACAATAGTATCTCTATTGTTCCGCATATGGGTTTCATCTTTGGAACAAGTAGTAATAGCCTCAACACCCGCTATTAATTTCTGAGTATTTCCAGTAGTAGAGAAATATTTGTTCTTATGAATCTTGACCTGAAATTTATCACCTTTCTTTTCCTGACCAACGGAACTACCTGTTACACTAGAATCTTTGTTGGTCTGACGCCAAGAATTATTACTGGAACTATCAGTAATATTAGAACTAGGAAAGTTGTATTTCCCACGATAAGATCTATATTTACTATGTATGACATCTCTCTGAGCAAAAAGTATATGGTGCTGACTTTTCGCAACTTTCTGTCTATCATTGTCAACATTGACAGAAGACTTCATATTGTTTTTCAAAACCATATCTAGTAAGCCAAATATTCTTTCCCTTGCTTCCGCAATTTCATTATCTTTAAGTGAAATCGTTTCACTTAACCTTTTATTTAACTCCTTAACAGCCAAAACTTTGTCGCTTTCTTCTGCTAGCAAATTTTCAATTTTAGCGACCTTCTCTTTCTCAGCCGTCAACTCCACTAAAGTCTCTTTCTCGTACTGTTCTTTATTTGCCCTCAACTGAGTCAACTCTATCTGAAGTGTTTCAGTCTGGACATCATCATTGTTTTTCATAATCTCATTACTCTTCTTGGGGGGTACAATATTCATCTCCCCAATTTGATCACTGAGCATCGCATTATCATTCATCACCTCATGAAGCATTTCTATGTAAGTCTTCTCACAGACATTTCTCTCAACCTTCAATTTCTCATACATCTCTTTCTGTTCTTGAAGTTCCCGCGTGAGATTACCTATCTGAGTTTCCAAGTCTTGGACTTTGCTTAAAGCTGAATTTAATGTAGCTTGTGCACTAGAAAGTTCTGAGTTTGATTCAAGTATCTCACTTTTAAGCCTATACACAGTTGCCTGTAGTTCCTTCTCTTTAGCAACACCTTCTAGGAAATTCTCTCTTTGCTGTAGAGCACTTTGTTTGTTTACTTTTGCTTGTTTCTCAATTCTCAATTCCCTTTCCTGCTCATCAGATGTATGGTTGTGGATTATTTTGAACATGCTTTGCATTATATGTCCGTGTTCAAGTTCAATATACTGTTGCAAAAACACACGAAGGTGCCGTAGCAAATTCACCAAATCCTTGGCCATTACCAAATTGCAAACAAACTTAAAGTTATGTTTCGCAAATAACTCAGGGATGTTGACACATTAATCAAAAAATCATCCATTATCCATTCTCCAAGTCGTGCACCTCTCAATCCCTTACCATCTCTACCTACCACCAATGCAGACTCCAACATAGGCCTTATATCTGTAGGGCACATATCACGATCCATGGTGATTCACTTACTTAATCAACTATATATAGTAATCACTTATAGTTATGACAAATTACTGTCGCAAAAGGTTTGACAATTACCCTTCCAGCTCACAAAGTTAACTATTTGTCAAGAAATGAGCTTATTCCTCAATTCTGTATCACCAATCCTTTTTATAGCACCTTTATCAAGTCACATCATTATCAGGAAAATCGACATATGTCAACAGCCATTAACACCTATGCATCAAATCTTAATCATATGTCAAATTAGACATAAACAACAATAATAACAAAATGAGCAATTAGGGAGGCCTAGCGACATATATGAAGTGACACAATTTACACAAGACACAATCACTTATCTGTCAATGATCCCGCTTCTTTTCCGCCACGACACTGGATATCACATAGACTGCTAAAACCTCCACTGCGGGAAAGCACTGCAACTTGATTCGTTTCTCTTCAGGTAATTTCGTCAATATGATATGTGCTTAACAATGCACAAGTTGACAGGAACCATAATACAGCACACACTGCAACTCTTGACTCTTCTGTAGTCTGAAATGTACACGGCAACTCCGTGTATCATAACGTCTTGAACTTGTGATGGTGACAACTGGCACAGGTAACCCGAATATTGCAGAAATCTGTCACAACCCGTACAAATGCTGGTACAAATACTGTCCAAGTCTAATTGAACGCTCTTGACCACTGCAGATGCTGTTGTAGTCTATAGGCACGAAATAGGACGTCAATTGCTACTGTTGTAAAGTTGCCTTCTACCAAATAAAGCGTGTGTTGTTTCTCAAATGCGCCACCCACGCAGATAATATTTAGGTCACAGTTCTGAAGTACACCAGATTCAAGCCACGCCTACATAAGGCTAATTATAACAAAGTCAAGTGTTCTACACTCTTGTCACGTGCAAGTCATATGTATTCTTTCCACCTTGTAGTGACTGATCCTCTAGATATGTTATGGTCTGGTGGACAAAATTTGATTCACTTTATCCTCTTGCTTCAAGTACATATCACTGTAGAGGTAACAATTTCTTAATCGTATACGCCACTCAGGCACATCTTAAATCATATCCAATGATACGAAAACTACGCCACTTAGGCTATCGACGCGAATAGTCGTAGATGTCAGATCCTGTTAACTGAAAACCACCAACTGATACAAACTAAATTTGCTGATGGTTCTGTCTGAATGTTATATGCATAACGTTAGGGTTATTATGTCTTTGAAACCACCGCTGATAACGGCGCTAAGTCTAAATGTTATATAGTCTGTTTACACCCACTGTTGCGAGTGTAGTGGTTTGGTCTATATCATCGCCACACAGGCTAATTCAATATATGTGTGCTGCTGTCCTGTCACTGTGTCTGGAATGTTGACCTGGGTGTGTGTTGATATGTTCGCACACCACGGTACGTACATAAGAGTACATGCAGGAGTCAAAAAGGGTTGCAAACGTCTAGAACAGTTCGATACTGTTTATTCCGTACAACACAGACACGATGACATAAATGACACACATTCGACAGCAAAACACGAATCATATAATTTCCACATTGCATTAAATATATATAATACGGCCTGTCCACAATATGGCCTACAAAAGTACCTTAATACACAGCGAAGCCTGCATCACCCGGCAGCTTCATTAATCTTCACAATATGGCCTACAAAAGTACCTTAATACACAGCGAAGCCTGCATCACCCGGCAGCTTCATTAATCTTCACAATATGGCCTACAAAAGTACTTCAATACATAGCAAAGCCTGCATCACACGGCAGCTTCAATAATCTTCAAAATATGGCCTACAAAAGTACCTTAATACACAGCGAAGCCTGCATCACCCGGCAGCTTCATTAATCTTCACAATATGGCCGACAAAAGTACTTCAATACATAGCAAAACCTGCATCACACGGCAGCTTCAATAATCTTCAAAATATGGCCTACAAAAGTACCTTAATACACAGCAAAGCCTGCATCACCCGGCAGCTTCATTAATCTTCACAATATGGCCTACAAAAGTACCTTAATACACAGCGAAGCCTGCATCACCCGGCAGCTTCATTAATCTTCACAATATGGCCTACAAAAGTACTTCAATACATAGCAAAGCCTGCATCACACGGCAGCTTCAATAATCTTCAAAATATGGCCTACAAAAGTACCTTAATACACAGCGAAGCCTGCATCACCCGGCAGCTTCATTAATCTTCACAATAAGGCCGACAAAAGTACTTCAATACATAGCAAAGCCTGCATCACACGGCAGCTTCAATAATCTTCAAAATATGGCCTACAAAAGTACCTTAATACACAGCGAAGCCTGCATCACACGGCAGCTATAATAAGGTTCATATGGCCTAAACAAATCTTCACTGCAGTGTATCACATAGGCTGTACACACAGCGAAATATATAAGTCGACATTTTCTCAAATCCTACGTAGGCATACATTATCCAAAAACACTGGGACTCGACCTACACGGTCCACGCCCAAAAACACAACTCCCAAATCACACACTAGTCCCGCCAAAAAACCCGTCACGAGATTCGGTTGTCTTGAACACCGTTCTCGATAACACATGCAGACTAGCGAGCTATTCACATGACTCAAAACAGTACAGAATAAATACATTAAACAGCGTTCACACGCTTATCTGTACTCTGTCACCCGAAAAATAGGAAAAGATAATTCTATCCTAAAGTCAAACAAGTATCCGCTTAATCAAGCGTTGCAACTCGAAATTTAATTTGTTAAAAACATTCTAAAGATTACATCCCCTTCCATAAGTTCCACTTGCAACAGTTACCCCCCGCCCCGGGAAAAAAAATGATCCTATCATTTTTTTTTTAAAAAAATTAACTCCCAAAAACGAAAAATTTAGAAGACAATTAAGCTCTAACGTATGCCTACAAAAATATCTTATTTTAAATCAAATTATATCTAAAACAAATATCAGCATTAAAGTGTAAAGTAGCAATTAAAGCATACAGCATAATCAGCTAAGTATAAAAAGTAATTAGCTAAATATACAAATATGATCAGTTTCAGTTCCAAAATTAAGTTACGTATATTTAGTACAAACCAAACCGAAAACAACCGATCGAAAGAGAAAACACAAGATCAATCAAAAGAAGAATGATCTGTAAAAAAAAGGAAAGTAAGAACTCAACAATACCATATACTCATAATTAAGTTGGACAATTACATGTAAAATAAATACAACTATCATAAGTAGATATGTTATATCAAGTCATATAACCACTCCAACAATACAAAGAATAGAGGTATAAGTGTTGAAAGAAGACAAAGTATACAAATAGAATCAAGTAAAACGAAGATGAGGTACGAAAGTATAAACAAGATATGAAATCCATACCGAAAAGACAACAGAAAAGAAGGAATGAAATGAAGAATAGTTACCAAAGACAGATAGAAAGCAAAGGCACGAACACGAACAGTCAAAAATATACTAATAACTGTTTTTTGAAGATAACCTATTCAAAAATAAATATATAAACTAATCGAAAGGCACACACAAAAAAATATATCTTACTAACACCATCAAAAAAATAATTTATAACTAAACAAAACCTAATAAGTAATTTAACCAAGTTACAAGAGTTATACAAAACTAAAATAAATAAATTATAGGCATCGAACAAACAAGTAATAGCATTACTATAACTAATACGACCAACGCACAATCAAGCGCTAAAAAAATAAAAAATACATCATAATAATAAAAAACAACTTTTTACAAGAACTAATCAAACTACATATCAATGATATCACGAAGTCAAATGCTGGGCACACCCAACAAAAAATTACAATGCCAAAAAAAAAAAAATCATTTTTTTCAACAGTACCGTACAAACATATTTTTTTACGATAAGTTACATAAAAACAGTATTTAATTTTTAAGTAATTCAGTAATACTTTAAGTAAAACCTAATAATGAAATCAATATTTTAACAAAATGAGTGAAATATAAAACAAAAATCCTATCTCGAAGAAACCTTTAAATCAACACATGTAAATTTAATTTATTCTTTAAGTTCTTTCTGCTGACAATTACGTTCAGCTCAGTAAAATGCTATTTAGCTATAACTTTATCTCTTACTCAAATCGATAAGATATACATTATAAATAAATCTACCCTTTGATGCTAATATGAAATATAAAAAAGGTTCTATAAAAATATCTACAAAAAAAAAATAAGTTTTTTTTTTTAAATAATCTGCTAAGAAAATAATCTACATGTCTGACTGGCAAGAAAATCAAGTTCTGGAAAATCGAAGTTTCACAAAAAGTTAACAAATCCAAATACAAGATCATGTATGATACATGCAAGCTATTTTCAAAATTACATTTCACAACATACCAGATAATACACATCTTCTCTGTATGTTCTATATATTAATTAATCATGACATCAAAACATGAGAAAAATATAAATTAAGTGAATAACGAACACTCAGGACTATCTAAAAGTAACCACTACATCAACACAATAAATGAGTTTGTGCAATCTCATCATGTACAAAACTATCCTAAACAACACAGTTGCAAAAATTCTAAGTTGAACAGAATAGTATAAAGGATAATAATTACATACTACACATTATCAACACAATAATATATAAATAGCATAAAAATGTATTAATACATCATCAAACTACCGACATAAAAATAACAACAATTAAAAAAATTATGGCAAACAAATGATGCATAGAAATAATCATTACAACAAAATTATATGTTATTTCAAAACAACAACATGTCATGTACTAATATAGAATACAAAAATATTTACTATCTTCACATAAAAAAAATAAATCAGACGCGAAGTCTCCCACTCTCTTGTAAACATGCTTGACCTTCAGAAAGCAACACCTCAGATTTTAGTTTGACGCTGACAGGTTTCGGTTGACTACTCGAGCGGAAAGTTGACTCACATTTCTGACCGTCAATATGTCACAGAAGCCTTGACCCTTATCGCAACGTAGCTTCTGTCAACAAATACAAATGAAAATTTCCATTTTACTCAATAGTGAAATTTAATGAAAAAAAACGTAGAAATCACGTTTACAATTACCCAACACCGGCTTGTGTAAAAACCCGGTCTCTTCACGATGTCACTAGCTCTCTCTATCACATGTAGATATCATAGAATTCTTGGGGACAACATGACCGACCTTGAATGTCGCCGCTGCCTTACGCTGAAACAAAGTGTTATATTCACAACAACAACCAGAGCAAGCAATAGTATTCAAGCATCCACTGTTATTTTTACTCTGTTTACTTTGATTATAAATGACTCTAGGCTCATGTTGAACAAAATTAGCACAATTGCGCTTATTATTTGATCTATGATCAAAATACTTATTATTACCGTTGCCTTGTTTACAAATAATCACTTTAGTCTTTTGTTGAGGAACATTATTCTGGTGATGTAAAGCAACATTTGAAAAGCTATTATCTCTATCATACTTTCCAACATTCTTACAATCAAAACTTTGAGATTTGTTAAATTGTCTACAGTATCTAGGAGAAGGAAAATTATTATTTACTGATCTCCCTTGGTACTGTTTAATCTTGGGGTTATCTCTCTTTCTAGAACTGTTTTTCTTCTCCCTTATGGGAATATATTTACCAATTGTTTCAAACTGACTGTGCTGAGTTTGATAACTGCCAGAAACAATAGTATCTCTATTGTTCCGCATATGGGTTTCATCTTTGGAACAAGTAGTAATAGTCTCAACACCCGCTATTAATTTCTGAGTATTTCCAGTAGTAGACAAATATTTGCTCTTATGAGTCTTGACCTGAAATATATCACCTTTCTTTTCCTGACCAACGGAACTGGCTGTTACACAAGAATCTTTGTTGGTCTGACGCCAAGAATTATTACTGGAACTATCAGTAATATTAGAACTAGGAAAGTTGTATTTCCCACGAAAGATCTGTCTTTACCATGAATGACATCTCTCTGAGCAAAAAGTATATGGTGCTGACTTTTCGCAACTTTCTGTCTATCATTGTCAACATTGACAGAAGACTTCATATTGTTTTTCAAAACCATATCTAGTAAGCCAAATATTCTTTCCCTTGCTTCCGCAATTTCATTATCTTTAAGTGAAATCGTTTCACTTAACCTTTTATTTAACTCCTTAACAGCCAAAACTTTGTCGCTTTCTTCTGCTAGCAAATTTTCAATTTTAGCGACCTTCTCTTTCTCAGCCGTCAACTCCACTAAAGTCTCTTTCTCGTACTGTTCTTTATTTGCCCTCAACTGAGTCAACTCTATCTGAAGTGTTTCAGTCTGGACATCATCATTGTTTTTCATAATCTCATTACTCTTCTTGGGGGGTACAATATTCATCTCCCCAATTTGATCACTGAGCATCGCATTATCATTCATCACCTCATGAAGCATTTCTATGTAAGTCTTCTCACAGACATTTCTCTCAACCTTCAATTTCTCATACATCTCTTTCTGTTCTTGAAGTTCCCGCGTGAGATTACCTATCTGAGTTTCCAAGTCTTGGACTTTGCTTAAAGCTGAATTTAATGTAGCTTGTGCACTAGAAAGTTCTGAGTTTGATTCAAGTATCTCACTTTTAAGCCTATACACAGTTGCCTGTAGTTCGTTCTCTTTAGCAACACCTTCTAGGAAATTCTCTCTTTGCTGTAGAGCACTTTGTTTGTTTACTTTTGCTTGTTTCTCAATTCTCAATTCCCTTTCCTGCTCATCAGATGTATGGTTGTGGATTATTTTGAACATGCTTTGCATTATATGTCCGTGTTCAAGTTCAATATACTGTTGCACAAACACACGAAGGTGCCGTAGCAAATTCACCAAATCCTTGGCCATTACCAAATTGCAAACAAACTTAAAGTTATGTTTCGCAAATAACTCAAGGGATGTTGACACATTAATCAAAAAATCATCCATTATCCATTCTCCAAGTCGTGCACCTCTCAATCCCTTACCATCTCTACCTACCACCAATGCAGACTCCAACATAGGCCTTATATCTGTAGGGCACATATCACGATCCATGGTGATTCACTTACTTAATCAACTATATATAGTAATCACTTATAGTTATGACAAATTACTGTCGCAAAAGGTTTGACAATTACCCTTCCAGCTCACAAAGTTAACTATTTGTCAAGAAATGAGCTTATTCCTCAATTCTGTATCACCAATTCCTTTTTATAGCACCTTTATCAAGTCACATCATTATCAGGAAAATCGACATATGTCAACAGCCATTAACACCTATGCATCAAATCTTAATCATATGTCAAATTAGACATAAACAACAATAATAACAAAATGAGCAATTAGGGAGGCCTAGCGACATATATGAAGTGACACAATTTACACAAGACACAATCACTTATCTGTCAATGATCCCGCTTCTTTTCCGCCACGACACTGGATATCACATAGACTGCTAAAACCTCCACTGCGGGAAAGCACTGCAACTTGATTCGTTTCTCTTCAGGTAATTTCGTCAATATGATATGTGCTTAACAATGCACAAGTTGACAGGAACCATAATACAGCACACACTGCAACTCTTGACTCTTCTGTAGTCTGAAATGTACACGGCAACTCCGTGTATCATAACATCTTGAACTTGTGATGGTGACCACTGGCACAGGTAACCCGAATATTGCAGAAATCTGTCACAACCCGTACAAATGCTGGTACAAATACTGTCCAAGTCTAATTGAACGCTCTTGACCACTGCAGATGCTGTTGTAGTCTATAGGCACGAAATAGGACGTCAATTGCTACTGTTGTAAAGTTGCCTTCTACCAAATAAAGCGTGTGTTGTTTCTCAAATGCGCCACCCACGCAGATAATATTTAGGTCACAGTTCTGAAGTACACCAGATTCAAGCCACGCCTACATAAGGCTAATTATAACAAAGTCAAGTGTTCTACACTCTTGTCACGTGCAAGTCATATGTATTCTTTCCACCTTGTAGTGACTGATCCTCTAGATATGTTATGGTCTGGTGGACAAAATTTGATTCACTTTATCCTCTTGCTTCAAGTACATATCACTGTAGAGGTAACAATTTCTTAATCGTATACGCCACTCAGGCACATCTTAAATGATATCCAATGATACGAAAACTACGCCACTTAGGCTATCGACGCGAATAGTCGTAGATGTCAGATCCTGTTAACTGAAAACCACCATAAATGTAACCGCTTATTTTAGCAGTAACCTCTTCTGTATTGGTTCCAACTTGACTGTAAACCACCAACTGATACAAACTAGATTTGCTGATGGTTCTGTCTGAATGTTATATGCATAACGTTAGTGTTATTATGTCTTTGAAACCACCGCTGATAACGGCGCTAAGTCTAAATGTTATAGTCTCTGTTTACACCCACTGTTGCGAGTGTAGTGGTTTGGTCTATATCATCGCCACACAGGCTAATTCAATATATGTGTGCTGCTGTCCTGTCACTGTGTCTGGAATGTTGACCTGGGTGTGTGTTGATATGTTCGCACACCACAGTACGTACATAAGAGTACATGCAGGAGTCAAAAAGGGTTGCAAACGTCTAGAACAGTTCGATACTGTTTATTCCGTACAACACAGACACGATGACATAAATGACACACATTCGACAGCAAAACACGAATCATATAATTTCCACATTGCATTAAATATATATAATACGGCCTGTCCACATCCTGGCCTAAACAGTACTTCAACACTCACTAAAGCCTGCATCATCCGGCAGCTTCATTAATCTTCACAATATGGCCTACAAAAGTACCTTAATACACAGCGAAGCCTGCATCACCCGGCAGCTTCATTAATCTTCACAATATGGCCTACAAAAGTACCTTAATACACAGCGAAGCCTGCATCACCCGGCAGCTTCATTAATCTTCACAATATGGCCTACAAAAGTACTTCAATACATAGCAAAGCCTGCATCACACGGCAGCTTCAATAATCTTCAAAATATGGCCTACAAAAGTACCTTAATACACAGCGAAGCCTGCATCACCCGGCAGCTTAATTAATCTTCACAATATGGCCGACAAAAGTACTTCAATACATAGCAAAGCCTGCATCACACGGCAGCTTCAATAATCTTCAAAATATGGCCTACAAAAGTACCTTAATACACAGCAAAGCCTGCATCACCCGGCAGCTTCATTAATCTTCACAATATGGCCTACAAAAGTACCTTAATACACAGCGAAGCCTGCATCACCCGGCAGCTTCATTAATCTTCACAATATGGCCTACAAAAGTACTTCAATACATAGCAAAGCCTGCATCACACGGCAGCTTCAATAATCTTCAAAATATGGCCTACAAAAGTACCTTAATACACAGCGAAGCCTGCATCACCCGGCAGCTTCATTAATCTTCACAATATGGCCGACAAAAGTACTTCAATACATAGCAAAGCCTGCATCACACGGCAGCTTCAATAATCTTCAAAATATGGCCTACAAAAGTACCTTAATACACAGCGAAGTTTGCATCACACGGCAGCTATAATAAGGTTCATATGGCCTAAACAAATCTTCACTGCAGTGTATCACATAGGCTGTACACACAGCGAAATATATAAGTCGACATTTTCTCAAATCCTACGTAGGCATACATTATCCAAAAACACTGGGACTCGACCTACACGGTCCACGCCCAAAACACAACTCCCAAATCACACACTAGTCCCGCCAAAAAACCCGTCACGAGATTCGGTTGTCTTGAACACCGTTCTCGATAACACATGCAGACTAACGAGCTATTCACATGACTCAAAACAGTACAGAATAAATACATTAAACACTTGAGATTAAACAGCGCTCACACGCTTATCTGTACTCTGTCACCCGAAAAATAGGAAAAGATAATTCTATCCTAAAGTCAAACAAGTATCCGCTTAATCAAGCGTTGCAACTCGAAATTTAATTTGTTCAAAACATTCTAAAGATTACTTCCCCTTCCATAAGTTCCACTTGCAACAGCTGCCGAACTTTGACCTCCCTCATTAGTTCTCTTTTCATACCTAGATTTTCTAGGACCTCCTTATTTGTTTTCATCTCTTTCCATGAGATACGCCCCATTCTTCTATATATCCACATTTCAAGAGCCTCAATTCTTTGTTCCAATTGCTTATTCATCGTCCATGTTTCTGCATCATACAGAAATGCAGAATATATATAACACTTTATGATTCTCAGTTTTAATTTGTGAGATAACTGTTTGGATGTCAGTATATGTTTCATGTTGTTGAATGTAGCTTTGGCCATTCCTATTCTCTTCTTGATTTCTGTTTCACATCTGCCATCTTCTGTTATTATATGACCAAGATATACGTAGCTCTTGACTTGTTCCAGGATTTTCCCATTTACGCTTATCTTTAATGTGGGTTTATCGTCTGTTTTGCTAATTATCATAGTTTTTGTTTTCTCAATATTAATGTCGAGTCAATATTCATGACTTATACTGTTCACTCGCTTCACTAGTTCTTGTAACTCCTGTTCGCTTTCAGCTAACAACACGGTATCATCTGCATATCTAAGGTTGTTTATTGACCTTCCACTGATGTTCAGTCCTGGTATTTCCTTTATCTGTTTGAAAATTTTTTCGGTGTATAAATTAAATAGGCAGGGAGACAGCACACAACCTTGTCTGACACCTCTTTTTATGTCTATGTATGATGAATAATTCCTTCCCGATCTTACTGTGGCAGTTTGCTCCCAATAAAGGTTACTGAGTATTCTTATATCTTTTCCATCAATACCTATGTCTTCGAGGCATTCAATTATTTTCTCATGATGGACTCTGTCAAAAGCCTTCTTATAGTCAATGAAGCACATATACATACTTTTTTGGACCTCTGTATATTTTTCTGCTAATATTCTTAGGCAAAATATTGCCTCTCTTGTTCCACTGTTCCGTCTGAAACCAAACTGTTCTTCTTGGATTTCGCTGCCTACTTTACTTTTGATTCTTTCCTGTATGATTTTGAGCAGTATCTTAATTGCATGACTCATCAGGCTGATTGTTCTGAAGTCTGAACATTCTGTTGCATTTGGTTTTTTGGGCAATGTTATGAAAACTGATGTCTTCATGTCGTGTGGTATATATCCTGTATTGTATATATCGTTGCATATTTCTGTGATTGTATCTATACCAAAGCTCTCCAGAGCTTCTATCATTTCAATTTTTATGTTATCCATGCCTGCTGATTTTCCTTTTTGTATCATATGAATGGCATTCTCTACTTCTGATCTGAGAATGTTTGGGCCTTCATTAGGATCTGGTGATGGTTTTTTACCTCTGTTGTCCTCGAATAATTCTTTTACGTATTCTGCCCATCTGTTTGAAATGTCTTTCTCATCAAGTAATATTACACCATTTTTGTTCTTGATACAGCTTCCTCCTTGTGCAAACCGGACCGATTTAATAATTTCTTTATTTCTTCATGCATATCTCTTGTCATGTGCTTTGCTTCCAAGTCTTCTATTTCCTTGCATTTTGTTTCTATCCACCGTTCTTTTGCTTCTCTACACATAGTACGTATGCCATTGTCTATTGTTTTATATTCTGGAGTGTTTTTTGCTTTCTTTCTTTCTGCCATTTTATTCAAGATGTCATCTGTCATCCAAATTTGATTTTTCTTAGACTCCTTTTTAGGTAAATTTGCATTTGCTGATTGTATGCTTGTTTTTAAGCATTCCCATTTTGCGGTTGCTTTTTCTTCTGGGTTTTCTCTTCTATACTGCTCCGTGCTTTCTGTCAATAACTGTTGATATTTATTTTTGACATATATATTACCTAATATATATTGATATATATATTACCTAATAGTGATAATTTAAGGAAATGTCTGGTGGGTACACTGTTTGAAAAACCAATAAGGATAAGCAAAGAATCTCCTATCTGTGTTTTTTTTTCTTTGTTTCTCTCTGGGGTTGAGTGCCTGTTATGGACCCAAGTATTATTTTTTTCTGGATCAAAGAAAAACCACGAGAGTCAGTATTCTGGAACAAATGTTATCTAGATATTTGGCTGCCACAAGCGGATCAGATTTGCTGTAAACAATCTGGGTAATTTCTTGTCCAGTTTATGATCTTATTTTTAAAGTTTATATGTGGGAACTCTCTCTCTCTTGAAGAAAGCAAGAGGACCGCACAGGTCAAAATCTAAGACCCGATAATATTTTAAGAATGTTTCTGGAGCTATTCAAACCGCTAGATCGCAAGGGTTGTGATCGCCTAGAGGTGGAAAAACAGACATTTTAACAATGATATCAATATTATAATCTCAAACGCGTTAGGTAAGACCTCTAGATCACTCCGGTATTAAATTATATTTTAACCCACAAGAGTCTAGCTAATATTATCGCGCTTTAACACAAGATATAAACTCTAGTAATTCATAAAATTACGCATGATGAATAAAAGTAGATTTACCTCTAATTATCAATCGCTTAGCGTATATTAATTAAAAGAGGAATGACAAGAAATTAAATTTACTTATTACAGCTGGAACAATTTGCTATAAGTTATTTAATATGCTTATTTAATAAACACAGAAATCCCAGTGAAAAACTTTAACACGTTAAGACACTCAAAATTCTAATATATATTATGATTACCGCCATGCAGGAAACTGACACTCTCCACGAATCTAAGAAATTCTAATTATATAAAACTCCAAGAGTTCGCGCTAGCAGATATCAACAATTCCTGCGGCAGACTGATAATGAGTTTTAGGAGACTGCACATATATACTGAATCGGCCCGATCTTGTCCATGTCTGGCAAAATCGCACCTCGAGCGAATTGAACGTCCATTCTATTATCAGGTGTTAATCAGGGGTTTCAGATCTCGGCTCTGAATCACTGCCTCTTGAAGGAATGTCAGTAAGAGATACCGAAATAGTTTTATTTTAATAGCCCGAGAGAGAAGACCACAAAGGGCGAATGTCGTGGCTGCAAGCACGATAACTTATTGCCTACCAACCAGAAAGCTCGAGTTGTTCAGTGGTAAGAGAGAAAGGGGTGACTGAGGGATTAAAGAGAGGCTCGATTTACATACGTCACATACCACAAAGTACTCTTTACAAGATATTCAGATAAGCGAAAACAATGCTGCATTTGAATGAGCAGGTTAACTGAAGAATCTACCTACAACTTTTGTGAAGGATTAAGCAATTATTAATTTCAGCTCGTCAAGCCCCCACCTCTGATTTATTCAGTGGAATTATTATTATTCTGGTATAGCTCTGTTTAGAGTGTGTTTAGCAAAGTGACTGTGACAAACAAGCAGTACATGTAAAATGGTTGAATCGAAGTTAAATTTGTATAATTACAAATAACAGATTTAATAATCATTTAGTTTTAACAAGGGTTAAAATAATTGAATAATTTAAAAGAAAATGTTCATCATTGTTTGATAGTAGGTTTCATGAAAAATGTTCACTTTGGCAGCTTATACGTTTCACTTAGCTGCCAATAGTAGTTTCTGCTCTCGCTGATGGGTTCTGTGCAGATAGGTCCCTGGAGTTCTCACGTCTCTGGTTAAGCTTAAAGCTGCAGCACGTTCCAAGAACAATCAAGGAGTAACTGCCAAGCTGGTCCCGCGTTTCTTTGTCAGTCCACTTCTACCCTCTCTTTGTTCCAGAGATTAGTACCTTCACTGGTACCATCACTAACAACTATGGTAAACGAATAGAAACGAAACGCTCTCCTTCGTATTGCGTTTCCCGACACATACTTATGAGTCCCCTTTCTCCTATTTTACCATCCCATCTATTTCAGAATTTACCCTCGATGAGAATTAAATTTAATCACTCTAGTGAAACTTTCTTTGCATTTAACTTGAATAGCTTTTATCCTTATTTTATAATTAAATGAAAAGGTTAATAGTACAGATAGAATATGTTTACATTTACATCTCCACTGTTTGAAAAGTGTTCACAATATAAACTGAATCTGTTTTCATTTACATTTACACTGATTGAAAAGTTTGAAACTTTCACTAACTTTAAAGTGAATATGTTTACATAGACATTTACACTGGCTTGAAACTGTAAGTATTATACTTAGAATGTACAATATTTCTTTTATCTTTCCCTCCCTGCTCCATATTGAACTTGGAATTACCTTTTGCTTTTAGTTCTCTTTAAGAAACTAGCAATAAAGCAATCACCAGCCCTTGCAGTGGTGGTTCATGAAATCATCATTCTATACGCTGAGGTTGCCAGCCTTAAATGAATGTGACATCTATTAGCGATTTTGACATATTAATATTCACATGGCAATATCTACATATTAGTTCACATGTTAGTAATGAAAAATATAGAATGTAAAATGACAATTTACGCCAATCCTGGCTCACAGACATTTTGCTCAGATGAATGAAGTTAAGGCACTTAATTAGGCCTCTTACACGTGTTCTTGGGGGTCGTTACTTAATTCCATCTATGACTCAGTTTGTTCAGTTTCTTATTAAATTGAAAGAGTTTTCCTGGGCTGTTTTGTAAGTCCTTATAAATACTCCAATAAAAGGTGTCCGGTATGATAAGATGGAATCCTGATTCTAACTGCTGGCAAGTCTGGTGTCTTTGGCAGCGATTCTCACAGTGAAATAACACTGAAACGCGTGAGGTTATATGCCTGTCCTACCCCCTCATCTGTTTGTTATGAAGCTAAGCAAAAGCTCCAATCATTTCAAACAAAACAATTGGATGGGGTAATTTCAAAATATTCCGACATGGAATAATGTTGCGAGTGATGCAAAGGTCACCTCACCCTTATATGGTATGAAAACATCCGATTGCCTGGCAGGCGAACTCACCAACACATCTGTAAACTCATACGACAATGTGTTTCAGATGTAACAAATTATTAATATCTAAAGTAATTTTGTCATTTCACGTCGGACAGGAAGCGATTAGTTCATCCTTGTCTGTCCAAAATGTGTCACCCAGATATTTAATTATTCTCTTATCTGTCGCGCACCCTGGATTTATCAGCAATTAGACAAATACGCTGAGCGATGTTAGTGTTTACTCTGTAGTCTAATGTCGACTGCACTCGTGATAGCCAACATAGTTGTCGTTAATATTATCTCTGCCGCTCCTTGCAAAGCTTGAAGGAAATGACGGGTAACAAACAGACGTGATGACTTATCTCTGAGAGGGGTCTCAGAAGGAAAATACCAAATATCTGCTACACATAGCAGAAAAAAGAAAGAAAATGCGACAGTTGAAAACACGGAATAAAAATCAGTACAAAGATGTAAATACCGTAGTGAAACAGATATCGAGAAGGGTCGCCACATTCTGTCACATAAACAACCTGCCGTTAAGCGCCCACTCCCAACACTACCCATATTGTTATCTAAGTGGGTGAGTAAACATCCATAGACATGAGGAAAATGAGAAGTGAATTACTGGTAGATAACGGCAAATAGGAAGGTTAGAAATGAATGAACAAATGAGGATGAGAGAGCAGAGGTCAAGGAGGAATTCTTCGAGCTGCTTCAAAGGACAGTGGATGACTGCCTAGATGAAATTATCATGCTCGGAATTTCAATGTCAGAGTTGGAAATGACCATGCTAGATGGGATGGAGTTATCGGCAGATATGGAGAAGATACTGTCAATGAGAATGAAAAGCGACTCCTTAGATTATGCAGTGAGCAGAAACTGATCGATACAAACACAACGTTACCCCATAAGCGCATACATGCATACACTAGATGTGAACCAAAAAAGAATGAGAAGTCAGTGATCGACTATGTCATTGTTAGGAGGAGCTCATTCAAATATGTCCGGGATGCTAGAGTCTGGAGGGGGCCAGAGATTAGAAGTGATCACTACCTGCTTACAATCAAAAGAACAACTGAAAGAGTTGCTCAGCCTGGGAACTACCCAACATCACGCAAGAAACTAAGTAAACGAACGGGAGGAATGAGCATTAAGACCTACAAGCTGAGAGAGCCAGAAATTAAGACCAGATATCAGGGGCTTATTGCTACAGCGGTGAGCAACACAGAAGAACAACCTGATGACTTGGAAACCCTCTGGCTTAAATTCAAGGACATCATAAAGACAGCAGCTGCAGAAGCATGTGGTGAAGTCCGACTTGGGAACAAGAGAAAGAGGACATCTTGGTGGACAGAGGAAGTCAAAGAGAAAATAGGAGAGAAGAAAATGGCATGGAAACAATAGTTAGGAGCGAAAAACACAACAGGAAATATGGAGAAATATAGAGAATATGTGACACTCAGAACAGAAGCAAAGAACAAGGTGCTAGCAGCAAAACAGAAGTCGTGGGAAGAATTTGGAGAAAAGCTAGAAAAAGATGCGCAAGAAAACCATAAATTTTCCAAAAGGGTGACAATCGACAGTGTGTAAACCATAGAGGAATATCCCTTCTCAGTGTCCCTGGTAAAATCTACTCTAGAATCCTAGAGCAGAGACTCCGACGCCTGGCTGATGATGTTGCCCTGATTGCTAAATCAGAGGCTCATCTCCAATCCAACCTGCAAGTCTGGAAGGAAGAGCTGGAGAAGAGAGGGATAGTCGTAAGCAACTCTAAAACAAAATCCATGGTGATATCACGAGAAGAAAGAAGACATCAGATTAAGCTGGGAGAACAGGTCTTTGAGCAAGTCGACCACTTTAAATACCTCAGAGCTATTATAGACCGAAAGGGTGGCATCAAAGAAGAGTTGGCCACTCGAAAAGCAGCAGATGGGAGACTTTTTCAGGCCATAAATCGAGGATTCCTCAGCAAGAGAGAGGATGGTAAGAAAACGAAGATGGCTGTATACCGCTCCACCTATGTCCCAGTCTTGACATATGAATGCGAGTCATGGGCAATGACTACAACCCACAAAAGCCAGATCCAAACCTCAGAAATGAGGTATCTGAGGAAGGTAGTTGAAGTAACAAGAAGAGACATGGTCGGCAACCAAACGATACGTCAAGGCTCAAAATCCCAACCCCAGCAGACCCAAGTAGAACAGTCCCAACTAAGATGGTTTGGCCATGTCTGCAGAATGGGAGAAGATCGGCAACCATGACAAGCATGGGAAACAAAGAGCCATCAATCCAGATCCCCAGGACGACCCAGAGTCAGCTGGGAGGACACCATTAGACTATCTTTGAAGGACCGAGGACTAGAATGGAACCAGGCCAGGAGGAAGACAGCCGATAGGATAGTCTGGCGATCTCTCTTCCAAACCTCTACACCTCACGGTATAAAGAGAACGACTAAGTAAGTAAGTAAGTAAGAGATTAAGATTAATTCCCATCGAGGGTAAAGTTCTGAGATGGATGGGATGGTGGAATGGGACGAGGGGAACACATAAATATGTGTCGGGAAACTCAATTCTCAGAGGGTATTTGTTTCTCTTCTTCTGTAATACTAGTTGGTGGTACTAACTGAGGGTACTATCGCTGTAACAAATGAGGGTTTAAGTGGCTTGAAGTCGACGCTAGACTCCAAAGTGTAACAATACCGTGGGAATTATTTCTTGGAATGCAAAATATTCCACCAATTGGAAACACCGGGTCAAAAGTTCACGTACGATGGCCGCTGCTCACTACATATTATATTAGCAAAATGGCAGTTGAGCAGAAGTGTGTAAGGTCAATGTAAAAATAAATTTATTGTGAAGAAATGGATGTACAGAAATGGATTTTACTTCACCAGTTGTTTACGGGAAAGGATATGTGTGTGTGGAATGATAGAAGAAGTACGTGCATGCAATAGTTTTGGAGTGTTTGTCAAATTACTGGGTCGAATGGTTCACAGTATGACAAATTTGTCCCTTTCATAAATCATTTAAATTGAAAGATACACAAAGGAAGGAAAGCTTGATATGGAAATGAAGCTACCGTTTAGTTGAGTAAAACGAGACATATACGAAAGCTACAGCTGTTGTGGAAGGAAAGAACGAAGCAGAGATGTGTAAGGCATTAACACAGTTTGAAAAAATTCACACGAAAGGCCAGTCAGAAACTGTTGCCTAAGATTGATGATGCCATTGCTGCAACAGTCGCTCATCGGACGCTTATAAAAGTGCGGCAAGAAAGAGCATTCCACGCACACACGAAAGGATAGAAAGAGTCACGTATTCCTTCACCATTGTGTATTTCTGATAGCATGCCTTTGCCAGAATTAGTCCTCTTAGTGTATTTTTAAGAAGACCAGAGGGTGAGTAGGGCTACTGCATCTGTTTTGTAAAATAATTGCATATTTTGTTGCAAGTTGTACATAAAAATTTTAATATGTCACTTCATTGATCAATCATGCTATGGAATGTATAATAGAAGAATAAGATGGATGGAAAGTGGAAACCACACCAGATAACAATAATGTATATCATAAGTCCTATATGTCAAGATCATTCCGTTTGTGATGGACCACTACTGCACTTTCCATAGCTGAATGGAAAGATAGCAGATGTAAGAAAGGACCATGTAACATAATTTGATGTAAATGAATGATGTAATATAATGTACATTTGTAATCATATCATTTGAATTTGTGTTTGCAAGTAGACACCTGTACTACTAACAAAGTAACCAGAAACACATGTGTGCATTCATATACATGCATTACTGATGACACTAAACAACCATGCATTAGTCTAGTGGAATTCTTGGAAAGAGGCTAGCCACAGGCTTTATGTTGTTTCAGGTTTCGGTCATACATATAGAACGTAAGCCAGAAGTGAGAACCCAAGTGTTATCTTTCATTATAAATAAATTGATTTTAATTGCAACTTGGATTATATTAATTTTATAAAGTTACCATTGAGTTGAATTTGAATTTCATTGTTAATTAAATCATAGGATAGTTGTTACGAGAAGATGCTCTAGGCTCTTGATCTTCTTATTACCACCTGTAACGAGAGGTTTTTATTGGCTCTAGGATCAGTACAGTACTGACAATACAGAAGTAGAATTTCTGCAGAAAATGGTGAAGTCCCAGTGTCTGAGAGAACTACTGGTATCCCAAATTAGTTACGGCTGTGAATGAGCTGATCTCGAAAAATTAGTAGAGTGGAGACAGTCATACAATGCCACCCCGCTGTGTAACTAACTGTGATATTAAAACAAGGAAACAGATTTTACTTAACAATGATAAAATTGACAAGTCGTTCAAATATAATTTCCTTATTATTTATTTACTGTATACACTATCTACTATTGTGCTGAAGGATGGATATTGGAAGATGGAGTGCAATGGATTTGTAAGTTTACAAATGATTTACATATATATATATATATATATATATATATATATATATATATATAATAACCAACGGGCTGATCACCCGTTTGCCAGTCACTTCGATTACGGAAACAACAGCAGATGGATTGATTTGCCGTTGCCCTAAAGACGCCAATAGGCGTGATGGGAAACAATGGCAAAGAAAACCTATCTGCTGTTGCCCTAAGACGCCACTAGGCGTAATGACCACTGACTGCTTTGACGGTCGGTGGCTAAGGACGGAAGAAGAAGAAGAAGATATATATAATAAATTCTTTAAGCACCAAACACGGCGCATAAGGCAGAAACCAGTGCTCTCCAGGTTGTTCGTTGCGATGCCACTCCTCTTAGCTCTTGCACATTGTTTAATCCCAACGTTCTTCCTTCTCTTATTATTGTTCTTCTGAGTGTTTCTTTTGGTCTTCCTTTTTTCCTCTTACCCTCAGGAACCCAAGTGAGTGCCTGCAATGGTATTCTGTTGTTTTGCATTCGTAGGACATGACCGATATATTACCATCGTTTTTTCCTTATATAGTTGGAGACATATTTCTGCCTAGAGTCTTCTCTTATTTGTCGATTAGTCTAGAATTCCTTCCAACTGATGTTCATGAGTTTTCTAAGACATTTGTTCTCGAATGTATTCTTCTTCTTCTTCTTCCTCGTTCGCCTTCAGACTTCCACATTTATGACTCTAATAAAGGCAGTAGTCAACCCAAGGCTCCCAACATCTCCAAACAGTTTTTCGTTGACAGAAGTGGGTTGTTGCCATATGCTACTCAGTTCATTACTGTAGGTTGGGAAGTATTGCAGCAGGTGTTCGACTGTCATTGGGCTGGTACCGCAGGTGCAGAGATCTGTTGCACCAATTTTGTATTTGTGGTACAGATGGTATCTCAATCTGTTGTGACCAGTGCGTAGCCGAAAAATGATGACCTGTTCTTTTCTGGATAGTTGATGATATGCATCATTTTTCAGCTTGTTCTCCAATGATTTTGTTATTTTCCAACTCTCACAGCCGTATGTTAACACTGAGATAACATTTGAATTAAACAGACGAAGCTTGGTATGTATATTCAATGATCGTAATTTCCAAATGTTAGATAATCTATTGAAGGCGCTAGCTGCCAAAGCAATTCTAGTATGAATTTCTCTTGTTGTGTCACCATCCTGAGTCATTTTACTGCCTAAATAATTGAAACTTTCAACTTTCTGTAGTTTTTCCTCGTTCAGGATGATATTAAAGGTCTCGTTAGAAAAATTCATAACTTTAGTTTTAGAGGCATTTATTTGGAGACCTATTTTAACCGAAAGATGACACAAATTATTTACTGCTTCTTGGGATTGTCTGGGTGTTGAACTTAAGAATGCTAAATCATCTGCGAAATCGAGGTCCCCCAGGAATTTTCCATTTGTCCATTTTATACCTAATTGTTCATTGTGGGTATAGTTTCTCATAACCCAATCAATAGCTATTCCAAAAAATAGTGGTGACATAATACAGCCTTGTTTCACCCCTGTTTCTACTGTAAACCATTCTGTATTCCCTTTATTTGTTCTAACACAACATCTTGCATTGTCATATAGCGCTTTGATTATATTCACATATTTTGTTGGAAAACCATAGATTGTAAGTATCTTCCACAATGATGGGCGGTGTAGACTATCAAAGGCTTTTTGAAAATCGACGAAGGTGATAATAAGTGGCGATTGCATTTCCACTGATTCTTCTATAATTGTTCTTAGTGTGAATATTTGATCAATACATGATCGTTTCGGCCTGAAACCCGCTTGTTCTTCTCTGATCTTTTCGTCAGCATGCAATTTAAGTCTTTCTAACATCATGCAACATAATAATTTTCCAGGTACTGATAATAGAGATATACCACGCCAGTTATTACAGTCTGAAAGATCACCTTTCTTCGGTAACTTTACAATAATACTGTCTTTCCATTGTTGTGGTGGCTGTTCTTCTCTTCATACTTCATTTATAATATCTAAAATTCTAAAGAGGTTGTTGTCATTAACTGCTTTAATCATTTCGCCTGAAATTTCGTCAATTCCAACAGCTTAAAAATTTTTTAATCTTTTAACGGCTTGTTTGATCTCGTCCAGCGTAAATTCATCGCAAGTTATTGGCAAGGTGGTTGTGGGTGTTTCATTATTAAAATCAGGTGTTACTGTTGGTGGTGGTCTGTTTAACACCTCTATGAAGTGCTCAGCCCATCTCTTCATTTGTTCTTTTTCTGTTGGTATTGGATTCCCTAATTTATCTTTAACAGGTGTTTCCATATCAGTAGGCTGGTGACATAGTTGTTTTGTAATTTGATAAAGGCACCTACTATTACCAGTTCTTGCAGCATTTTCAGCTTCTACGGCCAGTTCATTGATGAAATGTCTTTTATCTCTTCGAGTTTTTGTCTTCACTTCTTTATTTAACAAATTATAAGTTAGTTTGCAAGATTCAACTGCAATATATATATATTACAAGTCTTCCAGTTATAGGAACAAAATTTTATCAGCTGTGCTGTTACTCAATTATAGTAAATGTATCAGCAGCGCTGTTAATTACGTACATAAAATTTATCAGCTCAGCTGTTATTCTTATCTCTTGCTACACTAACTCAGTTTTTCGTCCTTGACCGTTTAATACTCACAAATGCCGACAGAATCGGTACTAATGTGTACTCATCTCTTGAAACAGTTCTGTCCTTAACTTCTTGCACACAACACCCGCTGATGATCGTTTCGTTAGCCCACCCAAGACTGAGGGGGACTAAAGATGTAGCTCCTGTGCAATCACTGTACTCCTGCAAAGTTCCAGGCAGCTGGATTGACTGGACATACGACCTCAGGTTGCATGACACGAATAGAACCTGTAACAAGTAAAAATAGGGGCTAATTTCTGTCCTCAAGCCCACCTATTTCTATTGTATATGAGATGAGCGTGTCTCAGAAGTCTGCATGTAGGATGGTTTTGGTTATATTTCAGTTGGTTTTATATGAGACAATAGATTGGAGTTATATGAGACAATAGATTGGAGTTGTTTGAGACAATAGATTGGAGTATGAGTCCTATTGGTTTCCGTCTTCATCAATCATATCAGGAAATACAGTCATTATACCTAATTCCCCAAGATACAATCAGTAACCTGATACATTCATAGTGAAACAATTTATATTAAATATATACAAGTGTAGGTAGTATAAATGACTGCTGTAGGCCTATTCTCCTACAAGTATAGCAAGTATATTTACCCTCTAAGATTTAAACAGGCCAGTCGACTTTAATGAAGCAAGAGTTCCCGGTCAATGCAGGTAAGCATAAATCAATCTTGACAGCCCTCTCTTCTCCAGTATGTCATCTAGCTGGCTTCGTGTTGGTATGTGTGTGAGTTTGAATACAACTCGCCCGTATATATATATAGGTAGATGAGGTAACTTTTACTGCTTAAGGAATGCTTTTGATTGGGTCTCGGCGTGACAAGCTGATTTGTTATATGCGGTTTCGTACCATCCGTGACCCAGGCCAACTTCCGAAAAACAGGGCTCATGCCTAATTTTATTCCATGTGCCGCCATATTGGGAGACAAGATGGCCGTGACCGAGATCGCGTCCAGAAAAACAGGGCTTATGCCTAATTTTATTCTGGCTCAGAGACTGGTGAACGTTGCTCGTTGAATGGCTGGGGCATATTTGTATATCGACATAGTGTATTAACTAAGAAGTGGGTTGGTTTACACACACGTTTTACGACATAGCCCCATCCTTTCCTAGCTGTGACCTGTCATAACTGACGTGTAAACACCTGCTGTAGTTAATCATTTTGCGTCTGTTCTTCTAGAGTAATAGGGTGTCGACTTAAAAAATCAGCTCCTACATTGACTCTTCCCGGAATGTAATTCTCGGTAAAGGAATAAGGCGCCAGAAGCAGACTCCACCTTAACAATCTCGAATTTAACTTTCTAGATGCAGCAAAGAATGTTAAAGGCTGGTGATCGCTCTGGTCAATGAAGTGTGTCCCATACAGGTAAGGTGAAAATTTGTCGATGGACCAAATTAGAGCCAAACATTCTTTCTCTATGGTCGAGTAATTCAACTCAGCTGCATTCGGCTTCCTACTGACGTAGGCGACGGGTAAAAGTTCCTCCGGCTGGACTTTTGATTGCTGCAAGATAGTTGCACCAATACCTACACTGGATATTTGGTAGTATCCCTTGCTTAGATCTACCTTCGATAAATACCTAGCCTTACTCAGTGCAGAGAACAGCTGGTTGGTGTCAGGTAATGGGTCCACCTAAGATTCCGTGATCGCATTTAGCTTCCTGTAGTCAATACATAACCTGTGTTCATCATTCGGTTTTCTTAATAGCACCACACTAGAGCTAAAGAGAGAGTCTGACTTCGAGATAATTTTCTCCTTCAACAGATAATCAACTTCCTCACTTAGTGCTTGGGCTTTCGCATAGGGTATAGGGTATGTTCTCATGCATACTGGTGTAGGGTCCGTAACCTTCATGTCGTACTCTAACAGATTCGTACGTCCTGGCTTATCTGTGAGCACATCAGCATGGGTTTCCAACACTTTCTGAACCATCTTCTTCTGCTCTGGAGTTAAATGTCCACTAATGTTTACTTGAACATAATCCTCTGTAGTTGTGAGTGGATATTCCATAGAGTGAAGTGGTTCACTGTGCATTTCTGTTGCAATGGCTAGGGTCATGATATGTGCAACTTCTGATGATTCCTTGTCATAGTATTCTTTAAGAAGATTGACATGATATAATTTCTCTTTTCCTTTCTTGTCAATCTTATAATTGGTCCTGGAAAGTTTTTCCAGTATGACATAGGGTCCCTGCCATCCAATCTGCAATGTATTATTGCTACTTGGCAACAGTAATAATACCTTTTCACCCACCTCCAGTTCCCTATCCTTTGCTTTTTTGTTGTAGTACGCAGCATGCTTCCTCCTGGCCTGTCTTAAGTTATCATTGGCCAGTTTCCAACCTGCTTTCAACCGAGATGTCAACTCGTTGACGTACTGGTATGAGGAAGTCACTGTGTCCCTGCTTTTTCATCAGTCCATGTCCGCAGCAATGCTTCCAGTGGACCTTTTATTGGTCTTCCAATCAACAATGTAGCTGGAGCCAATCCAGTTGAATTGAGGGGTACTTCCTTATATGCAAATAGTGCAGCTGGTAAGTATGTATCCCAAGTATCAGGTTTTTCACTCGCCAGCTTTCTAAGGATTGAAATTAGCGTACCATTGAACCGCTCTACTTGATCGTTCCCTTGGGCATGGTAGGGACTACAATGATAATTCTTCTTCTTTGATCCTTTGCCGCCGACCGTCAAAGCAGTCAGTGGCCATCACGCCTAGTGGCGTCTTGTAGGGCAACAACAAATTGATTCCACTTTGCTCGGTCGGTGGCCATCCTTCGTACAGTGCCCCAACTCTGGTTCATTCTTTGCATCTCAGCCTCCACAGTCCTCCGTCAGGTTGTTTTTGGTCGGCCTCTTTTTCGTTTTCCTTCAGGGGTTCAAAGCATAGCTGTTCTTGTGATGGCATCGGGGTCTCTTCTGAGGACATGACCAACCCAGTTCCAGCGTCTGCCAGCTATGATGGTGTGCATGTCCTCTAGCTTGCTACGAGTAAGCAGATCTTGGTTAGTGATGGTATTCGGCCAAAAGATTCTGTGAATTTTTCTTAGGCATGTTGTGTGAAAAGAGGACAATTTCGACATTTCCTTCTCTGTAACTCTCCAGCATTCCGCACCATAGAGAAGCACAGAAAGCACACAGCTCTGATATAATCTTAATTTTGTGCTTGTGCTGTATTGGGAGGATTTCCAGATGTTGTTTAGGCTAAAGAAGGCTGTTCTTGCCTTATTCATTCTAATGTTGATGTCTTTGCCTGCCCCGCCGTCTGGTGTTACTATGCTTCGTAGGTATGTGAAGGTATCTGTCTGTACTAATTGCTTATTCCTTACTGATATGGGCTCAGGGTTGCTCACATTGAGCGTCATGACCTCAGACTTCTTTAAATTGATGTTCAAGCCCACTTGCTGGCTAAACTTATTAAGTCTATCCGTTTTTTCCTGGATGTGTTGATGTGAATGTGCTAGTAGTGCAATGTCATCTGCATATTCCAGATCTTCCAATGTAGAAAATGTAGTCCATCTTATTCCTCTTGGACTGCCCTCTGTTGTCTGGCGCATCACCCAGTCTATGACTGTTAAAAATAGAGTTGTTGATAAGGGGCATCCCTGTCGTACTCCTGTCTTCACCTCAAAGGTTAGGTTGCTCTGCCCAACACTGCACGTAAAGTTTGCATAGAGGCTTTTTATGATTGACACTATGCAGCTTGGAATTCCATAAGCCCTCAGTATTTTCCATAAACTGTCCCTATGTATGCTGTCAAAAGCCTTTTCAAAATCAACGAAATTAATGTAAAGCTGTCTTTGCCATTCTGAGCACTGCTCTATAATGTTCCTGAGAGTGAATATATGATCTACACATCTCCTGTTCTTTCTAAATCCTGCTTGTTCTTTCCTCAGTTTGTGATCTACTGCCTTTGAAATTCTTTGTATAATTATCCTGCCTAGTATTTTGCTGGGAACTGAGAGAAGAGTGATTCCTCTCCAATTATTGCAGTCTGCAAGATCTCCCTTCTTGGGCAATTTGACAATTATTCCTTTGTTCCACTCTGATGGTGTTGTCCCCGTTTTCCAGACTTGTGGTTCTAATAGTTCTGCTGCTAGCTCAGGGTCTGTTTTAAATAGCTCTGCATTTAAGTTATCATGGCCCGGAGCTTTGCCGTTCTTTAACCCTTTGATTGCTGTGATGATTTCTTCTTTTCGTGGAATGTCTGTATTCACATCTAGATCGTTTTCAGCCTCAGGAACATTCAATTGTGTCTCTGGTGGTTCCTTGTTCAGAGTTTCTCTGAAGTGCTCTGCCCATCTTGTTTCTTGTCCATCTGCTGTCGTGATGAGATTACCTTGCTTATCTCTTACTAATGTAATATTGTTTGCACCTTGTTTTCCGCTGATGAATTTAGTTATTTTGTATACTGTGCTTTGTTCATTTCTCAGTGCTGCCTCCTCTGCCTGTCTTGCAAGATCGTCTAGGAAATTCCTTTTGTTGGCTCGGGTTTGGCGTTTAACTTCCTTGTCCAGCTGACTGTACTGTTCGCTATATAGTTGCTTTAACCTGGGGGACTTCGCTTCTGTTTTCTTTCTTTTCATTTCCTTTCTCATCGTTATGGTGTTTAAAGTTTCTGGTGTTATCCAGTCTTGCTTCTTCCTTTCCTGGAATCCCAAGAATGATTTGCTGCTTTCTTTGTATATTGTTGAAATGGTGTTGAAATTCTGGTCTATATCATCAGTCAATGTCTTTTCCTGACTTTTGGCACATTGATATCGTTTCTTTATGTCGGCCGTAAAAGCTTTTCTGGTAAGGGAGTCCTTCAATTTGCTGATGTCAAACCTTTTCTGTGTAGTTACAGTTGGTGCAGCACTTCTTAGTTTCACTTTCAGTTTTGCTACTACTAAATGGTGATCACTTCCCACATCTGCACCTCTTCTTACCTTCACATCTTGTAATGCATGTCTCCATCTACCGTTAACCATGATGTGGTCTATCTGGTTTCTGTCCCGACCATTTGGTGATTCCCATGTTAATTTGTGAATTTCTTTATGTGGGAAGAGTGTTCCTCCAATGACCAGGTTATTAATGCTACAGAAACTTATTAGTTTATCCCCATTTTCGTTTGCTGTTCCGCTGCCGCATTTCCCCATTGTTCTTTCATTATATGTATTGTTTGTACCAACTTTCGCATTGAGGTCTCCCGTTACTATAACAAGATCATATCTAGGTGTGTCTTCCATTTCTTTCTGCAGTTGTTCATAGAATTCATCCTTGACCTCCTCATCGCTATCATTCGTTGGTGCGTAGCATTGTATTATTGTAGTGTTAATAAATCTCCCTCTCAATCTTAATCTTATCAGTCTGTTGTTGATGGGTTTCCATTCCAGTAATGTCCTTTCTATTCCTTTCTGTAGAATAATGGCTACGCCTTCATTGTGTTGTCCATCCTCTCTTCCAGAGTAAAGTACTGTTTCTCCTGTTGCTGTTTTAACATTTCCTGCCCCTGTCCATCTGCTCTCGCTTATCCCTAGAATGTGTAACCTATAGTTTCTCATTTCTGCCGTGACCTGTCTTAGTTTACCTGTCTCGTACATTGTCCTGACATTCCAAAAACCTATTCTTGTATCCTGTTTTGCGGTCAGGACATCCGTTTTCATGTCAGTGGCTTCCTTTCGGCTTTCACCACTGACAGTCATACGAGCCACAGACTCCGAATGTCCATCCCGCAGCAAAGTTTGTTCATTTATTATTGTTTCCGTAACTTCATTGTTTTTTTTTACACAGACAGGGGTGTCAGCCCTGTGCTAAAACCCCCAACCTGGAGGACCAGGGTACCAGCTTTTGTCTGACCCCTACCCACACAGACCAGTCCAGCTTGGTTGAACCTACCAGGAGTAAAACTCACACTGGCATAGCTCTGGGGATTATCAGGGTACGCAAGCTGCCATACCGCTACAAGGTATAGGTACCATTGATGGCAGACAATGATAGTGCCTGGCTTGAAATATCATGAATACTTCTTGTGTTAGCTTTCCCTTAAACTGAGAACCATTGTCAGTCAATATCTGATGCGGGAAACCTAATCGGATGAATATTATCAACAGGGCCTCTGCCACATGCTTTGAATCTATAGCTGACATGGTCACTGCTTCTCCCCACA
This sequence comes from Oreohelix idahoensis, assembly GCA_024509875.1. Lineage (NCBI taxonomy): Eukaryota > Metazoa > Mollusca > Gastropoda > Stylommatophora > Oreohelicidae > Oreohelix > Oreohelix idahoensis. Next base: position 311,718 of record JAMPIV010011157.1, read on the forward strand.
TAGAGCAAGTATCAACCAAGGTTAAGATGTAAGCATTTCTCTTCTTGGTCCTAGTGAGGGGTACAACAATATTCACTGCAACACGTTCAAAAGGAGTTCCCATATTGAGCATTTGTCCCAGTGTTGCTGGTGCAGTCCTATGCTTAGGAGCTACTCTTTGGCATTCTGGACAGGATCTTACATATCTTTTTATGTCCTCTGTGATTCTTGGCCAAAAGTAGTGACAGGCTATCCTTTGTCCAGTGGCCCCTATTCCCATATGTCCACTGAGGTGTATAGCATGTCCTAGCGTCATAACCTACTTCCTGTAAGATTTTGGCACTACTAGCTGTCCATGCCCTTTAGGTCCTGTTCCAGCTTTTCTGTAGAGTAGGCCATTCTTCACATAAAAGTCTCCTTTCTCTGGAAGGTTATGTGCTTTAGGTAATTTGGCAAAACAAGGCTTCAAGGTGCTGTCTGCTGCTTGAGCCTTTGTCATCTCTTCTGAATGAGTATTGATAGGATTTTCCTCCATTTTCCTTGAGCTTTCCCTGGTCTGGACTGTTGCCATAACTACAGGTTTTATAGGTTCTCCAAGGAAAACATACCTACACCCCAAAATCAAAGGGTAAATAGGGTCGTCCATCACTGCTGCTTTGATTTCTCCTTCCACATAGCGAGATCTTATGTTGATTCGGGCTATGGGTAATGTCATGGTTCTTGCTCCCTTGATCGGTCCTCTGATTTCCACTGTTTCTGTGATATTCTGGTCAGGACTCACTAGAGAAGAGCACACAACTGAATCAAAGTCCAATCCTGTGTTATATAAACACAGTACTTGAGTGCCATTCACGGTCACTTCCTCACAGACAGGGGATGATGGAAGTCCTTCTGACTTACTGCCAGTTCCTTCATTCTCGGCTTCCCTGTTGTAAGACCTGCAGCATGATGAGGAGGATTCTTCCTTCTGCAGTCTGCAGTATTATGGTTACACATTAGAGAAGTTTTACACCACTTTCCTTCCTTCCGGTAAGGTGTCTTATCCGATCCTAGAGGGTTTTTGTCGTTTTGGTCAAATCTTTGTTTGTTTCTTGTGGTATGGTCCTTTTGTTCATATTTGGTATAGTTTTGTGATGATTTGAAGTTTTCACCCTTCTTTTTCTTATTTCCTAATAATTCTGCCTGAGCTGCTTGATATCTCTCAGCAACAGTTACAATATCTTCCAATCTCTCTGCTCCTTGTTCCATGATAAACTTCCTCATTTCTTGAGGCATGGACTCTTTCACTTGCTCCATCATTATCATTTCTTTCAGATTCTGACACTTTCCTAAACTACTCTATTTTTCCAAATAGGTTTCCAATCTAGCAGAGAATTGGTGATAGTTTTCTCCTGGAAGAAGTTTAGCTGTTCGGAATTTCTTTCTATATGATTCTGAGTTCTTTTCATATCTTACAATCATTGCCTGCTTCAGGACTTCATAATCTTCCTGGTCATCTCTTGAGAGCTTTAAATAAACATCGTAGGCCACACCTCTCAATCCCTGAGATAGTTTAAGACTCCACTTTTCTTTCACTAAGCCATAGGTAGTGGCAAGTCTTTCGTATCTATCCAGGTACGACTCAATGGCGTCTTCTTTCTCAACAAATTGGTCCAGATAACAATTCATGGCCCCACTTGAGGTGCTCTGGCTAGAGCTACTCTCAGAGTGAGGTGAGCTACCACCATTATTGCCAGTAGTTGCCTGAATTTCAAGCTCTTTTAATCTCAACTGATGGTCTCTCTCTGCTTGTAATTTCCTTTCCCCAGCTTCTAATCTTTTAGTTTCTCTCTCAGCTTCCATTCTTTTGTTTTCTCTCTCAGCTTCCAGTCTTTTGGCTTCTCTTTCAGCTTCCAGTCTTTTGACTTCTCTTTCAGCTTTTACTGTCAATTTACTTTCCTCTCTATCCATGTGTTTATCCACTTCTGTTGTGACATACTGAATAAGAGCATCACCTGTCATATTTAATTCCTTACCCATCTGCATGACCGCAGTCCTGAACTTCACTAAATCAGCCATGGCGTTACTTTGAGAGGGTATGTAATTTTACTATATCCAAATTACTGTAATTAAAATTAATTAATTTAAATGAACAAATAATTTCCGTGCAACTTTGTGAGCATCAACTATTTACTGAGTACTAAATGGTACTCCTCCTAAGAAAACAATAAAAAATCCTATTTGTGATTTTTTTATTTTTTTATTTATTTATTTTTAAAATCTAGTTTCTTTTGTTATTTATGGGTAGCACAAGATAGAGTTAGTAGATAGATGAATAGACTAAGTATGGCTCAAGATATATAGAGGATCAGTATAGTACTGACAATACAGAAGTAGAATTTCTGCAGAAAATGGTGAAGTCCCAGTGTCTGAGAGAACTACTGGTATCCCAAATTAGTTACGGCTGTGAATGAGCTGATCTCGAAAAATTAGTAGAGTGGAGACAGTCATACAATGCCATCCCGCTGTGTAAAAAACTGTGATATTAAAACAATGAAACAGATTTTACTTAACAATGATAAAATTGACAAGTCGTTCAAATACAATTTCTTATTATTTATTTACTATATACACTATCTACTATTGTGCTGAAGGATGGATGTTGGAAGATGGAGTGTAATGGATTTGTAAGTTTACAAATGATTTACACACACACACACATGTATATATATATATATATATATATATATATATATATATATATATATATATATATATATATATATATATATATATATATATATATATATATATATATATATATATATATTACAAGTCTTCCAATTATAGGAAAAACATTTTATCAGCTGAGCTGTTACTCAATTATAGTAAATGTATCAGCTAAGCTGTTAATTACGTATATAAAATTTATCAGTTAAGCTGTTATTCTTGTCTCTTGCTACGCTAACTCAGTTTTTTGTCCTTGACCGTTTAATGCTCACAATTGCCGACAGAATCGGTACTAATGTGTACTCATCTCTTGAAACAGTTCTGTCCTTAATTTCTTGCACACAACACCCGCTGATGATCGTTTCGTTAGCCCACCCAAGACTGAGGGGGACTAAAGATGTAGCTCCTGTGCAATCACTGTACTCCTGCAAAGTTCCAGGCAGCTGGATTGACTGGACATACGACCTCAGGTTGCATGACACGAATAATACCTGTAACAAGTAAAAATAGATGCTAATTTCTGTCCTCAAGCCCACCTATTTCTATTGCATATGAGATGAGCGTGTCTCAGGTGTTTGCATGTAGGATGAATGACAACATGGCTCAGTATGAGTTAGCAATAGCGAGACAAGACAGGTGTCTACTTGCAAAACATTCTTTCTGATAAATTTAATACATGCATACATTCAATAATATAAATTCAATACATGAATACATCCAGTAATATAAATTCAATACATGAATACATCCAATAATATAAATTCAATACATGAATACATCCAATAATATGTACACCTAGGTGTGATACAACCATTTCCTTCCCCCTATAATATACCAGGCCCTCTCTGACAAGTGCTATACTGGCTGGTAACATATATCCTAACAATATTGTTGTGTTCTAATGATAGGAGTTATATGAGACGAGGACTGTTTGGTTATATTTCAGGTTGGAGTTATGTTAGACAATAGATTGGAGTTTTATAAGTCCTAACAAGGTCTGTTTTGGTTATATTTCAGTTGGTTTTATATGAGACAATAGATTGGAGTTATATGAGACAATAGATTGGAGTTGTATGAGACAATAGATTGGAGTATGAGTCCTATTGGTTTCCGTCTTCATCAATCATATCATGAAATACAATCATTATACCTAATTCCCCAAGATACAATCAGTAACCTGATACATTCATAGTGAAACAATTTATATTAAATATATACAAGTGTAGGTAGTATAAATGACTGCTGTAGGCCTATTCTCCTACAAGTATAGCAAGTATACTTACCCTCTAAGATTTAAACAGGCCAGTCGACTTTAATGAAGCAAGAGTTCCCGGTCAATGCAGGTAATCATAAATCAACATTGACAGCCCTCTGTTCTCCAGTATGTCGTCTAGCTGGCTTCGTGTTGGTATGTGTGTGAGTTTGAATACAACTCGCCCGTATATATATTTAGGTAGATGAGGTAATTTTTACTGCTTAAGGAATGCTTTTGATTGGGTCTCGGCGTGGCAAGCTGATTGGTTATATGCGGTTTCGTACCATCCGTGACCTCGGCCGACTTCCGAAAAACAGGGCTTATACCTAATGTTATTCTATCTTCCGCCATATTGGGAGAAAAGATAGCCGTGACCGAGATCGCGTCCAGAAAAACAGGGCTTATGCCTAATTTTATTCTGGCTCAGAGACTGGTGAACGTTGCTCGTTGAATGGCTGGGGTATATTTGTATATCGACATAGTGTATTAACTAAGAAGTGGGTTTACACACACGTTTTACGACACCACCGGACAAGAGATCTTTACTGTCTGACTATTCCTTGTGCTGTCATACACCAGTGCTCATTTCTGGGACTTGGGTATATCTTGTAGTTCATTATTCTTTATTGAACTATCATCTACTGTCATCAAGACAACAACAACTATACATACCATCTCGTTACAATCAGACGGGTCTTTGAGACGCGGGACCAGCTTGGTAGTTACTCCCTGACTCGTCTTGGAACGTGCTACAACTTTAAAACTTGACCAGTAACGAGTGTGATCCAGTCATCCATCTGCAAAGACTAAAACATCAGCTGGAGCAGAATCTCATTGGCAACTAAGTACACATGAATGTTGCCAAGTGAACTGTTACCCAATACTCCATAACATCACTAGATGATGATTATTGTTTGTTAAAGAATTATTCATTTTTTAATCTATTAAAACATAATTGATTATTAAATTTGTTACTTGTATAAAGACAAATCTAAAGTTGATTTAGTCATTTTGAATGTACTATAAACATATGTCTCAGACCATTTCTTAAAAACACTTAAACAGAGCTAAATAATAATAAGAGGAATTTCGCTGATTTAACTCAGCTGAGGCTTGAACGAGCTAACGAATTATAAGAAAACTCTATCCTTAACAAAAGTTCACGGCAGATACTATAGTTAACATTTGCTCAGCCTCATGCAGCATTGTTCTCGCTTTTCTAAATATATCTTGTTGATACACCCTTGAGGTAGAAGCATCATCATCCTTCTACATAAAACTCTGCCAAGACTAATCCTGTGCGAAGGTAGAAACCTTTGAAGATCCAAATTAGTTACTCTTGAAGTCGTGGCCACTGTTGGATCACTACTGCAGAGCTAAGGGGAGGCAACCCGTGACAACTTCCTAAACATTTATGTCTTTGGTTTCATCAGACTGTTGTCACGATGGTGATTACTTGTTACGTTTTTTTTAATCTAACTTTATACAGTACAGTTTATTTAGTCTGCTTTTTGGTTTTTTAAGGCGTGAATTACATTTTTTACAACGTCGCAAAATTTTGACCTCCCTCCCTCCTCACTGCGTGACGTCATACGTGGACGACCCCTTACTCGAAGATGTCGCCAAGAGTTGGCTCGTAAAGCAGTAATAAAGAATAAATGAACACTGAAATTTATCAGGAGAAATATATTAAAATGGAAAACGACAAAACAACAAACGCCAATGAATGTTTATGGTGATGAAGTGAATATATGACAAAAATGATAGTGTATGGATTGCGAGTGTTGAAGGATGCATTCAACCACTCTGGGTCTAAGACCCAGGTTAACGTTATTATGTGCAGCTCAAGGCATATAATCATCGGCTAGCAAATAGAAGATAAATAAATATTACAAACTTAACGGTAAGTTTCAGGCACTCGTGAGAAATAAAGAAGTAGAAAACCAGGTAACATAATACCAACAGAAGGGAGTGCTTACTGGAGAATCGAACCCAAGACCTTCCCAACGGCACCACCGCATAGTTACGGAAGCGAATCACACTATCGTCCCTGCCAACTAGGCAACACAAAAATAGTGCTTCGTAGACAGGGATCATTAGCGCAATTTACAACACGGAACATCGGATATGTACCTAGGGCGATCCAGCATAATGACACTTCTGTTGTCCCCCTATTATAGAGTATAGGTCAGATTACACAAGACAAAGACCTTAATACTGTGTTTACACTTTATTAGTTTAGCAAATAGAGGAGCAGTAACTTCACCTCTGTTTTTCAAATAGGTCTCACAATGTTTTATTTTCCCTGGCGTATCTGTCATACCAGCTGTTGCGTCAAAGTCTGTCGCTAGCAAGTCGGAGCCTCGTTTGTATTATTAGGGCCACAGCAGGTCACGCCTGGCCGTCTCTAACAACTGTGTGGTGTTGAACACGGGCGGACTCCTGGATACATGAGAGAAGAAATTGGGGTGAGAAGACTGAATACTCGTATAATATTGGTTCCTATATTATTTAGGCAAATAGTTTGTTGGGTACGATGTAGGTGTTTATGCATGTTTTGTCGGATTTGTGATCTGTTGTCTATTCTGTCTGTCGCTCTCTCTCTCTCTCTCTCTCTCTCTCTCTCTCTCTCTCTCTCTCTCTCTCTCTCTCTCTCTCTCTCTCTCTCACTCTTTCTCTCCCTCTCCAATATTTTCCTCTAATCATCCATCATACGGTTATCGGAGCATAATGTTTTATGATAACTTTCCATCTTTCCTTGTTTTCTAGCTCGAGATTCCTCCTACAAACATACTTCTTTGCTATAACATACTAATGTTGTGAAACAAAGACATGTTCCTAGATTTTACTCAGCGCACAAATTCCAATACTATCTAATAATAGTTTATATTGGCATACATGTACAGTGATTAAGCATTTTCCCTCTCAAGCCGTAAAAGAAATGAAATAGATAGATCGATGTGAATAAACGATGATTCAGTGAATACAAAACAATAGAAGTACGTTCAAATATGAAATATGAAATGGCATGATGATGATGATGATATACATTCATAAATATCAACCTACTCACGTGCACTCTCTCCCATACAGATGACTGGCTTTTCAGATAAGAGTCCCAAGAGTATAACCCGTGAATATACGAATAATCACATAAGAATAATTCTCAAATGATACTAACCGTTGAGGGCAGTGATGGTCTCTAGAGCTGGCTGAGGCACTAGATGACGTGTGTGCACAATCTCTGACTTTAACTGTGTGTTTTTTCTTGGAACAGGAGGATTAGAAAGAAGTTAGCGCAAATAATGAAATAGAGAGAAAATGCAGAACTCAGGGAATACAGAGAGATCGTTTTGCTATTAGTATAGAATGAGGATTGAAAGTCACTGCTCAGAAGCTGGTAAATGTGCCAGCCAGCACCTTGATCTGCCATCATTGGTACCAATACCTTGTAGCGGTATGGCAGCTTGTGTACCCTGACAACCCCTAGAGCTATGCCAGAGGGAGTTTTATTCCTGGTAGGTTCAACCAAGCTGGACTGGTTTGCGTTGGTAGGGGTCAGACAAAAGCTTGTACCATGATCCTCCAAGTTGGGAGTTTTAGCACAGGGCCGACACCCCTGTCTAGGGAAAAAATCACACATGTTACGGAAACGGCAACAAATGGAAAAACTTTAATGCGGGACGGACATCCGGAGTTTCAGGCTCGTATGACTGTCAGTGGTGAAAGCCGAAAGGAAGCCATTGGCATGAAAACGGATGCCCCGACCGCTAATCACGAAACTAGAATTGGATTTTGAAACGTCAGAACTATGAATGAGGCAGGACAGCTGAGACAGACCACAGCAGAGATGAGGAACTACAAATTACATATCCTGGGAATAAGTGAGAGCAGATGGACCGGGACAGGGAGAATAAAAACAGCTACAGGGGAAACAGTACTTTACTCTGGTTGAGAGGATGGTCAGCACAACGAAGGCGTAGCCATTATCCTGAAGAAAGGAATGGAAAGGTCTTTACTGGAATGTAAACCCATAAACAACATACTGATAAGAACAAGACTGAGAGGGAGATTCACCAACACCACAATTATACAATGTTATGCACCAACAAACGACAGCGATGAAGAGGTCAAGGATGAGTTCTATCAACAGGTACAAACGGAAATGGAAACTGCACCTAGGTACTATCTTATTATAGTAATGGGAGACCTCAATGCGAAAGTTGAAACACATAATACAAGGTACTTATAACGAAATAGTAATGGGGAAATGCGGCAATGGAACAGTAAATGAGAATGGGGACAAATTAATAAGCTTCTGCAGTATTAACAACCTGGTCATTGGAGGAACACTTTTTCCACACAAAGAAGTGCACAAGTTAACGTTGGAATCACCAAACGGACGAGACAGAAACCAGATAGATCACATAATGATCAATGGCAGATGGAGACATGCACTACAAGACGTGAAAGTAAGAAGAGGTGCAGATGTGGGAAGTGATCATCACCTAGTAGTAGCAAGACTGAAGGTGAAATTCAGAGCTGCTGGACCAGTTGAAGTGAAACAGAAAAGATATAACATCACGAAACTTAAGGACCCCCTCACCAGAAAAGCTTTTATGGTTGACGTAAAGAGACGGTATCAGATTGCCAAAAGCCAGGAAAGAACAGAGACCGATGATGTCGACCAGAAATTCAACACCATCTCAACAAAATACAAGGAAAGAAGCGAGTCATGCTTGGGATTCCAGGAAAGAAAGAGCCAAGAGTGGATAACACCAGAAACGCTAAATACCATAGCGAAGAGAAATGAAATGAAAGGAAACAGAAGCTAAGTCTCCCAGGTTAAAGGTAATATATAGTGTACAGTACAGTCAGCTGGACAAGGAAGTAAAACGTCAAACCCGTGCTAACAAAATGACATTTCTGGATGACCCTGCAAGACAGGCAGAAGAGGCAGCACTGAGAAATGAACAAAGCACAGTTTATAAAATAACTAAAACTATCAGTGGAAAACGAGGTGCAAACAATATAACGTTAGTAAGAGACAAGCAAGGAAATCTCATCACCACAGCACGGGGGCAGGAAACAAGATGGGCAGAGCACTTAAGAGAAACACTGAATAAGGAACCACCAGAGACTGAGCTGAATGTTCCTGAGGCTGAATGTGACCTAGACATAAATACAGACATTCCACGAAGAGATGAAATCATCACAGCTATTAAAGGGTTAAAAAGGAAAAGCGCCTGGTCACGACAATCAAAATGCTGAGTTATTCAAGGCAGACCCTTAACTAGCAGCAGAACTATTAGAACCACTATTTGCACCAAGTCTGGAAAACTGAGACAACACCAACAGAGTGAAGTAACGGAATAATTGTCAAATTGCCCAAGAAGGGCGACCTTGCAGACTGCAACAACTGGAGAGGAATTACTCTCCTATCAGTTCCCAGTAAAATACTAGGCAGGATAATCATTCAGAGAATTTCAAAGGCAGTTGACCATAAACTGAGGAAAGAACAAGCGGGTTTTAGAAAGAACAGAAGATGTGCATATCATATACTCACCCTCATGAACATTATAGAGCAATGTTCAGAATGACAGAGACAGCTATACATTAACTTTGTTGATTTTGAAAAGGCTTTTGACAGCATACACAGGGACAGCCTGTGGAAAATACGTAGGGCTTATGGTATTCCCAGCTCATTGTTTCCATCATAAAAAGCCTCTATTCTAACTTTACATGCAAATTGGATTGAATAATCTAACTTTCGAAGTGAAAACAGGAGTACTACAGGGATGCCCCTTATCAACAACATTATTTTTGGCAGACATAGATTAGGTGATGCGCCAGACAACAGAGGGCAATCCAAGGGGAATTAGATGGACAACGTTTTCTACACTGGAAGACCTGGAATATGCAGATGACATTGCACTACTCGCACATACACATTGTCGTGCTTACGTAGGTTTTATGTTATGTAAGGTCACGCCTGAGTATAGGAGATGGTGATAATACGTGAGAAGTAAGGTGTAAGAAATAGAGTTTTCACGAGTGAATAGTTAAGGAGAAGATCTGTCTCTGGACTGAATGTTTCTATAGTTCAGCCTATCTGAACGACTATAATTTAGTAACAGACATTCTTGCACCCCCTTATATTGAGAAATAAAAGTTTACTATACACGCACGCACACACACACACAGCTATGTGACAACAAGACACACAAACATGAAAAAAACTATGGTTAAATTGGGTATGGGTCTGACCAACACACACAAAGTTAGTTCTTTTGTTGTTTATTATCACTAAACTTTACAACATCGAATATCTAAAAGAGAAAGATCAGATACATAAGAATTACATGCATAGAAAATATAACAGAATGCCTATGAACTCCCCTCGTTGAGAAGATAAGAACCCAACCAAGTTAATAACCCCAAAGGTCAAAAGGTTAGCAATAGGTTACAGTATATAGACAGTTTGGCACTGTGGTGGGTTTAGATGTTAAGAAGAATAGTGTGCATATAGTTGTACTTGAGTGAGATCAACTGTGAAGGTCTCTGAGGTAAACAATGGACAGCTGTGTTACAGAGTACCTTTCTTGTTACCACCCTACGATCTCACTCTAAGTTATATTTTTATTGACTAGCGTGACTGAAAGCTACATAAAGTGATAGGGTATTGTAAGAGTGTTGTTCAAGAATCTCAATACAAACATATACAAACATATACTAAGTACTATGACAAACTCAACCAACTCCAGCTGTTAAATTTTATATTTAAAAATTCTTTTGTTAAACTTTATTGGTCCTGAGCCTAAAGTTGTTTTGGTCAGGACTACAGTTCCAATGAGAATCAATTTAGATGGATAGATATATTTACAAATATATATAAAGATATTTACATACAACAGACAATATGTCCATAGTACATTGTTACAAATTTTCAAGTTAATGTTAATTTCTCTATTTACTACTGGTACTAGAAGGCAGGTTGGGGATTATCATCATCCCAATGTTCTTTCGTTTCACTAGGATTGTTTATGTTAGTCTTTTGGAGGAACGTTTTTGTCTATACAGGAGATTTTTGTTTATTCGTGATAAGTTGTCCCAGGCCAGATATTTCCCTTATCTGGATCCTGGAATCACAGCAGTTGTAGTTGGTTTGGCAAAACACTTCAGTCTCCTCTGGTCTTGAACTTCTTTAATACAATCAGTTACCAGAGACTCTTAGAAATCGTGCTGAATTTCTCTATCATCGAGTACTAGCACCAGACAAGTGCCAGCAGGAACCCCTGTCAATGCAAGTTATGGTTCGGTCGTAATATCAAACTAATTCCTCCTAATTTACATGTAAACATACATTCAATACAAAAGAACATGGTCAGCTCTCTCTGACAACCCTGCTTCTCCACTTTAATTTGATGGAATAAATGGTACCAGTTTTCTTTTCTCTTCCCTAATGGATGCTACGCCTCTGTCATTCCTGCAGTAATCTCTTCCATGCAATAAGATAGGTGTAATGTTCCTGTATGACCATCATATAGTCCTGTAGTTTTAAACATTCTTAGATAGTCCCTTATATGATGGATCAACATCTAGGCCATGCCTAAATCTGCCATGGAACCATTTAATTACAATCTTTTACACGGCCTTTTCTTTTTTCATACAACCCTTTTTTAATTAAAAAGTCAATAAAATCAATCTTACCACATATCAAGGAAATATAAACAAGTAACGATGAATTAGGCAATAGAATATGGCACACTTTCATCACTGCCTCTGTTCAGACTGCTTTCTGTTGTTAGTTATTTTAAAACAAAGCACAGATCTGCTCATCGCTGCTTGTTCCTCAGAATATTTTGAAAAAATGGCAGCGAGCAGCCTACTATTTCGTCAAAGCAAAAGGCTTTGGCCAATGAGACCACGCATCTCTTTTTTTTTTAATGAAACTTTAAAAAAAAAAATCTCAAACCCTATGTGTTACTGCTACCAACTAGATTTGTATATTTAGGTTAGCCAATAATATTTCGGCTTCCTTCAAATTTCATCCAATCCACTTCATCGTACTATCTTAGCCTTTCTTTCACCTAATTTTTTTCCCCCAAAAAATATGCTATCCAATCTAAGCAGACATGACTTGACCTGACAGTATCTCCGATTCTCTATGTATTGTTACCAATATTTGATTATTTAATGGACTATTTAGATAATTAACAACATATTCTTGGTCAACAAGTCTTCAGGTACACGAATATATGATTTTTATGGGGCTAAGTGGCTTGGTTCGAAATTCTATCTTTTTTCTATGTTAGTTGTTTATTTTTAAACTACCTCCTGTTCAATTCTTTTTCCATGTACTTTCAAGCTAATTACGAGAGTCTCTCGTAACACGTCTAGAATTACGTCATTCGCAATAAGAGCTAAGCGTGTTTTCATAACCGTAGTGTCCACATTTTCTAACGTTTTCCTCGTATTCTGAAAACCGCCTAATGGCAAGGCTAGCAAGTTGGTTTTATTTTTAGAAACAATGTGAGACGTGATTTGCGTTGGTTATCTATCCGTCCCCTTCCCTTCCATAATGTATTTTAGGCAAATACTTCATTGAACTTGGAAAGTGGTACGTTTGTCTCAATGACGAATTTGAAAAATAGGGTACCCTTTTTGGTTCGGCCAATGCGTTATCAAATAATACGCTGCAGGCGTAGGCGACAACTACAATTCTCGCCGAAATTTTTAGTACTATCCTATCTTTGAATTTATGCACTATACTGTTATATTCTAATTTAGATATTGTATTTAGAAGTTCACCACAGGCACAAGCTACCGTAACAAGAAAATATTCAATCAATCTCTCTCTCTCTCTCTCTCTCTCTCTCTCGCTCTCTCTCTCTGTCATGTGGCCACGTTCTCTCTCTCCTTACCTAATCTGGTGATATTTCCTGGAATGTACAGTTATCATGAATATATTTATCGATATTAATAGTGTCAGGGTACAGTGCCAAATTTGGCCCCAGTCCAGCCTTGACAATGACTTTATAAGGTGGACGCCAAGTTTAGTGAGGTAATCCTGGATCGTTAGTGTCACCACGAATAGTTAATGGTAGAAAAATCGAGATCTAGTGTTCACAGCAAAGAATGGAAAAACAAACACTTCTGGTATTTAGACACAGCTAGTTGCTAAAAATTGTTTCTGGTGATGGTTCGTGATTAATTGATTAACCCTATTGACTGGCTCTGGTGAGTGCCGATTCTGAAATAGCGTAACTTTTCTGGATAAAGATTCGCTAACTAAGTCACGCATTTCTCAGGCTGTCTGACTCATCTTGTAATCCACGCCTCTTTCTACTTGACCATATCAAACGAGCTTGTTTACCAACCTTCGCAACCTATCATTCATAGCAGGGGGCGAATGACGTTCGTCTACGCAAGTTCTCACGCGAGCTGAGCTGTCAATATTACGATAACGAGCAGATCGCACGTGGGAAAAACACTCTTGGAAAACGACTATCAGAGGTCGGGAGAACAGTTATTGTTGTTTCACCACAATGGGCTTATAAAAATGCAAGAAATTATATCTGGGTATTTTGTAAGTCCAGTTTAAAATTTAATATTAAAATGTTCGTTAGTCTCTGTAGCCCGTCTTGTTCACAACTGAAACTTGGAGACTCGTCAGCCAACAGAAGACAAATTTAATGCAATCAGTAAAAACTGAGACAAGGCACAAGATATAGCCACATAAAAGAACCGCTGGTCGCCGTTGATCAGATTGCCTAAAGGATATAGGAACATTAGGAAAAAATTACTACTAATTATATATATATATATATATATATATATATATATATATATATATATATATATATATATATATATATATATATATATATATATATATATATATATATATATATATATATATATACCCGGAAGGGGACGAGACATCTCTCATTCTCTCCGTCAGTCCTAATTAAAGTTAAAAGGCGCACGTTATGTCTAGCCTATCCTGTCTGATCGGTTATTATTTAATTTATCCATACGTGCACTTTAACAAATATCGCCTGTCATTAATAACTATTAGATTGTCGGCATCTGTTTGTTAAGTCGCATGATATTTAAACAATCGTCACTTACAAAATTACACAAATGAAATAAACGCGAAATCTTTTCTTTCACTTATCAGTCGCCTAGTATATTAATTAGACAACTAAACCGTCTCTTTCTGTGTGATAGCGGGTGATTAAATTTACGTTCCAAATGAAACATCTGGAATAAAAATAGCTACGCGTTATTTAATTCGCTAGTCTTAACACCTAGAAATCACAGTGAATTTAAGATGCTAAACCTTTTAACACTTCAATACGCTTAAGCACAAATTTATATATTACCAGAAGTCCAGAACGAAACACCACGATCTATTAACATTTCCAGTAGTTCTAGATAACGTGTTTAGACTCTCCAAAAAAAAATCTGGGCGACAACTGATAATGATTTGAGAAAGACACAGTTTGTTTAGGATCATGTTGTTATGATCTCTAGAAGATGTGAATTCTCACATTCTGCTACCCAGCAGAGAAATCTGAAACTACGATTCCCCGTTTAAGGGTTTAACGATCGCTTCTGCCGGCCGCTGCTGAACGACAACAAAGCTTAACCCGTGTAGCGGACTCCCGTCTGAGAATTTCCCTGTTTCAATTACACGTCACACACATCAACACATCCAAGAAAAAACATATAGACTGAATACGTATAGCCAGCAGGTTGGTCTGAATATCAATCTGAAGAAGACAGAGGTCATGACACTCAATTTGGGCAATCCTGGACCAATAACAATAAGGAACCACATGTTAGAACAGACAGACACATTTACGTACCTAGGATGCATAGTAACACCTGATGGCGGAACAAGCAAGGACATTAACAACAGAATGAATAAAGCGAGAACAGCCTTTGCTAGTCTCAACAACATTTGAAAGTCTTCCCAGTACAGCACAAACACCAAATTAAGACTGTATGAGAGCTGTGTACTTTCTGTGCTTCTCTATGGTGCGGAATGCTGAAGAGTAACATATACTGTTCAAAAAAAGAAACGCATAGCTACGGAAGGGACACACATAGCCATAATTTTGACATTATATAACTTTTTTAATTTAATGAGTTAATTGTTCAAATTGCACACAAGAATAGCTTAGGGTTCAACCAATCAATTGACAGTTGTTTTGCATCTGAGTCACGAGAGTTTTTTGGCGTACGGGCTTTCCCATTAGTATGGTGTGTATCCTCTTGCATCGATCAGCGACTGGCATCTCCTGGGCATGGATGAGATCAGACGTCTGATGTGGGCCTGTGGGATGGCTGCCCACTCTTCCTGGAGTGCCTGGAACAGATCACGACGATTGGCTGGAGCAACGTTTCGGCGACAAACACGTCTATGCAGCTCATCCCACATGTGCTCAATCGGACTCATGTCTGGAAACAGGGATGGCCAGGGAAGGGTGAGAATGTTGTTGGCAGTCAGGAACTGCGTGGTCAACCGTGCACAATGGGGTCTGGCGTTGTCCTGATAAAACACAGACCTTTGGGCAGCCAAAAGTGGAAGGACATGGGGTCGAAGAATTTCATTGACGTATCGTTGCGCATTCAAGCCTCCTTCAATGTGCACCAATTGACTCCTTCTATTGTAGCTGATCATTCCCCACACCACTGCACCTCCACCACCGTGCGGCGGAGCTTCATCAACGCAGTTTTGTGCAAAACGTTTATTTCGCCTACGGTAGATCCTACGCCATCTATCATGACGCTGCAACAAAAAGAAAGATTCGTCACTAAACCAGACACGTCCCCATTGATTGTCAGCTGCCCAGGGACGATGCTGGTTGGCCCAAAGAAGTCGATTTTGGCGATGGCGGCGCGTAAGGACAGGTCCTCTGTGAGGTCGTTGTGCCCAAAGTCCAGCGTCATGCAGTCTATTCCGGACAGTTTGATCAGACACATGACGTCCTGCAGGCAATGACTGGGCAGTTGAGAAAGCTGTTGTAAACCTGTCTCTGAGGTGACGAAGCCGAATAAAGCGATCCTCCGCTGCTGTTGTCACTCTGAGTCGTCCACTGCGATGCCGGTCTTCACCTGAGCCAGTGGCTTGGAACCGGTGCCAAAGTCGACTGATGGTACTCTGATGCACGTTTAGATGCTTGGCAACCTGACTTTGACTTTCGCATGCATGCAGTCGGCTAATAGCAATGTTCCTTAAATTTATCGATAGAGACGCCATAAATGTCTGCTTGAAAATGAACTTAATTTTTTTTGTGTAGCGTTATCCTTTTATAGGGTTTCAGTTGCGTAGTCAGTGAATAGTGTTCACCCCAAATGTTGTTGCTTTTACGTGCGCGCAACATGAGCTGTGGTCAAAAATTGCGTCATAAACACTATTGACCACTGCATTGTAACGATTACAAAAACGAACGCAGTTCAGGTCAACACGTGCATTTGACACTGTAAAGAACATTTGAGGCGGTTTTTATATACCCTAGCACCAAATTTTACTTACAAAGTCATAAAAACGCGCCCTCGGATAGCTATGCGTTTCTTTTTTTGAACAGTATAGAAGGAAATGTCGGAACTGTCCTCCTTCCACACAATCTGCCTAAGGAAAATTATCCGAATCTTTTGGCCGAATACCATCAGCAAGCAAGAATTACTTATTCGGAGTAACCAGGAGGACATGCACACCATCATAGCTGCCAGACGCTGGAGTTGGGTTGGCCACGTCCTCAGAAGGAACCCTGATACCATTACAAGAACAGCAATGCTATGGACCCCCGAAGGAAAGTGAAAGAGCGACCTACCAAAAACAACTTGGCGGAGAACTGTGGATGCCGAGATGCAAAGAATGAACCAGAGTTGGGGCACTGTAAAAAGGATGGCAGCCGAACGAGCAAAGTGGAGTCAATTTGTTGCTGCCCTACAAGACACCACATGGCGTGATGGTTGTGGTGAAAAATACAGTGATACAACGTTAAAATATCTCCAATTATAAAGATAACGGGTAAGATAACATGTAGGGATAAAATTATACGTAAGATACGAGGATACATTCTCGCCTAGGCCAGCGCTTTCTACCGCCATTGAAACTAACTAGTTGGAACATGCAGACTAAACGGTTTACCCTTTTAGACGGGAGGGAAACGGAGATAAAAGAAAAAAATTGTGACGGTCTGAACACGTGTTTGAATCTAAAAAAAAAAGCAAAAAGACGCAATTTGTAGTTTAAAGGAAAAATCACGCCACTAGTTGACACAATGTAAGGAATTGGTAGAAAAACGACCTTAGCTCTTGTTAGAAACAGTCGTATCTTGGACGTTTTACCGTAATTAGTAGTTTTGTTTGAATACAGCGGCAAACGCCGTGGACGAAGGTTCAAAAACAAATTTTAAAAACTAACCTTGAGAAAAGTAGGATTTTCTTTAATAATAAAGTTATGAAAATAAAACCTAGCTAATTTGATAGCCCATCTTGAGCAGAGAAATAATATACTTTTAATTATACAGACGGACAGATAACACGGAAGATATTGACGAAAGACCGTATTGTTCCAATCAGACTAGCGAACAGTTTTTTGTGCATACTTTCACTAAAGTTACATTTTGGCGTCCTTGAGACTAAAAATGCAAAAATCAAACTGCAGATGAACGAGGGGCAAAGTCGGAGGATAGTAGCTAAAAATAACTTAGTGGGGCAGGTTTGTGTAGTTTTTTCATGTATTTAGTCCAAAAAACAAGTGTAATTTTGGGAAAAAATACTACATACTAGACTGAGACTGGACTGAAATTTGACTTTTAGTTTGAATATTTGAAAAAGTTAGAGGGGAAGTCCGTGATTGGACCAAAGCATTCATATTATTGAGAAGGAGACGCACACTTGTGCCATTTGATAGAAGACTGTCCATTGACACAGTACGTTACTGCTAAAGGTGATTTCCAGGAATTATTAAATAAAAATCAGTGGGACGCCCTAATCTAGCCGGCAGCTCAGCTGAGTTTTGCTAGTACTAAGTAACTGTGTTCTCAATTCTGAATTGTGGTAAGGAAAAAAGCATTTATCTTGTTTATTCTAATATTTTGAGTGATTGATACTGCCATATCATGAAAAATGATTACGACAAGTGAGTGCTTGCTCTAGGTCCCCAGCAGCAGTCCAGGGCCTAGAGATAAACTAATAATATATGAAAACCGATCTAAGACTATGGAAGGAGGATCTATAATTGAGATCAGTGGGAACATATCACCCACCTTATTGAATGGAAGAGGAAACTATTGAACATATTTTGGATGCAATGCAGTCTTGGGAAACTGGTACTATTTGATAACACCTGGGTGAGATGTGCTAAGTTGGTCAGAGAGATCTGACCCAATCTGTGTAATGTTGTTTTGTGATGTTGTGTGTAAGAGTGGCGCAGTAAATAGAGTGTTGACACATGGCACAAATTTTGTTTCAGAGTTTCTGATCTGGCACTACGATTGTGCCAGATGCTTTTGTAGAAGTACAAAAGCGGGTGTCTGTGCAGCCTAACATTTTACTCCAGCTACTGAGAGGAGTGGGCCACAAGAATCCTGTACTACATCGTCACAGGCCAGATAAGTGCAAACCTGGCCTGCTGGAGATTCATAAACTATTTCCACCATCAATAAAGAAATAAATCGTGTTAAATAAACATTAATATCAGTCCATATGTCAAGGACACTGAACTTTGTAACCATAGATTGGGCATGATGACGCCACCCCAACTAAACATCCAGTGCTAGTTTTCCCAAGACATTGTAGATATTATTAATATTAACCATTGTAATAATATACCTATGTACAAAAATTACATTTGATTATGCAATATATATATACATTTCATTGATAAATACATATTATTTCATAAGTTCTGACCAAAAGAAACAATTGGTTCAGGACTAATAAATTTAAAAGATTTTCAAACTTAAACTTTAACAACCAGTGTTAGTTCAGTGTATCATAGAGTTATTATTAATATTATTAGACTTATTATTTACATGTGTGTGTCTGTGTATTTTATTACCTACACATTACATTTTAGTACCCTAGACTTTTAACGTAGCTAACATTCATAATAGTAGAATAGGTCTGTTTGAGGTCGTAAGTGGTAGCAGAAGGGCCTTCTGTAACTCACATAAACTTTTATCTCAGGAGCCTTCACAGCTGACCTCATCCAGTACACTAGGTAACATATCAACCATACAATAACATCAAAAACCACTACAATGGTCACTGACTGCTTTGACGGTTGGCGGCTATGGATCAAAGAAGAAGTACCTTGATAACAGAACTGTCAAAGTACAAGAACAGACGGATAAATATAATGTTGTTGGTGTCTCTCAAAAGGCTGATATCACTTGCACTGTTCCTTATATACATAAGATATATTATAAAATATTGTAAAAGTAGCTCTTCGTCTATTGCCCACTGATGGCGTAGCCCAATGAAAAATATGTCACCACAGCAAGCACTTAGACATAGCAAGCATTATCATCATTTGATGAGTGGTTCACAACATGGTTAATCAAATTAATAGACGAAAACAAACATAAAATACACGGTGTTGTTTTCTTTCAAACAAATCACAGAGCTCCAAACTAATGTTAATTGACAAATCACCGATAATAGGAAAGCTAAACAAAATCACAGTTTTGAAAAAAAACTCATCGGCACAACCTAGGGAGCACATGAGCATATACCAATGAAATTGTAAAGCTGACACAAGGCCTTTACTAGCATGCGACCATTACTAGCATGCGGCAGTGCAGCATGGACCACTGTGGCTGAAGCATATTTTGATAATCAACTCTAAAAGATTGCAACCAGATTAAACACAGGAAGTGTGAAGAAAACGCCAAGCAAAGAAATAAAAAAGATTCCGTGCTTGCAAACAGCGGAGGATATGTGAGACAACAGGCACCAGAAACAGGCTGAAACATTCAGACAGCAGCTAAGAGATCATCCTATGTACCACTGAACAAATGGAGAAGGAAGCAGAGTTACTTTGACGAATCGGCTAAAAACAAATAAATTATAAATTTGGGATCAGTTCCCATAAATGCTACAATAATAGAAAAACACCCACCCCTCTAAAAAGAAATGTCCAGTCTTGAGTAAAACGGAGCTTCTTGGAAATGAAAAACATTCTCGGAATAAGGAAAAGGCGCAACCAGGCGGAAGTACAAAAAAGCCTTAGGCATAAAATGTATTGAAGAATACCACTCACGTAGACCAAACACTTAAAAAATAGTTGCCAGACAAGTAATGACCCTTCTAGAAAATGCACACTTTCTCTTTTGACACCCTTGGTAGTTACAGACCAATGAAGGTCATATTGGATAACGCCGGCACATTTGCATTTGACGTTTACGAATTTTGAAAACAAAATGTATCGTCACTCACAAAATACGAAGGATTCTCACTTCTTTCATTTTTGTCATAAACGATTTTGTCGTAAACGATTTTTGTCATAAACGATTTTTGTCATAAACGATTTTTGTCATAAACGATGTCGGAACAAAATAGATTTTGTAACCTCCATCCTCATAGTCTACTTTTATCCACAATAGTTAACACCTTCCTCGTGGATGACTTAGTTTTAATATTATAATCTCCGCTGATATGTTGTATGAGTGTCATAGCATTTAACTGTTTTAAACTGATTTTTAATTATACATTTCTAATTTTTTAATATAATGTAATATTGTGGTGAGTTGGGAAATAAATATATTTATAGGGGACTTAGTGTACTGAATGAGATCAGCTGTGAAGGTTTCTGAAGATAATAAATTTGGTGTGTATACAGAAGACTGTGGTGAAAAATTATAATACCCATACATAAATTAGAACATAAATGTAAAGCAGAAAGCAAATATAAGAAAGAAAGAAGAATGGAGCAAGACCAGTGCTTTCCCAATAGCGCAAAAGCCTGAGATTAATAACGCCGGAAGGGCTGAACGCAAAATCTCGGCTTTCCCTGCTGCATTCTTCAAATAATTGTATCGCTACACCCCCCTGTAAAAGATGTACTGAATTTTCTCAATGACCTAGATACTAAAACTAACAGTAGTGTAATTACACGCACAAGGTAAACTTAGAAAGACAGACGGAAGAACTAAGAGAGAGAGAGAGATAGACGGACTGTGGAACACGGTCACACAAGCAGCTCGCCGTGTGTGTAAAAAAATAAACCAAGTCGCATGCAGTGCATGGCCAGATTTTTCAAATAAACAGTGATGAAAAAACGAACGACACGACATTAGGTTTCGAAAACAGGTTTAATTCTTATTAGGAAACCTGATACTCTACTGTTTTACGTCTGAGCTCCTGACTTTATACTGATAGTACATTTAAAAGGATGCGGACAGATGATAGTTAAAATAAACAACTAAGATCGAAAAAAGACAGTATTTTTAAATAAGCCATTTAGTCTCATGATAATTGTATATTCGGGTTTCTGAAGACTTGTGGACAAAGAATATGTAATTGGTTGTTTAAATAGTCCATTAGATAAATAGATATTGATAGTAAAACATATAGAGAACAGAGATACTGTCAGGTTTGGTCATATCTGCTTGGAATGGAATTCCCTGAATTTTTGTTGAAACATAGTAGTGACAGGAAGTCTAAGATAGTACGAGGGAGGCCATTGGCTGAACTTTGAAGTTAAAAGAAATTTAATTGGGTGACCTATGAATAACAAATAAATGCCTAGAAACGGAGTAAAAGTGAATGAAAATATTTGAATGACTCTGTACTCTTTTGAAAATATTCAAAACGATTGGTCAGTGTACTGGATATTGGCAGAAAAAAAACTTAGAAAGGACGCCATATCGTTACACAAAAGAGAGATGAGAGCAGGCAGTGTTATTCAAAATTAAATATATATAACAGCTTGGACATACCGCAGATCAAACTGTGTCAGTCATCTTTAGCGTGTATTTCCTTACGAATTGTGGTAAGCTAGACATTTTTAATATGTATTTATATGGACATTGAATGTGAAATGATAAATTATGTCTGTATGTGTGTGGTTCAGTAGCAAACCTGTGGCAACGCCTAGATATTGCTCCACCATGTAAAAGAGTGAAAGAGAGGAGTATAAATGCATATATATATATATATATATATATATATATATATATATATATATATATATATATATATATATATATATATTGGATTGCCATATAGTAACATAACACCTATCCTATTGTATGGAAGGGATTACAGCTGGAATTGCAGAGGCGTTGTAACCATTAGGGAGAGGAATACTGGTGTATATTGTCACATGAAAAGCTAGCAGTTGTCCTAAAGCGCTGAACTTTATGTTTGTGCTGTCATGTACTTCAGTGTGGAATAATAATTGTATATTAGTTATGAAGAAGGAGGCACAACCTTCTCATTTCAGGGACCGTGGTATAGATGGTGATATTGCATCGTCCGGTCTGAGTACTGCGTGATCCAGAAAGCTGGCAGCAGACTCCTTGCACAAGATAGCGGCCATTGTCTATCTTACTATCAAACTGAGAAGCAAGCGAGCAGAGGATACAGGTTTCCTGCAACTGCATTATGAGATAAGCGCTTGTCAGCACGAAAAGACTCAACCTTGAATAAAATAACCCTGAACTGAACTTTATTATATAAAGCGGGGACAGAAATTTTAAGGAAACAGAATCTGTGAATCCTTCAATAAGATTTCCACCAGTAACAAACACATGAAGTCATGATGACAACCAACAGTCTAGCTATTAATGACAGTATTACCTCATAATATTACACAACAACACCGCACTCATAATGCTATAACAGTCTATGACTGGATAAATATCCAGTGTATAAATACTTGTATATAAATATTGTGATTACATTTTTATTGTGATGCCTGATTCACAAATACAATAGAATCAGGAAAGATATTGAAAGATCATTAATACATTTTTAAAAACTTAACCCTTGACTTAATAAGATAGTCTTTTAGAGTGTTATGTGTTTGTGATTGTCAAAGTGCTGTAAATTGTGGAAATTATTAAAGCAATTGTGTATATGTCAGTTGGTTGTTATACGTAC
Organism: Oreohelix idahoensis; assembly: GCA_024509875.1. Classification (NCBI taxonomy): domain Eukaryota; kingdom Metazoa; phylum Mollusca; class Gastropoda; order Stylommatophora; family Oreohelicidae; genus Oreohelix; species Oreohelix idahoensis. The sequence continues at coordinate 334,789 of JAMPIV010011157.1, forward strand.
ACTTCATCACTATCATAACCCTAGACACTTAACGAAGCTATTATTCATTTAGTCAAGTGTAAGTCTGATTGAGATCGAAATGTGGTAGCAAGTAAGGTCTTCTGTATACACACCAAATTTATTATCTTCAGAAACCTTCACAGCTGATCTCATTCAGTACACTAAGTCCCCTATAAATATATTTATTTCCCAACTCACAACATATATTGGGGTCCTGTCCGGGATTTATAAAATTAAAAAGGTATTCTTGGGTGGAAAATAAATAAGGTTGAGCTCTCAGTGCTTGTGGTTGTCTCTAGTATAATTAGTCATAGATAGAATTGCTTGGTTAGACATTGTATAAATTTGCCTGTTAGAAAATGGCTGACCTGGCAAAGTTTTGATCTGCTGCTGTGCAGGCTGCTAAAGAGCTGGGAATGGAGGGGCAAATTATGATTGCTTATGTCACAACTGAATGTGACAAATTTATTGAACGTGAAGAAAGAAAATTTGAAGCAGAAAGAAAGTTAGAGGCAGATAAAGAAATTAAGAGGTTGCAGATTGAGGCGGACAAAGAGGCTAGGGCATTGGAAGCTGAGGCTAAAAGGTTACAGATGTAGGCTGAGGCTAAGAAGTTACAGTTGGAAGCAGAAGAAAAGAGACTAGCTGCAGAAAGAGAAGCTGAAGAAAGAAGGCAAACTATAGAAAGAGAAGAAAGTAGACAGGCTGCAGAAAGGGAAGCAGAAGATAAGAGATTGCAGAGGGAACATGAGTTACGACTAAGAGAGTTGGAAATTCAAGGCCATGCTCCTGAAAATGGTGCCAGTCCCTTTGCCTTAGATGCCACTGTTAGTCAGGGAGCCTCAATCTCAGCTATGGGTTTTCATGTAGACCATTTTGTTGAGAAAGACGATGATATTGAAGGGTATCTAAGTAGATTTGAACTATTGGCTACTATTTATGGGTTAGAGAGAGAAAGGTGGAGCCTAAAGCTATCACAAGGGCTTCGTGGTACAGCTTATGAAGTTTTTGCCAAGATGAGCAGAGATGACCAAGACAATTATGACATGTTAAAGCAGGCTCTTTTGTTAAGATATGAAAAGAATGGAGAATTTTATAGAAAAAAATTCAGGAATGCTAAACTACTGTCAGGTGAGACATATCACCAGTTCTCTGCACGGTTAGAGACATACTTGGAGAAATGGACTGCTCTGGGGAAAACCCAAGATCTTAAGGAAATGATCCTTATAGAGCAGCTAAGAGAGTCCATGGCTCCAGACCTGAGAAAGTTTCTCATGGAACAAGGTGCAGAGAGGCTGAGTGATTTACTCAATGTCGCTGAAAGGTATCAGGCGGCTCAAGCAGAAGTAGGTGGTAATAAAAAGAAATAGACAGATAATTTTAAGGCACCACAAAACTTTAATAAGTTTGATCATAGAGATCAGAACAAAGGTAAGCATCAGTTTGATAGGCCACGATATGATAATAAAAATAAAACCCCACAATTCGATGAAAGGAAATTTGATGAAAGAAAATCTTTCAACCAAGGAAGGAAGTGGTGTAAAAATAGTCGGATGGACAATCATGATACTGACCGTTGTAGAAGGAAACCTGTGTATATGGCCACCCTTCAGGTCAGGTCGACCTCTAGAAAGGAGGAGGATATTCTGATAGATACCACTCCAGATGAGATGAGGAAGGCACAGGCTGGGGATAAGACCCTCAAGCCTTGTTTTAAGAAATTGTCAAATTGTCATACACCTCCAGGAAAAGGAGACTTCTATATGAAGAACAAATTGATTTATAGGAAGGCTGGATCGGGATCCAATGGTCAGGGACAGCTGGTACTTCCTAAAAAGTATATGGCAGAGTTAATAAGAAGCTTACATGTGAGAAAAGATAGCGACCATGAGAAAATAGGTACCATCATTCAAAAGGTGGCTCACAATTATTATTGGCCCAAGGCAATGATTGACATTGAGAATTTTGTAGAAAGATGTGGCATATTACATGAGGGAACACCCACAAGTGGTAACATTGATCAGGACCTAGACACGCCACGGCGCAAACTTAGGCCTGACAATGAAAATAAAAATAAATTTAATAAAGTGGACAAAGTGGAATGGGAGCCCCCTTTTCACGGACAGTCTTCACTTGGATGTTTTACAATGGCCACGATGCAGCGAGTACAAAGAGATGTCTTACCCCAGAATAGGCCGAAAATCCCTCAATCGGACTTATGTGAACTGGAGGAAGACAAAAGAGAGAGGAGATCTCTCACAAGGAATATTAAGTGGGGAGAAAGCCCCAAGAAAAGAATTGGTAGCGGTCGATTTGTGAATGATGATTCTGGGAAGAAAAATCATCACTATAGTGCTTCTAGTGGAAGAGACCATACCGGTACCTGGAAAAATAGGTCAACAATATTAAAGGTCCATATGTAGCCTGTTAAGAACGTGGACTGGTGAGAAGGCAGAGGAGAATATTACATAATCATACCAATATGTGAATGAGCTGACCACTCGTTTAAAAACTGGCTGGAAACTTGCCAATGAAAATTTGAGACAAGCCAGGAAAAAGCATGCTGCCTATTATAACAAGAAAGCAAAAGACAGAGATTTGGCTGTGGGAGAGAAGGTACTGCTTCTTCTACCCGGTAGCCAGAATAAGTTGCAAATTGGATGGCAAGGTCCATATACAGTTCTAGAGAAGGTGTCTAGAACAAATTATAAGATAGATAAGAAGGGGAAAGAAAAACTCTATCATGTGAATCTCCTGAAGAAATATGTGGAAAGAGAAAATCAGGAAGAGACACATTTGCTGACCTTGTCTATTGCAATGGAAATGAAAAAAGAACCACTTTCATCATTTGAATATCCATTACACCCCTGTGAGACCGCTGCACAGGTGAAAATCAGTACACATTTAACGAAAAATCAGAAGGAGAGAGTGCAACAGGTTCTAGATGATCATACAGAGGTGCTAACGGACCGTCCGGGGCATACAAACTTATTAGAATATGATATGAAACTTATAGACCCAACACCAGTCTGTATGAAAGCCTATTCGATTCCTTTCGCTAAGGAGAAAGCTTTGAAGGAAGAGATAGACTATTTGCTGAAGGAAGGAATTATTTCACACAGTGAATCTCAGTATAGTTCCAGTGTGTTTCTCTTGAGAAAACCCTCTGGAGAACATAGACTCTGTATAGATTACAGGAGACTGAATGCTATCACAGAAGGTCACGTGGATCCATTGCCGGATACAAATCAGCTGTTTGCCAGGCTGAATAAAGCTAAATATTTCTCAAAGGTGGATCTGAGCAAAGGCTACTATCAGATTCCAGTAAAGCCTGAGGTTAGACCTTATCTAGCTTTTAGTACCTCAGAGGGACACTATGAATTTAACAGATTGCCATTTGGATTGAAAAATGCGCCCAGTGTCTTCTCTAGAATGTTGATAAAATTGTTGGATCCCCTGAATAATCCATGCATCACAAACTTCATGGATGATATCCTCATAGCGACAGAAACATTTGAGGAACACATTAACTCTCTGAACATGTTGTTTGATCGACTTAGAGAAGCAAATTTGACAGCCCGACCAACCAAATGTTGCGTTGGATGTAAAGAATTAGAATTCTTGGGACACACAGTCCATCAGGGAAACATGACCCCTGACCCCAAGAACTTGGAGAAACTGAGAAAAGCACAGAGGCCACAAACAAAAAAAGATGTGAGATCTTTTGTCTCATTATGTGGTTTCTACCAAAAATATATCAAAAACTTTAACTCCATATGTGCACCGTTAACTGATTTGACACGCAAAGGAAATCCAGATCGAATTACCTGGACAGCACAGTGTGAATTAGCATACCAAGAATTGAAGGAAAAGCTCACAAGCAAACCTATTTTGAAATTACGTGACTTAAGTCAAGAATTCATTGTGAGAACGGATGCTAGTAATCTAGGATTGGGTGCCACCCTGTTACAGAAGTCAGATTCACTGGATGGGGAATTAACCCCAGTGGCATATGCTAGTCGTAAGTTGAATACAACTGAAAAAAATTATTCAACTAGTGAAAAAGAATGTCTCGCAGTAATATGGGCGATCAAGAAATTCAATATTGATCTGTATTAGAGGTGGGCAAATTGACACACTCAACTGTTTCGAAACAGTTAGCGCAGTGATTTAAACTGTTTCGAAACAGTGAGTCGACACAACGACACAACGACACAATTGCCCGTATCGGGGAGAAAGAAGTCTCTTATAGACAGTACCGGCGCGGGTATACATGAACTGTGTGAGACACTTTCCTCTGTTTTTACTGTCGTGTGTGAAAATCTATGGCGTTTCGTGTGACCACAATTCAATATTTTTACACAAGTCTTCATTATGATGTAATAAAACGTAGATATGATGATAGCTGCAGTATATGGGAAAATAATAAAAAACAACAATAATAATAACAGTAATAATAACACATGATATCAAACTAGAGTAAGCTAGATTTGGTAGACAATGATTCAAATCCACACCGAGTACACATATCAGCAGAGCTAATAAAGTGTATATTACATTTATACGAACACACTGACACTTTCAACTTTAACATAGCGCCTAAAACATTGACAACTGCAACACTGACACAATTTCCAGTGTCTATAACTTCTCAGCAAAAATAATATCACTTGTAAAATATGACATGTTTGATATTCCATACTAATGTTCCGAACGGTTGATTCAAATTTTACATAGGCTCAGACAGTGTGTCGCTGCAAAACAGCGAGGCAGACGAAAGAAACAAAACAAGCAGGAAGTGTCGAATCGCTCGCTGTTTCGAAGCATTGTTTCGACACATACCGTCATACACACACTAGCCATCTCTAGTGCCTAGTCATACTTGAAGTTGACGAACCCTTGAATAATAAAATACCAGAACACACGTTACATTTTACTTTGTTGTCTTTGATCTTTACAAAATAATCCCAAACAGGGCTTCTCCCCGCCATAAATGAAGATTAAATGAGGTTGAACACAAGTTTTAAACACTATTTTATGTATAAACAAAACACGTTTTCTTACGAGAGCGCCTGAAGTCAGGAATCAAGAGTACCGTAACATGCGTATAATTAGCGCTTGGATGAAAAAGAACTATGGAACTGTTTCGAAACAGCAGACTACAAGTAAATTAACTGAAACAATGAGACATGAGTCGTGACACCCTAGTATGCAGATTTACTTATTCTCGTTAGTACAAATCTATGGTATTTCGTGTGACCACTGTTAAGAATTTTACACAGTCGTTTTCATTATGATGATATGCAAGGGGAACATGCTGACAGCTGCAGTAAAAGTGAAAAAAATTATAATAATAACAGTAATAATGACACATTATATAAAACTAGAATAGGTACAGTCAGCGACAATGATTCAACTCAAACCGAGCAGACACCTAATAGTAGTAAGCCTCTTTCAGTCCTGAGGAATTATTTTAAAAAAAAATTATGACTTGTTTGATTTTCCATACTATCTATGAACGCCATATGTAGCGCACGCTTGACACATGAGACAATGATACAGTGTGCCTTTTGCAAAACAGCGAAGCAGACGGGAACTGAAGCTGCTGTTCGAAGCAGGCTATGTGTCGAATCTGCGTGAGACAATGTGTCTCTGCAAAACAGACAGGACGTGACACTGTTTCGACACCGCAAAAATCTGCGCATCGAATCGTTCGGGTACGACGCAGTTTCGACACATTGTTTCGACACATAAACACAGTAGCCATCTCTAATCTGTATGGGAAGACATTCAAGTTACAAACGGATCACAAACCCCTGTCTTTTCTAGCTCAAGCAAGGCATGAAAATGCTAGGTTATTGCGCTGGTCTTTGCTCTTACAGCCATATCAGTTCAGTATAGAATATATTGCTGGAAAAAACTAACCTAGGTGCTGATTTTCTAAGCCGCCATCCATGCGATGAGAATCAGAGTAATCACCAGGCATAGATAGAAATTTATCTATGTGTACCTAGAATTAGGGACTGACATATGATGTCTGTTTTAAGTGGGGAGAATTGTGGTGAAAAATTCTAATACCCATATATAAATTAGAACATAAATGTAAAGCAGAAAGCAAATATAAGAAAGAAAGAAGAATGGAGCAAGACCAGTGCTTTCCCAATAGCACAAAAGACTGAGATTAATAACGCCGGAAGGGCTGAACGCAAAATCTCTGCTTTCCCTGCTGCATTCTTCAAATAATTGTATCGCCACACCCCCTGTAAAAGATGTACTGTATTTTCTCAATGACCTAGATACTAAAACTAACAGTAGTGTAATTACACGCACAAGGTTAACTTAGAAAGACAGACGGACGACCTAAGAGAGAGAGAGAGAGAGAGAGAGAGAGAGAGAGAGATAGACGGACTGTGGAACACGGTCACACAAGCAGCTCGCCGTGTGTGTAAAAAAATAAACCAAGTCGCATGCAGTGCATGGCCAGATTTTTCAAATAAACAGTGATGAAAAAACGAACGACACGACATTAGGTTTCGAAAACAGGTTTAATTCTTATTAGGAAACCTGATACTCTACTGTTTTACGTCTGAGCTCCTGACTTTATACTGATAGTACAGTTAAAAGGATGCGGACAGATTATAGTTAAAATAAACAACTAAGATCGAAAAAGACAGTATTTTTAAATAAGCCATTTAGTCTCATGATAATTGTATATTCGGGTTTCTAAAGACTTGTGGACAAAGAATATGTAATTGGTTGTTTAAATAGTCCATTAGATAATTAGATATAGATAGTAAAAAATATAGAGAACAGAGATACTGTCAGGTTTGGTCATATCTGCTTGGGATGGAATTCCCTGAATTTTTGTTGAAACATAGTAATGACAGGAAGTCTAAGATAGTACGAGGGAGGCCATTGGCTGAACTTTGAAGTTAAAAGAAATTTAATTGGGTGACCTATGAATAACAAATAAATGCCTAGAAACGGAGTAAAAGTGAATGAAAATATTTGAATGACTCTGTACTCTTTTGACAATATTCAAAACGATTTGTCAGTGTACTGGATATTGGCAGAAAAAAACTTAGAGGGGACGCCATATCGTTACACAAAAGAGAGATGAGAGCAGGCAGTGTTATTCAAAATTAAATATATATATAACAGCCTGGACATACCGTCTATCTTTCTAAGTTAACCTTGTGCGTGTAATTACACTACTGTTAGTTTTAGTATCTAGGTCATTGAGAAAATACAGTACATCTTTTACAGGGGGTGTGGCGATACAATTATTTGAAGAATGCAGCAGGGAAAGCAGAGATTTTGCGTTCAGCCCTTCCGGCGTTATTAATCTCAGGCTGTTGCGCTATTGGGAAAGCACTGGTCTTGCTCCATTCTTCTTTCTTTCTTATATTTGCTTTCTGCTTTACATTTATGTTCTAATTTATATATGGGTATTAGAATTTTTCACCACAAATATATATATATATCTTACTGTTAAACGATTTTAATCTGGAATCAAAGTGGTTTCTAGTTAATTCAATGAAGGAGCATCTTACTTTGCCGTGGGATAATAATAACGAAGAGAAATAATTCATTAATAACAACTTCAGATTTAAACCTTTGAATTTTTATGGATTTTCTCTCAAGTTTAGCACTGTTTTACGAAACTAATACAAATGAAAACGGAAGTTACTGATGTGTTTACCTGTGAGGAGTCAATCTTCGATCATTACATTTCCCTGAGCCATCTTTTTCGCATTTTCTGTGCCATTCCTTTTCCTATGTATCATCCGCACCGTGACATTGTTTGCGCATTGATAGCTCAAGGTTTTCTTATCATCTTTTGTCACTCTCTAATTTTACCTGAGTGCGTGACTTGTTTTTGAAGCAACATTGACTTCTGTTTGTGCGTAGCGAACGTGCCACATTAATTTCTCGCTCATCGCTAGCTCCTGACGGAGTAAGAGTCTACACGGAGCGACGTTACTATTGTTAACCCAGACTTTCGGTCTGCGGACGATGCATGCTACTAGATTGCCGCCTGATAAGGTGCGAGCTCGCAAACATGACATGGTAAAATACACGGCTGATCTCACGAGAATGTAGGAAATGGCCATCTTACTAACGATTGAGACACGAACATTGATGTAATACTTTCGGCAGATAAAATTAGTTGTAATAAATAATTACTAGGAAATAACATCTGAGAGGAGATTATAATGTTAAATCTACGAAGTAGTGAGTTTGTAAACATAACAGGCAAAACGGAAGAAGCGAGACCCTATAAGCTCATGAAAGATAAAAACAAATATCATATGTGTCGCGCAGATCGTTCTACAGAAGAGGGTAGCAGGAGGAAAATGACCCCTACCGATATCAGATACTAATTGGTGGTTGGTTTGGCATCTAAATACTAAAGTAAACCACTTCTTTATATGTTTTTTCCCACGAACCCACATGGGTGAGTGAACAAAAATGTCGCTTATAATCTGCAACATGTTGGGACTCCTTCACTGCATTTCCATCTCGTCAAGAAGAAGAAATTTCAGACAACCAGAATAACGAAAAGAAACATGATTTCAACATAAGAACAGGCCCAAGTTTTAGAGGACATAATACTGGAAACCTCGAGTCATAAGAATTTACATACAGAAAAACAGTGGGATTGTAATGAAAGTAATACTCCAACCAACTGTAAAACGACCTCTTAAAATCAGTGGCCCGACACTATTCGAAAGTTTTCCTGTGCAAAAAGTTTGTAAATTCTTTCCCGGTAATCAAGGTATGTTGTAATATGTACATTTTATTATTTTATATTTTTACACTTAACATGTGTAAATTACTTGTGAATGCACAGGTTCGTACGAGGCTTGCAACCTCAGCATACGAAGTGATTAGATTCATGAACTACCACTGCAAGAGCTAGTGACTGCAGGTTTCCTAACAAAAAACCTAAAAGCAGAGATAGCCCCAGGCTCCGTGTGGAGCAAGGAGTGAAGATGACACCCTGGTGTACATATTTATTATATTAACATTGTCAGTAGTTTTAAATTAGTTCTTAATCAACTCAACAATCATTCAAGTTGTGTAATCACTTTTATTCATTCACATTCATCAGTTCACCCTTCATAAGTGCACAGGAAAAAAAAAAGATAAGTATAAATATTAAATGAGTCATAATTGTAACACTCTGACTTATTACGTTTATATTGTGGAAGTTCTGTTTTATTGAATTGTTTAATTATATATATTATATATATCTTGAAAACTAGAGCTAATTCGCGATTTTTAAGTTCATATTTGTGATCAGCATGTCCAAGTTAGTTAAAAATAGCTACTTTTGTCTTGGATACATTTTGGCTGTTGTCCAGTGTTATCATTGATAGTTACATAGCAAGGTGGCACCGTAGGGTCTGACTTTACTCTGGATACTTTCTGAAGCAGATACTTTCACAGCCGTGACTATCCTGTGACTTTCCCGTTCTTCTCCAAGACTGGGACTTCACTCTTGTCATACAGAATTCTAATTCTGTTTCTTCAGTAATACTACTGACTATATACACTTAAAAACCTTACGCTAAACTTGAAACTCGTATTTATGTAAAATGAGATTAGATCTTGTGAGAGCACTAAATTCTTTTGCTTCTTTATTTACTAGTTGGAAACTGTCCCGTTTATCTCAACGCTTACATGTGTTGCATGATTAAATTCTGTATTTATGAGTATTTTCAGATCATTCCATATATATTTATGTTTTATAGCTTTTTCTGTTTTACAATCTCGGTAAGTTTGACACCGTCAAGTTCCTTAGTACGGCACAGTTACCAACAGCACTGGTGGCAAGATAATGCGATTTGAAATTTTCTCTTCCCAACAGAAAATGTCGGAACCATAATCCTTTTGTGGGGTCGCGTGTCAGTTACCCCTATGTCACACTAGTGGTTTTTTATTTATTTGACGCACAGGGAATTCGCTAGACTCCTATATCAGTGTCTGTATCCCTCCTGGTCTCTCACTGTCTCCCTGATGTACTCTTGCCCACCCTCTGTGATCCTTTCTTTTCAAATCTGCCCTGTCGCCATTGTTCCGCGCCCAATATGTTATTACGAGGGTTTTTCAACAACTTCTATCTCTCTCTCTCTCTCTCTCTCTCTCTCTCTCTCTCTCTCTCTCTCTCTCTCTCTCTCTCTCTGTTTCTCTCTCTGTCTATCACTGCCTCAAAATATTGATGCCTTGTTTTTCTCTCCATTCTTTCCATGTTTGCAACTTTATATATCACATTAAATGATTCTCTCCCCCCCCCCGTCCCCCCCATTTCTACAAGTAGGGAACAAACAGCATCAGACGTAGCTCTTCCGCACATTTAACGGAGCCGCGTAAATGCGATTTGTTTTCTCCATACCTCACCCTTCTCTTGGTTTTTTTTGCCATTGTCTTGCAACAAGTAAAAGACACTTTTAGTTGACGCCCACTTTATTAAGAATATTTAGTTTTTGCTTTTAATGAATTTCAAATTATTCTGTTGTAACTATACAATAATTACATTTGTCGTCAGAATATCCCTCTTCATATTCTGCACACACGCGTACACTTGACGCTGGCAAATAACGTTGTTAAATGTTGGTTCATGCAGGTGTATCTGCGTAATAACTGGATGTTATGGGTCAGTTACTATTATATTGTAATGTTTATGACATTGTTCTTTCCCGTTGTAATCTGATTTTCAGAATTCATACGATGTATGCCTAATGTGTAAGTAAACTGTTTGAATCTATCCACATATGACGTCACATTGTGAGGGAGTGGGGTGTCAAAATTTTGTGACGTTATGCAAAGATGGGGATAGGATGTTTGGAACATGAGACGTTAACAAAAAAAAAAAATAAGTCATTCTCGGTTTTTACTTTATCCGCTATAGTTAATTTGTGTCCGCATTTGTTAACTTTTAGACTTTTTTTTATGCATTAAAATTTAAAATAACAATGATAGATACATAGACAATAAAATAATAATAATTTAAAGGCAAGCTTCTCTCTGCGGACATGACAAAAAGGAGTATGAAACATTTTGAACCTGCAAACACTCTCGCACGTGCGTGTACTTAAGATAAAAATATTGGGTGATGGAGTACCTCATCTTTAACGTTGTGTGTGTGGGGAGGAGGAGGGAGGATGGGGATGTATGCTAAAGGGGGTGGGGAAATTAGGGACAGAAAGAAAGGAAGAAAAAAGACACATTTGTATATATATATACACATATAAATCTATACATACATATATACATATATATATATATATATATATATATATATATATATATATACATATATATATATTATATATATATATATATATATATATATATGTATATATATATATATATATATATATATATATACACACATACATATACGTATATCCACACATACATATACATACACATATATCCACATACTTACATATACATACACATATACATATATACATATACACACCCACATATATATATATATATATATGGAAATACAAGGCTAAATTGAAATACTGTACAGATAAAAGTCATATACACTCGTACACACATAATTCTACTAAAGGTCTACTTTCATTAACATAATAATAAAACAGCCAACGCGTGATATATACATTCATGATTAAAATGTAAGGCAATGCTTTTTTTTTTCACTGACTAACATTTTTTTTTTTTCCAATCTTTATTCGTATTCAGTTTGAATTTACAAACATGTTCATTTTACATATTTCAATAAAGAAGTTTCAATGAAAATACAATGAGCAGCTGCTTAGAGAACCCTTTCAATCCCTCGCACACACTTATTTACACACTCTTTCTTGCACTATGTACATTGCACATTTATGTGTGATGATACTATTGATTAAAAAGAACGGGGAACGGATAAAGAAATCATACATCCTCGTTCTTGAAAACTTTAAAGCGCACTCTTCTTTATAGTGATTTTTTTTCCAGCTGTAAAATTTATTTTTTATTTTTGTTGTTGTTGTAAATCATCCATTTACTGGGGCTTTCAAGCTGACACAAGATCTGTTAGGCAGGGATGTCCCCTTTCTCATCTACTAAACACATTTTTTTTTACCCTTTAAAATACCCCTTTTGGAGCGCAAAAAGTGAGGTCTATTGACTTTGTTGTGTAAAATATGTTTGATCCCGGCCCCGGCTTAGACACTTTGATCTAATTTTTTTTTTTTTTTTTGGACGACTTATATTTCCTGAATATTTATTTCTCACAGGCGTGTCGTCACAAATTATGGTTCTTGTGTCTTTGTTCACCCATTCTGAAATTCAATGACCACACCGGCTTCCGTACATTTGCTTCGCGGGGTTAGTCTATTTTGCAATACGCAGGTAGGAGTGGCAGGAAGAGCGCGGGGTTAGTCTATTATGCATTTCGCAGGTAGGGGTAGCAGGATGGCACATGGATGTATAAAGAAAATAGTATGTATTTCCTGTGGTTGTCAGGGGAGTGAATTGTTAGAGACGTCACTACAGTAAGACCAGCTTTATGATGCAGGGGAGTGAAGTGTTAGAGACTTCGCTACAATAAGACCAGCTTGATGATGCATTGGAGTGAAGTGTTAGAGACTTCACTACAGTAAGACCAGCTGCATGATATAGGGAAGTGAAGTGTTAGAGACTTCTCTACAGTAAGACCAGCTTTATGATACAGGGGAGTGAAGTGTTAGAGACTTCACTACAGTAAGACCAGCTATATGAAGCATTGGAGTGAAGTGTTAGAGACTTCACTACAGTAAGACCAGCTGTATGATACAGGGGAGTGAAGTGTTAGAGACTTCACTACAGATAACACCAGCTTTATGATGCATTGGAGGAAAGTGTTAGAGACTTCATTACAGTAAGACCAGCTGTATGATACAGGGGAGTGAACAGGCTCGTGGTCTACTTTCAACCATGATGAAGTTAGAAACAGGAATAATGATCATACTGTGGGATCAAGTATTGCAGCGTTTTCAAATGACCAGTGCTTCTTTGCAATCTTCTGACCAAGATTTGAATACAGCTTGTGCACTCTATGAATCCCTGCGGGGGTATATTCAAGCTATGCGGTTGATTTCTTGCAAGGGTACAGTTTTATTGGTTTTGTGGACCCTAAGCAGGACCGTAGTGCAGTTTTGAGGACCCTAAAAAGGACCGTGGTGCAGTTTTCTGGGCCCTAAAAAGGACGTGGTGCAGTTTTGTGGGTTTTGTGGGCCCTAAAAAGGACCATGGCGGGTGCAGTTTTGTGGGTTTTCTAGGCCCTAAAAAGGACCGTGAGGGGAATTGATCACCAAGGATCGCTGAAGCTATGCACATATCAGAACATACACATGTTCGTTCGTAGCAGCACAATTTAAAGAGGAGGCCAAAATTCTGTAATGTCATGCAGGATACTGTCAAACGGGTCTGACTGAAGAACTTTACTCTGATATGTCGCCACAAAAAGTCACACATGTAGTCAAGTCTCTAACACTTCACTCCCCTGTATCATAAAGCTGGTCTTACTGTAGTGAAGTCTCTAACACTTCACTCCCCTGTATCATACAGCTGGTCTTACTGTAGTGAAGTCTCTAACACTTCATTCCAATGCATCATAAAGCTGGTCTTACTGTAGGGAAGTCTCTAATACTTCACTCCCCTGTATCATGAAGCTGGTCTTACTGTAGTGAAGTCTCTAACACTTCACTCCCCTGTATCATACAGCCGGTCTTACTGTAGTGAAGTCTCTAACACGTCACTCCAATGCATCATAAAGCTGGTCTTACTGTAGTGAAGTCTCTAACACTTCACTCCAATGCATCATAAAGCTGGTCTTACTGTAGTGAAGTCTCTAACACTTCACCCCAATGCATCATAAAGCTGGTCTTACTGTAGTGAAGTCTCTTAACTTCACTCCGCTGCATCATGAAGCTGGTCTTACTGTAGTGAAGTCTCTAACAATTCACTCCCCTGACAACTCCAAGAGATTCATCTTCCACGGCCTTGACACGGCGATTGAATGACACACTGTTACATTTTTCGCGCGAATTTAAGAAAAAAAATTTAAGAAAAAGTACAGTGCTCCGTTTGGCTTCTAAATTTGAACAATTTTAATCTGTGGGTGAATAAAGACACAAGTACCCAAATTATTTTCCACCAAAGTTGCTTTCTAAATATTATATAAAGATCGTTCGCTTCAGGCCTTTGCACTAAAAAGCACAACGCTCAAAGTAAAGTGCATAATTTTTCTTACAAAAGCTGCAGTTTTATTATAAGTAATAAATAGAAAACACATACTTAAGTGTCAAAAATTTACAATATAGTTTATTGTTCTTTTTCCTTGCTGTTTAATTGTTTCCCTCTGACATGGCAAAGGATAAATTACATGCCTTTAAAAAAAAGGTTTAAAAAAAACAGCCAACAATTTTGTTTCCACAAAATTGTAAAATAACTTTATTCAGAACTTCCAAATCAGTTCCCCAGTCTTCTAAATGTGCTGCAAATGCTGAAAGGTTAAGCGTTAGCTTTAGTCCTTTCCCCGTGTCATTATTTTGACGGTTATATTTGTTAGTTAATACTATAATCTCAGCTGAAATATCGGATAGTTGTTATAATCAATAGCTGGTTTAAATTGGTTTAAATTATGTATATTTCTTTTTTAAATAATGTGATATATCCCTTCTACTGACTAAATAGATTGTGCTGTTTAAATTAGATTTTAAAAAAATAGTAACAGGTTATCACCATCGCTACAACTGTCTGATGAAATCAATGAAATGTATCGAGATTAAATCAGAATCGATTGATATATCATTAGTCCTATTGAATTGTGGTGGATTTGGTGTTATTCTATAAATTTTATTAATTTTAATTCTATCTGGTGTGAGGTCAGCTATGCAAGCCCCTGAGGTTTATTAAATTCATATAAGTTTACAGGGAACCTGTCTGCTTCCACCAATGACCTCACCCGATTATATATCTTCCCCTACTGAAGTGTAATGGTGTGTGTATGTTGTCTAGCAAATGTCTAGGGTATATGCAATGTGATGAAGTGTAGAAACAGGACAACAACTACACCTATTACTAATAAACAATGATTAAACAAGTCACTGGTTAAGTTTTCAATTTAACATATTTTTTACAATTTTTTTTCCTGTATCTTTGTTATTCTTTTAGACACAGGAATAATCAACTCAAAATGATAATATAAATATTTACAGCAATTAATTCACAAAATATCATTGAGTCTGTGTTTTCCCACAATTATTTATATGAGTCAAGCTAGAAAAGTGTCAAGTATTCCTTGCTCCTAAAAAAGGGTACAGGTTATTCGAACGTTTGGATTCATCACTGTCTGACACAATATATTTTGGGAAATTGAGAGTTGGATTGTTTGCGATATCAAATACCCCAGACACGATTGCTTATCTGGGATTTCTGGTAACAGGCTGACTGAAGTATACTATGTCAGCTTCCACTGCCAAGTCATGCTTCTGCTTCTTGTAATATATTTGTGTGCAGGCACTTAGTAGATATGGCCTCACTGCAGAACTTATGGTCAGGTATTAGATCACCTGGGTGTTGCGCATATTACATACACATATTCTTTTGTATGGAATTATGCGACACACGGATTACTTCGTCTATGTAATATGGAAAATATATAGTTGTATTTATTTGGGTACGAAAATGCTTCCCTTGGTAAAGCTAGATAATCCATGATTGATTTATGCGTTTGATTATATGGATGATCTCTCTTGATATTGATTCGGCGTATGAATAATTGAATTCATGTCAGTTCTCGTTTGTTAGGGCCAGAAAATAGATTAATTTTGCTTAGTATGTTTATGGTCCGAATTCATGTGTACTACTTGTCTAGTGCAAGAAGATTCAATTTTATATTGTATATCTTTGTATGGTTAGGTCGGACTATATTCTTTGTGCCTGAATCTGGCGCAGGTATTCATAGTCCTACTGGGTTGTAGAGAGTTCCGAAGTAGCCGCCGATAATGGCTGAGTGTTTTTCTAGGGCTGGTCCTGTTATGATTAAAAAGTGATTTGTGTATGATTTTTCCATAAGGAGGGAATGTCTCTGCGAGAGTATTGTGTCAGAGCTTCTTCTCCTGTACTTTATTATGTTTAAATTCGGACTCCAGGTAAAGCCAGACCTTCTTTTCTTTGATGACCTTCATTCGGTTAGGTTTAGATGACAACCTGGTTCGAACGTCGTTGGTCGTCCATATGCACAGTTGAAGATGACAGGTTCCACTAGTATTCCTATCTACATGAAACAACTCTATTAATGTAGAGCTAGATGGAAAACTCTATGAAGTTATATATATATAATCAAATGTTGAATTAACTTTGGCTTTATTATTATCCTTCTGTTGGACGAGTGAGTGAAACTCAAAAAAGGTGGCCATCTTTGAAGTAATGTCATTATGGTGCATCACTGGCCTGAGAACAGAATCTAACTCTAATTATCAGACAGTGGATCCGAGATCTTATCATCAAGGAACTCCATTGTTATGAAATAACATTATTACTGTCACGAAAAGGTTCTAGCAACGAACCGCTATTACTATTCATGTATGTACATTTAGTGAGTATGCGACGACAGACAACTAGAACGTCTGCCTACTGTCGTCCCATAATATATATTCATATGCTGGCTGAATACATTACTGATGTTACCACTCAATTATGCAATATGAAAGATGATCTACTATCCAACGCCTATTGAATTTATGTCAACATGTTACTATGACTGTATCCCGTGCTGTCCAAGAGTATGTGTCTATTAAATACAAGAAACGTACAACAGTCTGCATCAGTGACTTCTAGCATGAGTGCATGAGTGTGTTATCACCAAGTTGTCAACTCTTCTGTACCATTCTTCCATTCGCGTTACTGACAGTTACACTCACACTCTTTGTCAACATTCCTTGTCAAGGCTTCAATACATTACAGACAAGGCGACTTGTTGTCCACCACTGTGTTTGGGTTAGTGAGTTGACCATTACAACAACACAGTACACCAGCAAAAAACAACCATGCTACACTGGGCTCACTTTCAAACGTAGAAGAAACCCTGGAACAATATAAATTTGTCCAACTCAGCATCTAATAGTCTCTCTCTCTGTCCCCACTCTAACATTTGCAATATCATCAGACATCAGTATGGTAACTAAACAATTAGTTAACGTTCTCAATTTGGTTGATACCCCTTTCATGGATAAATAACTTTCAAACCACCGTTTGACACTTTCCTTGATAAAAGGAAACAATTTACATTAATAATATCAAGTCATGTACAATCACGGTGACTTGCTGAAGAAGACGGCCAGTGATCTTCCTGGTCTTATGTCATAATACAACATTTTTTTCATTAATATTTAATTTTCTTTTCTCCAAATATGGTAGAAAGTCTGTCTTGCTTTTCTACAACAGGTTAATACATTTCCTAAGTGATGTTGACTTCCCTCTAGATAAACGTTTTCCCCCGTAAGGTTAATACTGATTCAATAATGCATACATAATAATGATAAAATTGACAATATAAAGGTTTTCATCCTTACCGCATCAAAGAAATTTACACACTAAACAGTTGAATATTGCGATATATGGCAACAATCCAGATCGCTGCTAGTGCAGAATAGCAAACAAGAATGTACTCCTTTCTTGTCTTAAAACAACTTTAGTGAATGAATTCTTTTTAACAAGTGGCCCCGAATACCAACTACTAATTGCTTTTATTCAATCGTTAGTATATTACACCCCAGCCAATCAGGGACCGTTTGGCTTCTAGCGTTCTTTTTCAAAACTGACCTCAAATATTCAAAATTAGGACTCCTTCCCCTCTACCCCCACTACGGGCAAACTGAGAAAGATTTTCAAGTCCATTCGTCTATCTGTCTTCTGTCCAACTTCTTTATTTCTTAATAGTTTTAAATTCTGATACATACTTATTGATCATGTTGTTATCTATCGCACAGTCATTACATTATTTTATTCTTGTATTTATTTCTAATGCCTAGTATCGTTTTATTTCTACAATGCTTAAAAAAAAACTATTTCCTATCTCTCCTATTCAAATATGTAAACACGACTCGTGACACTCCTAGTCCGATACTCCGTCTCATCGCCCCATTCAGTACTGCATATTCAAAAAATCTCACGTTAAATTTATGTTTTTTTCTTTTATTTTTAACTATCGCTCTCATGCAGACCACAGCAGATTCTTGTAGTACGTTACCAAATTTTTAACAACACGTTTGTAGAATCACTACTTTAGCACTACTTCTAGCTAGAAATGCGACTTCTGTGTGTGTTTATATCGGCTGACGAATCTAACAGCGTGAATATGTGCTAAGAACGCGTGTCGATAAAAAGGGGGGTCTGCAACTTGTGACGTCGCGTTTCTGCCATGCTACGACATTTATCTCTCAATTTTATGCCTTCGTGTATTCGTTTTTACACGTTTTCTTCTCTCTCTCTTGCTTTGAAGGCTAGGCTTGAACTGTGACGTTAGTTTCACGCAAGCGGTACTAAAATCTAGTGGCTTTGCTAGCGAGATAATTAACCAGGATTTCTACAGCATACATTGGATTCCCGACTGGCATAGTAGAAGCTGTTAGTCACTAACACACGGGCTGTTTTATTTACTAGCATTTGGGAGTACAATTCTATGAAAATTAGCGTTTGTCTCAAGATCGAGGCATAAAATTTTAGCAATGACTTGCGGCGTCGCCGACAACGATCTCCATAACTTCGCTCTTTTATTCCTAGGTTACTTTCTACTTATAAACAACTATATTATGTGTTTCAATTGGTGAAATCTCGAGACATATGTGAGCGTGTTGTACATACAGATTGTATTTTACGACATGAATGACTCTGAAGATGGAGAACAACAACAACCAAAAATCATCGGCCCTTCGCAAATGGGTAATACAAAGATATCTCATAGCAGATACTGTCGTAGGGGAGCGAAGTGTTAGAGATTTCAGAATCCTTGACTAGATAAAACTTCGAGAGGTGAGGTAACCACTTCCCCTCCTCGCCGACTTTGCCTTTCCTGACCCAAGAGTACAGTCAGGTATCCATTTACAGCTGATGTACAGTAGCGCAACACCACAGTGTTTCCATCCCGCACCTTTGCCGCTAGAGGCCTGCGCTCTAACAATAGACACTCTCATAAATGGGTGTTTGCTTAAATAGAAGGAATGTATATGTATTACAAGACCACTAATGTGGAGCTGATGACACGAATCACACAAGTGGCAGAAGAACCAGAGATGTGACGATTTCGCTGGTGATGGTAGGATACAACACTGTGCAAACCTGCTGATATATTTACCAGTGTTACGTACGCCAGAGTGTTGTAGACAATTAAAGTTGATATTACAGTACGGTTCATGAATCATTCGTATATATTGTGAGAGCCATCTTGAAAGATGTACTCAATGTTAGAATGTTGCGAATGTCGTAAGTTCTTGGCAAATGATCAAACATACAAATTTGGCGAACCGTAACATGTAACACACACAAAGGGTCAACTGTATTTAAAAAAAACAATCAGCAGGCAAAGTCCTCTCCACGATACAAATATTTAATTACATGTTCCATCATATTTAAACAAGGATCCAAGACTCCAATGTAATAATCTGAACAGTTCGATATGCAACTACTGTCAGGTCAGTCTTCATAATACAACTATAGATCGGGCATCTTTGCCAACCATCTTATAAGTTTCTGCAGTCAAATTGTACTTCGTCAAAGTCTGTCTTGACGGACAAAAAAAAATAACTTATGAAATATATATATATATATATATATATATATATATATATATATATATCTATAAATATATATATATATATATATATATATATATATATATATATATATATATATATATTACCATTACTCATCCGGAAATATACGACTTTCAATCACAGGCTTAAACACATAACGTATCGGTTCTCATTGAACTAGGATCACTTTTAACTTGGAATATAATATCTATGACGGACACTGTGATGAACCTACACACATATATAACCGATCTAGACGGCAGACACAAGCGAACTCTCAGAAAATACACCCTCCAAGGTTAGCCGTACTAATTCCCGCCAAACGCGTCTACGTCACACGGGAAAAGTCCATCCTATTACAGTAGAAACGGAACGCTGTTCACTAACAGTGTGTTAACGTGTTAGACCGTCCTGCACACAGCTATAGTCCTCGCTAAAGCCTACGCCTGTGTGCAGAAACACGGCGTAACACCACTCCTTCCCCCTGCGAAAAAACGTTTTTTTTTTTTTTTAAACAACATATGACCAATCAAGCTCCATTACTAAATCGGGAGATAAAAGTCCAGTCTCATTCAACTGATCCAAATAGTCGATGAAAAGACATTAATATGAGTCATCAGTCATGGAAAGATGACATAATGATCAAATTATTTTAAAGACACTGAAATCTCACTGAAATAAGAAATGTTCAAATAATTATGTCCATAAGTTGAAAAAAAAACATATCATAAAGGACGATAATAGCAAAATTATGTGCGAGATGTGGTGAGTGAAGAGTTATATCTCTTGATAAAGCATTAATCACTATTAAAGATTTAAATGTGTGCAAACACTAATGTCAGTTAAGAATGTATTCTCTACATGAAGTATCATAAAGTCAATTAAATTAAATGCTGTAATGTCTAAATTCTTGTCCTCACGCATATAATTGGAAATGGCAAAAGATAGTGCAAGTGTTGTACAGCAAACTACTTCCCATTGTGTATACCATAGATACAAATATCATTTGCGAAAAACCATTATTTTTTCCACCAATAAATTAAATGTCCTAAGGTGTAAGCATAAAGCGACAGTCATCACATCTTTCATGCAGATATCCATGCGAATGAATGTCACTGTGCACTATCTCGGGATTATGTGATTATGTCAAGTACCTAAGAAACGTGATTGTTGATGAATTACCATGCACATATTTGGTAGCGAATTCTCTAATGGGAATGACTGTAGGATGAAGCATGGCTGTCAATAGTTCCCTATTTTACATAATACAAAGTTTTTCGTGATATGCGAACACTGTGTGAATCACACGTCCACAAATGCATTAGCAGTCTCAGACTCTAGGAATGACTAGCAGTGTGCACAGAGTTTTTAATATAGCAGTGCAGGTACACAAGTTTGATATGTATAGTTATTCATGTCTGATGTCCTCCTGAGGGCATCTAGACAAGATGTCAGCCAAGACATTGACTTTCCCCTGGATGAGCTGAATCTCATAATCAAACTGTTGCATGAAGATTGAAGATCTTGCTGACCTGGCTGTAGTGGTGTTTGATGGTATTGTATGATGGTGTTATTACTAAATGTAAATTGTATGAGGCCAGCTGTGAAGGCTCCTGAGATAAAATGTAGTTGAGAATTGTCAGAAGGCCTTTCTTGCTACCACTACGACCTCACACTTAATTTTTTTTTTAATGAATGTGGCTACGTAAAGTGTCTAGGGTTATGATATGTAGTGTGGTGTAATGGATTATAAATATACCCACAGATATTAACAAGACTAATAATATTAATAAATGTTAAAATACACTGAACTAACTCACGTGTGTAAAATTTTTTGATATAAGTATATTACATTTATTTTGTTCTGTGTCAACTTTTTTAGGTTGACCAGAACTTAAAAGGATTTAGAGATTATGAAAAGAAATGCATAGAATATTATATCATAAATGCAATAGTGTACATATATATGTACTACACTAGTTAGTTTTATTAAAATGTTATAGTATTCATCTACTTGGGAGGATAGTACTGTTTGTGCTGTTGGGGTGGCCTCATCACACCTGTCTATATTGACTACACAGTGTCCAGAAAATGGTGGGAATCTTTATGGGGTTCTTAGTAACTAAAGGGCGTTGGTGAAAGTCCAGCAGACCAGAGGCTCACTCATCTGGTAGTTGTCGCTCTGGTGCTGAAATCAGGTGGTCCCACCTCTCCGTGCTGGCGGGCAATAATGGTGGTCTCTGTCACAAATACTGCACAGATACACTCGAGTAAAGTCACCAACTGAATAGACCCTGCTTTGTTGACGACAGAAACTCGCAGCTCTGCAATCAAAGTATGGGCCATGTGTCAAAATCTATTCTCTACCCACGTCTGGACACAACAGTGACACAACAACCACATCATACAGACAGGTCAGATCTCTCTGACCAAACAGCACATTTACCATGGTGGTTTTACATCAGATAGATCATCCCAGACCATAGATCCTGAAAAATGTTTATTAGTTTTCGGCCCTAAAAGAGGATAGGTAATATGTATCATTATTCTCAACACTTGATCTGTCTTGCATAATCCTTGCTGGAGTTTATGTACATTGTTGGTCCCTAGACCCTGACTAGGGCGGGGGGTCTAGAGCAAATCCCTACTTGTTTGTAAGGCTAGATTTCGATATGGCAGTATCCAATCACTCAAACATGAAACAATATTCAAAATATATAAGGAAATAATTTCAATCTTACCAGATTATGAATAAATAACACAGAATTGCTAGCAAAACTCAGCTGAGCTGCTGGCTATAGTATGGCGTCCCTAAATTTATTTCACTTGCTTTCATATGGAATCACCACACTTTAAAATCTGTGTCTATCACTGAACAACTATTGAAGAATGGCCCCACTTTCGCGTCTGAGCGCTAATGATATGATTGTCTGTGGCCAATCACTGCCTCGGTTTATTTTAAATTTCAAATTTCCTACCATAAAGTCATTTCAGTCATGCTTCAGTCAAGTATGGATGTTTATCTGTTAGTCTGTCCGTCTCTACTTGTGTTTCTAAAAAAAATGTGCTTGATTTTTGAACCAACCTTTCTCTCCCCTCCAAAATTTTGTCGTTAAAAGTTATTTTTAGACACAGCCACCACAATATCCCCTTTCCTCCATACTAAGTAAATTTGAACACCTGCGTCCAAGGTCGTGTTTTTGTGTGCAAATTGCGACACTTTTTTATTCAACACAGTCTGTCGATGATGTGAACTACACTGTCTTTTGTCATTATCTTCAATATTATCTATCCGTTTGTAAAATTAAGACCATCTTAGTTCACTGCTCAGAATAGGCCATCCGGCCAGCTAATTTTTATATTCCTAACATTAATATTAAGAAAAAATTACTTTTTAATTTTTGTAATATTCCTAACATCTGCGTTTTACCGCTCCATTCAAATCAAAAGCTTGGTATCGCAAAAGCGTCCAATAAATGACTGTGGCGTATTATATCTAAGGTCCCTTCTGTCGAGTTGCTTACTTTTTATGTCAACTTGGGAACGTGACTTTTCTCCGTTTCCCCCCCAATTGCGTCTCCTTAGCCTTTCCAGTCATATTTTTTTTTCTTTTTGATCCGCCGTTCCCCTCCTGTCTAGCAAGTCAATTATTATGGAGGATGATGACCCGCGGTCTAGGCGATCATGTACATCAGCAGCCTACGCATTATGTTTTTATCCTTAAATGTTATCTTTGGAGGGATTTTACCGTTGTATCTCTGTCAATTTCACTACACATCTCCCCACTTGAAAACATGCCTATGGCAAGTTCCAAAACCAGCGATACACATAGGTAAAATTACTCCTCACGTCTGCCACTACTCTAATTTTGATCACAGGGGTGCCGACTGAGGAAATCTGCACCGACATTCAATTTGCCTGGGATATATTGGATACTAAACTGATAAGGTTGAAGCAATAAAGACCACCTCAGCAATCTTGCGTTTTCATGCTTAGCCTGAGACAAGAACACGAGAGGCTGATGGTCCGTCTCCACCACAAATGTCCTACCATACAGATAGATTTGAAACTTCTTTATTGCCCAGATTAATGCTAAACATTCTTTTTCGCTTGTGGAGTATCCTTGTTCCGCCTTATTCAATTTGCGGCTTGCATAAGCGACTGGTTTCAGTTCCCCATCAGGTGAAGATGATCTTTGCAACAAAGCCCCTCCGAGTCCTACATTACTTGCATCGGTTCTTAAGACAAAGTCCTGTGTCAAATCAGGCAGTTTGAGAATAGGCTTGCTAGTGAGTTTTTCCTTTAATTCTTGGAACGCTAGTTCACATTGTGCAGTCCAAATAATTTTATCTGGAAGTCCCTTGCGAGTCAAATCAGTCAGAGGAGCACATATAGCGTTAAAATTCTTGATGTATTTCTGATAAAATCCGCATAACGACACAAATGATCGCACGTCCTTTTTTGTTTGCGGCCTAGGTGCTCTCTGCAGTTTTTCCAAGTTCTTAGGATCAGGGGTCATATTACCCTGATATACAGTGTGTCCCAAGAATTCCAACTCTTTGCATCCAATACAACATTTTGTGGGCCTAGCAGTTAAGTTTGCCTCCCGAAGTCTATCAAACAACATCTCCAGAGCTTCAATGTGTTCTGCAAATGTCTCGGTGGCGACGAGAATATCATCCATGAAATTTGTGATACAGGGATTATTCAGGGGATCCAACAATTTTCGCATCATCCTTGAAAACACACTCGGAGCATTTTTCAGTCCGAATGGTAGCATATTGAATTCATAATGTCCATCCGAAGTGCTAAAAGCCAAATAAGGTCTCACTTCAGGCTTCACTGGGATCTGGTAATAGCCTTTACTAAGATCCACCTTTGAAAAGTATTTTGCCTTGTTCAGTCTGGCAAATAACTGTTTTGTGTCTGGTAATGGATCCACTTGTCCTTCTGTGACAGCATTCAGTTTCCTGTAATCTATGCACAGTCTGTGTTCCCCAGACGGTTTTCTCAACAAAACGACACTAGAACTAAAAGATGATTCACTGTGCGAAATAATCCCCTCCTTCAACAAATACTCTATTTCTTCCTTCAATGCCTTCTCCTTCGCGAACGGAATAGAATAGGCTCTCATACAGATTGGGTTTGAGTCTACCAGTTTCATGTCATACTGTAGCAAATTTGTATGGCCTGGTTTATCTGTTAATACATCTGTATGTTCCTCCAGAACCTGTTGAACTCTCTCCCTCTGGTTTTTAGTCAGGTGCTTACTGACTTTTACCTGTGCTGCTGTTTCACAAGGATGTAATGGGTATTCATGTGAGGTGAGTGGTTCTTTTTGCATCTGGGTTGCAATAGCCAAGGTCAATAAAGGGGTGCTTTCCTGGAGTGGTCTGTCCAGATACTTCTTTAACAGGTTTACATGATAAACTTTTTCCTTCCCCTTTTTGTCAATTTTATAGTTTGTTCTAGACACCTTCTCTAGAACCGTATATGGACCCTGCCAACCAATTTGTAATTTATTCTGGCTTCCGGGTAGTAGAAGCAGCACCTTCTCTCCGACTGCCAGTTCCCTGTCCTTTGCCTTCCTATTAAAATATGCTGCATGTTTCTTCCTGGCTTGTTTCAAATTATCATTTGCCAGTTTCCATCCAGCTTTCAAACGAGTGGTCAGTTCGTTCACATATTGATACGATGAGGTAACAGTCTCTTCCGCCTTCTCATCTGTCCAGGTCCTTAATAAAGTTACATCTGGATCTTTAATTTATCATACGTATTTTTCCTGGAACCCGTCTGGTCCCGTCCCTTAGAAGCTTTATAATGAGGACTTTTCTTCCTAGAATCATCACTCACAAATCGACCACTACCAATTTTTCTCTGGGTTTTGTCTCCCCACTTAAGATTGTTTCTGAGAGATCTTCGCTCTCTTGTCTGTTCTTCCAGTTTATATAAGTCTGACCGAGGGATTGTCATCTTATCCTGGGTAAAATTTCTTCTTTGTACTCTTCGCATAGTGGCCATGTTAATCCATTCAAGTGAAGACTGGGTGTGAAAAGGGGGCTCCCATTCCACTTTGTCTACCCGAGTATAATTAGTTTTCCTTTCAGGCCTAAAGTTGCCCCGTGGCGTTTCTAGGTCCTGCACATATTTTCCCTTTGTGGGTGTTCCCTCATGAAATACGCCACATGCTTCTACAAAGTTTTCAACATCGACATTTACGTCGGGCCAATAGTATTTTCGAGCAATCTTTTGGCAGATAGTACCGACTTTCTCATGGTCACCATCTTTTCCAACATGTAAGCTCCTTATTAAGTTTGCCCTATATATCTTGGGAAGAACTAACTGTCCGTGACCAGTGGATCTAGTTCCTGTCTTCCTGTATAAGAGTTTGTTCTTCATGAAATATTCCCCCTTGCTCGGAGGTGTGTGGCATTTGGGCAATTTTTTAAAACAGGGCTTGAGTGTCCTATCCTCAGCCTGCGCCTTCCTCATCTCCTCTGGATGAGCATTTATAGGTTCACCTTCTTCCTCCTTCTTCTGTGACCTGGTCTGCACTGTCGCCATGATCACAGGTTTCTCGGGATTCCCCAAGGAGACGTATCTACACCCCAATATCAGAGGGTAGATTGGTTCATCTATCACTGCTGCTCTGATTTCTCCTTCCACATAGCGAGTTTTCACCGTTATCCTTGCGATGGGAAGTGTCATGAGTGGTATGTCCTTAGTCGCCCCTTGTATTCCCACTGTTTCTGTGGTATACTGACTTGGGTCCACTAGGCTAGACTTCACAACTGAATCATAATCCAAACCTGTATCATAAAGGCACCTTATGGTGACCCCATTACAAATAACATCCTCACAAACTGGGGGGTGATAAGGTTCCTGTTGTCCCTTAGGATTAACCTTTAATCTTTGCGTCCCCGACTTCATTGCAGCAATGTTTGAAGGTTTCCTTCTACAAAATTCGGTGTTATGGTTATCCTTCTTGCACCATTTACACCATCTTTTTCCTTGGTTCAACGGTTTTCTTTCATTGAACTTTTGGTCATTGAACTGTGAGTTTCTGTCGCGATAGTCATTTCTTGGCCGCTCAAAGTTTGTCCTACCTTTATTTCCCTGCTCTCTAGTATCAAATTTATTAAATTGCTGTGGAGCTTTAAAATTGTCTATGTGCTTCTTCTTAGCACCACTTACCTCTGCCTGAGCTGCCTGATACCTCTCAGCAACATTTAAAATTTCCCCCAACTTATCTGCACCTTGTTCCATGAGAAATTTTCTCATGTCTGGAGCCATGGACTCTCTCAATTGCTCAATCATGATCATTTCTTTAAGATCTTGGGTCTTCCCCAGAGCCGTCCATTTCTCCAAATAGGTTTCTAGTCTAGCAGAGAATTGGTGGTATGTCTCCCCAGACAACAGTTTAGCATTTCTAAATTTCTTACGATAAAATTCACCATTCTTCTCGTACCTTAATAACAAAGCCTGCTTTAACATGTCATAATTGTCTTGGTCTTCCCTGTTCATTTTAGCAAATACTTCATAAGAAGTACCCCTCAATCCCTGTGATAGCTTTAAACTCCACCTCTCTCTCTCTCTAACCCATATGTAGTAGCTAATAACTCAAAACGTCCTAGGTACCCCTCTATGTCATCGTCTTTCTCAACAAAATGGTCTAAATGAAACCCCATAGCTGAGTTTGAGGCTCCCAGACTAGGCGTAGCATCTGAGGCAAAAGGGCTGGCACCATTTTCAGGGGCCGGGCCTTGTAATTCCAGCTCCCTTAGTCGTAATTCGTGCTCCCTCTGCAACCTTCTATCTTCTGCCTCCCTTTCGGCAGTCAACCTTTTTTCTTCTGCCTCCCTTTGCTGTCGTTTTTCTTCTGCCTCAATCTGCAGCCTCTTAATGTCTCTATCAGCCTCTAACCTCTTCTCTTCAACCAACCTGTCAGACTCCAATTTTCTTTCAGCCTCTTTTTCTAATCTCCTTTCTTCCCGTTCAATATATTTATCACATTCAGCCGTTACGTATTGAATTAAAATTTGACCATCCATTCCCATCTCCTTCGCGGTGAGCACAGCAGCTGATCTAAATTTTGCCAGCTCCGCCATACTTTTTAGACAATATAATAATATACAAGCTAAATCTCTAACCAGTAAATACACTAAGTACTTCTTATGACTATAGTCTAACTAATTCTAACTAACCAGTTAACTAATTAATTATTACTGGCTGTGAAGATTCACCAACTTTTATCTGCAGGGACACTTTTAATTTTAAGGGAAATTTTACAATTTATTTCCCTACTTTTATTTCTCCCACCAGGAGATCCTAATATTACTGTTGGGCTAATTATCCCTGGACAAGACCCCAATATTGTAGTTGTGTTTGATGGTATTGTATGATGGTGTTATTACTAAATGTAAATTGTATGAGGCCAGCTGTGAAGGCTCCTGAGATAAAATGTAGTTGAGAATTGTCAGAAGGCCTTTCTTGCTACCACTACGACCTCACACTTAATTTTTTTTTTTAATGAATGTGGCTACGTAAAGTGTCTAGGGTTATGATATGTAGTGTGGTGTAATGGATTATAAATATACCCACAGATATTAACAAGACTAATAATATTAATAAATGTTAAAATACACTGAACTAACTCACGTGTGTAAAATTTTTTGATATAAGTATATTACATTTATTTTGTTCTGTGTCAATTTTTTTAG
This sequence comes from Oreohelix idahoensis, assembly GCA_024509875.1. Lineage (NCBI taxonomy): Eukaryota > Metazoa > Mollusca > Gastropoda > Stylommatophora > Oreohelicidae > Oreohelix > Oreohelix idahoensis. Next base: position 363,329 of record JAMPIV010011157.1, read on the forward strand.
GTTGACCAGAACTTAAAAGGATTTAGAGATTATGAAAAGAAATGCATAGAATATTATATCATAAATGCAATAGTGTACATATATATGTACTATACTAGTTAGTTTTATTAAAATGTTATAGTATTCATCTACTTGGGAGGATAGTACTGTTTGTGCTGTTGGGGTGGCCTCATCACACCTGTCTATATTGACTACACAGTGTCCAGAAAATGGTGGGAATCTTTATGGGGTTCTTAGTAACTAAAGGGCGTTGGTGAAAGTCCAGCAGACCAGAGGCTCACTCATCTGGTAGTTGTCGCTCTGGTGCTGAAATCAGGTGGTCCCACCTCTCCGTGCTGGCGGGCAATAATGGTGGTCTCTGTCACAAATACTGCACAGATACACTCGAGTAAAGTCACCAACTGAATAGACCCTGCTTTGTTGACGACAATAACTCGCAGCTCTGCAATCAAAGTATGGGCCATGTGTCAAAATCTATTCTCTACCCACGTCTGGACACAACAGTGACACAACAACCACATCATACAGACAGGTCAGATCTCTCTGACCAAACAGCACATTTACCATGGTGGTTTTACATCAGATAGATCCTCCCAGACCATAGATCCTGAAAAATGTTTATTAGTTTTCGGCCCTAAAAGAGGATAGGTAATATGTATCATTATTCTCAACACTTGATCTGTCTTGCATAATCCTTGCTGGAGTTTATGTACATTGTTGGTCCCTAGACCCTGACTAGGGCGGGGGGTCTAGAGCAAATCCCTACTTGTTTGTAAGGCTAGATTTCGATATGGTAGTATCAAATCACTCAAACATGAAACAATATTCAAAATATATAAGGAAATAATTTCAATCTTACCAGATTATGAATAAATAACACAGAATTGCTAGCAAAACTCAGCTGAGCTGCTGGCTATAGTATGGCGTCCCTAAATTTATTTCACTTGCTTTCATATGGAATCACCACACTTTAAAATCTGTGTCTATCACTGAACAACTATTGAAGAATGGCCCCACTTTCGCGTCTGAGCGCTAATGATATGATTGTCTGTGGCCAATCACTGCCTCGGTTTATTTTAAATTTCAAATTTCCTACCATAAAGTCATTTCAGTCATGCTTCAGTCAAGTATGGATGTTTATCTGTTAGTCTGTCCGTCTCTACTTGTGTTTCTAAAAAAAATGTGCTTGATTTTTGAACCAACCTTTCTCTCCCCTCCAAAATTTTGTCGTTAAAAGTTATTTTTAGACACAGCCACCACAATATCCCCTTTCCTCCATACTAAGTAAATTTGAACACCTGCGTCCAAGGTCGTGTTTTTGTGTGCAAATTGCGACACTTTTTTATTCAACACAGTCTGTCGATGATGTGAACTACACTGTCTTTTGTCATTATCTTCAATATTATCTATCCGTTTGTAAAATTAAGACCATCTTAGTTCACTGCTCAGAATAGGCCATCCGGCCAGCTAATTTTTATATTCCTAACATTAATATTAAGAAAAAATTACTTTTTAATTTTTGTAATATTCCTAACATCTGCGTTTTACCGCTCCATTCAAATCAAAAGCTTGGTATCGCAAAAGCGTCCAATAAATGACTGTGGCGTATTATATCTAAGGTCCCTTCTGTCGAGTTGCTTACTTTTTATGTCAACTTGGGAACGTGACTTTTCTCCGTTTCCCCCCCAATTGCGTCTCCTTAGCCTTTCCAGTCATATTTTTTTTTCTTTTTGATCCGCCGTTCCCCTCCTGTCTAGCAAGTCAATTATTATGGAGGATGATGACCCGCGGTCTAGGCGATCATGTACATCAGCAGCCTACGCATTATGTTTTTATCCTTAAATGTTATCTTTGGAGGGATTCTACCGTTGTATCTCTGTCAATTTCACTACACTGGCATTTCTATGATTAGCTGTCTTTAAGAAAGAGAGGGCTCGCTGAAGTGTGAGCCCAGGAGATACCGTTGGAGTTTCATAACAGACCAAATAATGGCCAACAGCTCCGTGTCCACAATTGAGTATTTCGTCTCTTCTTTCGATAACTTCCTGGAGGTGTACATCACTGGGTGGAGAACGCCATCGACTTCTTGCATGAGTGAAGCACCATTGCCCTTCAGAGAAGCATCCGTTCTAAGAACAAAAGGTAAATCTTTGTTAGGCAACCTTAATATAGGTGGTGATGAAAACATATTTTATACGAGCTAAAGAGGTCTCACATGCTTCTGACCAACTCAAATTGATCCTAGTTCAATGAGAACCGATACGTTATGTATTTAAGCCTGTGATTGAAAGTCGTATTGGGGGAACCTTTTTGTAACACAGCACAAAGATCTGATGTAATTTCAGATAGATGAGGTATAAACTTTCCGAGAACCGGACAAGACCTAGCAGACTACGGACTTCTTTCTTAGTCTTTGGAATGGACAAGTTCAAAATATTCGAAACATTATGCTCCTATGTTTTAAGAGAACCATAGCCGACTTTGCGGCCTAAGAAAAAGATTTCTCTAAAAGCGATCTGAATTTTAGAGGGTCTGGCAGTCAAATGATGAGTACGAAGCATTTCAAGCAAAGATTTGAGACCAGATAAGTGTTCTTCCCATGAATTGCTAAAAAGGCAGATATCATCAATGTAGGTGATAATGTCAGACCTATGAGAAAAACTAATCCGCATCATACGGACAAAAGTAGCAGGGGCATTCATCAAGCCAAAACACAAATAATTTTACTAAAATAAACCTTTAGGAGTTGCAAAGGCAGTAAGAGGTTTGGATCTATCAGTGAGGGGCACCTGCCTATAACCTTTGGAAAGGTCGAATTTGCAAAAGTAAGTAGCTGTAGATAATTTCGACAATAAGTCTTCCAGAACGGGCATTGGCTGTGCGTCAGACTCGGTAATACTGTTTAATCTTTTAAAATGAATACAAAGCCGAATATTCTTATCTTTTTTCTTAATAATAATCATTGGAAAAGAGTATTGAGAGTTTGATGGTTCAATAATCTTGAGATTTAACATTTGGTCAAGTTCTCTTTCCATCTGATCCTACAAGTGTACGGGGATAGGATAAGGCCGTAAACGAATTGGTGTAGAATCCTTAAGAACTATCATGAAATATGATAGAACTACGACCGGGTAAGTCTGTGAGAACATCCTGTTAACTCTTTCCGTCCACAGTGGCGCACCACGCGCCAGATAGGACTTCCGTTTGGACCAATGACGCGTGACGCGCCAGTGTGATATATGTCGAGTTTGAACGAAAAGTTATAAATACCTAGCAACTAGCCGGTTTTAAAATGATTTAATTACATCCGGCACATGTTTATGGACGTTTGTGAGCAAAAAAAAAATGTGTGTAGCTAAAATTGTGTGTGTTATATCCATTTCTATTCCTTTGTTTACATACAAAATGGATCGAGAATCTTCTTCTAAACACCTGCTGTCAGCTGAGCAAGCACGATGCTAATTTCGCAGTGCACAGAAGATAGTTCGATCGACGCTGATATATTAGTTAGGTTTAGTAATTCCGATGAAGAAATTGTAAAATCTTTGTGTCAGAATATTCATGAAAGTGATTATTCTTACAGCGATGCCGATCAGCTGACTGAACATGCATCACGTAGGGCTGGCTAAACTTCGACCAGATCGCACCTCGCGCTAAGGTGATATATGTCGAATTTCAACGTAAAATTATAAAATACCTGGCAACTAGCCGGGTTTTTAATCATTTCTTTACATCCGGTGAACGTTTGTGAGCGAAAAAAAAATTGTGAAGCTAAAATTGTGTGTTTTAGATCCATTTCTAATCCTTTGTTTACATACAAAATGGATCCAGAATATTCTTCTAAACACCGGCTTTCAGCGGAGCAAGCACGAGTACTTATCTCTCAGTGGACAGAAGATAATTCTAGCGACAGTGATTTAGAAGTTAGTTTTAGTGATTCCGATGAAGACGTTGTAAAGACTTTGTGTCAGAATATTCATGAATGTGATTATTCTGATGGCGATGCCGATCAGCTGACTGAACAGGCATCAGGTAGGGCTAGTATACAAGGAGCTAAACTTTCAGCCACTAAAGGAAAAGGAAGGGGTAAAAACCCCATTCTGAGCAAAAGTAAAGCTACGAGAACTGCCACAAGTCTAGAGGCAGGTCCATCCTCACAAGTTGTCCCAGAGTGGTTAGAAATTGCTGAGGGCATGACACAAAATGCATTTCGATTTTGTCCAAAGAGAACACCAGGTGTGACTGAGGGGCTTGACCTGTCAACCCCATTGAAATGTTTCAATGTTTTGTTTACAGATGAAGTTAAAGATTACATGTGCCAGTGCATCAATGATTATGCCAGACTCAAATGTATTCAAAATAACCCTGCGAAACAATATTCATTGTATTCTCGGTGGACCGAAGTCACACGCCATGAACTTGATAAGTTTATTGCTGTCCTAATAAATATTGGGATTCAGAAAAGACCATGCATTCGCGACTACTGGTCTACATCTGCAGAATGTTATACTCCTTGGTTTGGTCAGATGTTTTCAAGAAGTAGATTTGAAGCATTATATCATACAATGCTTCATGCCTCTGATGAAAATTCACAAGGAAAGGAAAAGATTGAACCATTTATGAACATGTTGTTGCAAAAATTTCAGAGTGCCTTTTACCCATTCCAAAATCTCAGTTTGGATGAAATGGTAATAGGGTATAAAGGCAGATGGCAATATAAGCAGTATAATCCAAGTAAACCAAGCAAATATCACATAAAAGTCTTTGGTTTATGTGATTCAGCAACTGGATATGTGGTGAACATGTTCACATATTTTGGTTCTGGTACTTCACATGATCCTGAAGTAGATACAAACAGTGGGCAAGCTGTCAAGATTTTTCAGACCCTAATACAGCCTTTGGGTACAGGACACCATTTATTTGCTGACAGGTATTACACCACAAAAGAACTCATTGACTTCTTACTAGAGAAGAAGCAATACTACACTGGTACTCTGAACATTATGCGGAGAAATTTTCCATTAAAGCTGAAGACTCTACGCCTTAGTTATCTGGAATACAGATGGTATATGACACAAACAAACACAGTGTTGTGTACAGCATTTAGAGACAAAAAGGCCAAGAAATTGGTTTTCCTTGTATCTTCTCAGGCCAAAGTGGAGACCATAACGACACGGAAGCACATTGTCAAACCAAAAATGATAGGTGAATACAACAATTCAATGAATGGGTGTGATCTCCTGGATCAAAAAGTTGGTTATTATGGTGTGCACAACAGAAAATCTGTTAAATGGTGGAAAAAAATATTCTTCTGGCTGCTTGAAATAGTGCAGGTGAATGCTTCAGTTTTATACTGTTTTCATCAAGGTGAAAAACAATCACTGCTGCAGTTCAAAAGAAATCTGCTTCACCAACTAACTGAAGCTTCTGCTGTTTTGAGTCCACTTGGTGTCCAAGAAAATGCAGCTACTAATATTGTTAGATCTCAAGCTGCCTCAACTTCAGAGTACCAGTGTGACACAAGGCATCTTGTGTGTTATGCAAAAAGAGGCAAGAATTGTGTCCACTGCAGCACACCTGCTCGTCGTCAGCGCTCTCATTATTATTGCACTGGATGTCCAGACCAGCTACATCTACACCCACAATGTTTTTATGACTACCATAAAAGCATGTGAATAGTAGCAAATTCTTCTGGGAAATGTAAAATAGAATTTAGTTGGTGTAAATAATATTAGTCATAGTTGTTTGGTTTTTTTCAGAAATATGTGTTGTAGGAAAAAAATCATATAAATTATATATGTGAAGTGATTGTGGTAAAATGTGTTGTGTTTCAAAATGGATGTGCATTGATATTCTGAGATTTTTCTGCTATGGATTAAACTGGAGCTGACATATGTAAGCACACAGTTTTATTTATCTTTTTTTCCAGTTATTTTTGATCAGGTCGACACTTCACATAACATGACAGACACTTTTCCTACATCAAATAATTATTTACAGCATTTCACAAGATTCTTCAGTCAATTTCCAAAACAATTTGTATAACATCAACACCTAGTTAAATAAAATGTGTATCTACTTCCTGTTTTTTAAAATATAACCTGAAGAGAAAAATTGCACACATTTTGAGCGGTTGTTTTTACAAATATATGGGGTTTTGAGAAAAAAAATCATAAAAATTACATCTATGAAGTGATAGTGATAAAAGTTTCTAGATATGTTTCAAACTAAATGTGAACTGATATTCTTAATATTTTATTGCCATACATTAATTGGGAGCTGAAATATTTAAATTTAAGTATACAATTTTATTTTATTTTTTAAACATTTTTAAAATCAAGTCTACACTTCACAAGACATAACACACACCTATTCATTTCAATTAATTATATGAATCAATTCATAAGATTCTCCAGTCAATTTCACACATTTAAATGTATAACATTAACACCTAGTTAAAAAAATGTGTATCTACTGCCTGTTTTTTAAATATAACCTGAAGAGAAAAATTGCACACATTTTGAGCGGTTGTTTTTACAAACATATGTGGCTTTGAGAAAAAAAATCATAAAAATTACATCTATGAAGTGATAGTGATAAAAGTTTCTAGATATGTTTCAAACTAAATGTGCACTGATATTCTTAATATTTTATTGCCATACATTAAATGGGAGCTGAAATATTTAAATTTAAGTATACAATTTTATTTTATTTTTTAAACATTTTAAAAATCAAGTCTACACTTCACAAGACATAACACACACCTATTCATATCAATTAATTATATGAATCAATTCATAAGATTCTCCAGTCAATTTCACACATTTAAATGTATAACATTAACACCTAGTTAAATAAAATGTGTATCTACTGCCTGTTTTTTAAATATAACCTGAAGAGAAAAATTGCACACATTTTGAGCGGTTGTTTTTACAAACATATGTGGCTTTGAGAAAAAAATCATAAAAATTACATCTATGAAGTGATAGTGATAAAAGTTTCTAGATATGTTTCAAACTAAATGTGCACTGACATTCTGAACATTTTATTGCCATACATTAATTGGGAGCTGAAATATTTAAGTTTAAGTATACAATAAAAAAAAATTTAAACACTTTTTTAATCAAGTCTACACTTCACAAGACATAACACACACCTATTCATATTAATTAATTATATGAAGCAATTCATAAGATTCTCCAGTCAATTTCAAACATTTAAATATATAACACCACTACCTACTGAACTTATGTATTTGTCCACTGTCTGTTTTTAAAACCTCACCTGTCTGAAAAAATTGCATCCATTTTCGGGCCTGGGTAAAACCCAAAAACAGCCTGGGGGGGGAATGAGTTAAGACTCGAGAAGTGTTCGGATATGAAGTTGTTGTTCAGATGATAGATCAGAACAGTTAGAGATATTTTTCCAAGATCCAACAGCGACAAAGGCATGACTGGAAGTGGTGAAGGTAATTCAGGAAAAGAGGAATGTTCTTCCTGAATAACCGACAAAGAAGCATGAGCTGTATGACGATCAGATGGGTCGTCAATAGTGTCAAAGATACACTCAAGATACTGAGGTCTATTATAACATTTCTTCAGCATTTTAATATGGAATGATTTGTTCTTGCCTTTTACATCTAAAATGTAATCAACATCTGTCATTCTGGAGATGACCTTATATGGGCCACTCCAAGCAATAAGCAAGCAATTGTCTTTTCTCAGAAGCAAAACATAAGCATCATCACCAGGCATAAGAGTTCTTAATTTCCTATTTCTGTTTTGAAACAAGCGAGATGTTTCTTTGGCTTTCTCTGATGACGCAGTCGCTAATTGACAGGCGTCAACAAGTTTACATCTCAAGTTAACCACATATTCATCTGATGACTGAGTTTCCTGGGTCATCTCAGGTCCTGTGAGTAAATCTTTAATCAGAGACATTGGCCCTCTAGGCTGAGCACCGAATACGAGCTCAAAAGGCGAAAAACCAGTCTGTTCATTAGGTACTTCTCGATAGCTGAAAAGTACGGCTGGTAATATACGATCCCAATCTTGAGGATATTTTGTTGTCACCTTTCCTAGAAGCTGCTTTAGCGTCCTATTTAGCCTCTCTTCCATACCGTTTGCCATGGCGTGATACACGGAGCTTATGTCACCGTTGGGTTTCACAGCGTTTTTTGCGCTGTACATAAGGTTCAGATGAACAGTAATTTGGTGTCGTTGAAATAAAAGAGTAATGGAAAATGGGTTAGAAAATATAAATAATCTAGGAAACGGGTTATTTGTCTTTAAGATGGGAGATAAAAGATTGTACACCCGTGCTTGGAGAGAAAGGGAGGAAACCCTTTAATTCCAAGCCTCTGAAAACAAGGCTGGTTTACACTTAGTTAGTTTTAGAAATATACAGTTATGGTGTCCGAAATTTGCATAATGAGTGTTCTAGTAAGCCTTAAGTAAGGGAATGTAACATTAAAGCAAAAACCTCAAAGGGAGACTACAATTAATTAGCGCCCCTTGCAGATTAAGTGAGCAGAGAGAAAAGCTAACGCACGAGAAAAATGAGCAAGGCGTAAACAGTACGGAACAAAAGCTCACTGAGTTGTTTACGTAGGAGAGGAGCGTGAGTTTTATGATCGGTGAGTTGGAAGCGATGGACCAATCGTATTGACTGGAAAACAAAAACGGATGACGGGATGATGATTTGAAGGACAAAAGAAATTAGTCGTGGCCGAGAAGTTAACGAGGCAAGTCGTGTGTTGTCAGGCTCTCAAGAAGTGAAACAGTGAAACCTGTGGATGACAGGAGTTTTCACAGATGAAGTAGCTAGATTTAGCATGATTAGCGGTAGCAATTCTGGAGACAAGCAAAAATTATGTTCATTGAATTGCGTTAAACGTAGGATTAGCACATAGGGGTGATTTAGTAGGAGATGTGATAGGTACTTGGATTCATTTTGACACGGTAAGAAAGACTCTTGCTATTTTTATAGACTTTCAGTCAACTTATAACAAGAGGTTAATGATGCTCATGTTTAAAGGGGCATACCACAAGAACTAACATTGTAACAGGTACGACTGAAGAAAAATGAGTACGACAAAATCAAGTGTTGATAACATTTAATATTTAGCTGATAGCAAAGATGGGATGTTGAATAAAGAGACATGCTCTCTCTCATTGAACAGTAAATCAACAAGAAGAGAGAAGAGAAAATGGTGAATTTGATAACTAAGAGACAACTCAGGTGCTCTCTCTCATTGAACAGTAAATCAGAAGAAGAGAGAAGAGATAATGGTGAATTTGAGAACTATGAGACAACTCAGGTGCTCTCTCTCATTTGATAGTAAGTATGAGGACGCCATAAAATCTGCACCTGACATGATTTGATTTTATATATGAACTATGTATAAAAATTGATGTATTTTTTATGAGTTAGGCCTGACAGGGAAGTTACAGGAGTTAAGGTGGAGAAATAGACAAAGAGAATAAATTGTAGGCAGACCACCTACGCATACGTAAGAGTCTGCAGAAGAGGCAATAAATATACCTTTTGGAACAAGTTGAATTAAGGGCTGAATAAATGAACATGAAATGGAGTATTGAACCATACACCTTATTGGAAAATGTCGGAACTTTAATTTTGTAAATAAATTTGTTATAAAATTGAAACTGCCACTCAAGTTGACTTGATTTATAGAAGGTTATGGAGTGGGTGTGAGAAATAAGGAGTAAAAGCACAAAATTAATATCATGTTACGCCACAATACGATCAGTAGTCGCTGAACAACAACAAGGAGGGAAGAACGGATCCTGGGTTATGAAAGAACCAAGCCATAACTAATCCAAGAATCACCACTTCTGGCGGTAAGGGCCAGTGAAGAGATAATCATACTTGGAAGATAAAGACAAAGATAAAGTCAAAGAGTTAGTCTGCCAGTTCAAGTAGATTAAGACTAGGCCTGCCTCAGTCACCTAGTTAATACAAAAGGGAGACTCGGCACTGTGACACTTAATGATCTGTCAATTTTACAAATCTTCATGACACTAGAAATGGCATCTGACACAAACTGTGTTCCTCTGTCAGAAAAAAGTTTGTAAGGAAAACATAATCTTGAGAAGATGTTGAAAAGAGCATCAGCTACATCAGTAGTCGAGATGTTTTTAAGAGGAATGGCTTCTGGCCATCTAGTGCACATGTCAATGCACGTTAGGACATATCTATGTCCTCTAGCCGACATAACAGAAAGTAGACCTTTCTAAACTAACGGCCATTTTCTCAAACGGTCTTACATGTATATTAGCCACCTGTATTGGTGCTGTATGTATAGCCCCTTTTGATTTTACTTCTTGACACGTGACACATGAGCAACAGAATACTGACACATCCCTAGACACTCCTGGCCAATAAAACGATGATAGGACCCTGAAATTGGTTCTTGTGGATCAGATATGACTACAAAGGTGTGAATAATGTGCATGTCGCAAGAAATAAGGCCTAAGTTCTTGAGGTACCATAATCTGTGTATGAGTTGATAAAGAATCTTTGACATTTCTGATCTAAATATCATTTTTCAAAATGTACCAATCTCGAACAGTATCAAATCTATCTAAGTCATCAGATTTAACCAACGGAAAAAAATCTTTGCAAAGAATCATCATTCCTTTGCATATCACGAAAAGAGTCTTTAGTGATATGCGGATGCGGTTGCACATCCTCATCATCAACATCATCCAAAACCAAATCATTTTTGTTTTAGGCAAGTGTCTGTGCTCTAGTCATTATCACATTAGCAGACACTAAATGTTGTCGCTCCCACTCAATGGTGTCTTCAGGTGTGCAGTCTTTGCCACCGTGGATGCGACCAACAACCAAATCCGCCACTAGCTTTTGCAATACACACACTTTAATTTTACCCGTAGAAAATGGAGTAGCAATATCTACTATGGCGCGTTGGGTAAAATTCGACTGTGCCACCAAAGGTAACACATTTGACAACACCCCGTGTAAAATATGATGGGTGCATCAGCGATTTACGCACTCCTACTGAAGTGCATCCAGTATCTTTCAATCCGCCCACAAGCTAGTCATTCACCAGACCTCTGTGGAAATTTGAAGACCCTGTACCATCATGTGCTGACAGAGCAGGCAGAGTAGGAAGCGGGTGTCCACTCCTCAACCTAGAAACTGTGTGAGGCTGAAATAAAGTGCTGCAATCAGTGCACTGTGAAGCATTTGTAAAACCAAAAGCACAAGCATTAGCCTGATTAGTAATGTTACCATCCTGGGACACAACATCTGCATTAGTAGTCTGTGCAGTGTTAGCATGTGAACCAGTACGTTCTGCACTACGTGAGCGATAATAACGACTATTTTGATGGTAATTATTATTTCGAGATCTAGTGTTTTGTGAATTGTTAGACTGTCTTTGCCTTATGTTTTGCTTGTTGTCACCATCAAAAAATCGATTTCCTCTGTTATGGTAAGAATGATTCGCTCCTTGAGATCCTCTGTTGAATTGATTGTAATTTTGTTGTAGGCCAAATCCACAATCAGCTTGTCTGCTGTGTCCTCTATTAGGATGAGAGTGATAATTGAAATTGTATCTTCCTCTGAATGATCCGTAGTTCTGGTTCCTGTTATTGTGACTGAAATTCCTGTCACTGCTTTGCGATCTGTATCTTTGCCCATTAGAATTTCAGGAACGAGCCGAAGCCACATGTAATGCTTGTTTATTTTCTGAATTGCTAATTACCTGGCCTGGGTGAGCTGTAACAAACTGACGTCCAATGTCCTCCATAGACTGTAATGATTGTGGTTTGCGCTCGTGCAAATATGATAGGAAAGTTGGACTTACAGATGACAACACTTTGTCCCTTAATATCAGATCCATCAAAGCAGCATATGTATGTTCTATCGTGGATAGTCCAACCCATCTATTAAAGCACAACTTGATGGAAGCAATGAACTCAGAAAAGACCTTGGTACAGTCAGGTACCAATTTTTTAAATGTACACGATATCCATTTTCATCTAGTTGGTATTTATTTAAGAAGAGCCACCTGATAGCATCATAATTTGTTCTGTCCAATTCGTCCATTGTACCCACTGCCGTTAAAGCAGCACCAATGAGGAGTTGCATCAATTTACTGCACCAACAAGGATATATCTATCTTATATTCCTGATATACAGTTTCAAAACGATTAAGAAACACTGAAATATCGTCTGTCAGGGAATTAAATTTTGGTAAATAAATCTTAACTGAACCTGAATGATCTTTCTGTGAGGTACTCTCACCCTCAACAATGTTTGGTTTGTTACCATTTTGTAACTTAATTCTTTCAAGTTCCAGAGTCAAAAATCTCTCTTCATGTAGTCTCCTTTTATCTTCTTTGTCTTGCTCTAATTGAGCCAATTAAAATTTTTCCTCATCCTCAATTTCCATAGCCAATTTCTTTTCTTGACTAGCAAATTTTTCATGTTTCCTTTTGTCTTCATCTTGTAACTGAGCCAATGCAAATTATTTAAGGGCTTTTCCCTGTATGCCAAGCTTCTCGCCTAACTGGATATATTGTTCCAGGGCAGACATGGTGTAAGGCAATGTACAGACTACTTAGTTTGTGCCTTAATGATATATATATATATATATATATATATATATATATATATATATATATATATATATATATATATATATATATATATATATATATATATATATATATATATAGTATTGCTGAGTTATAATCAGCACCAATGCAAGTTTCCAAATATTAAGACTAATGAAATGTAGAGCTCAAATAAATCAATATATATGTGGAACAACGAAGAAATACGGTAGAAGTAAGCAAAATAAGAGAATACAAAAGTTTAACTAAGTAAGAAAGTGTATAAAAGTTAAGAACAAACTTACTGCTACGCAAAAACGAGACAAGTCACACGATCACGAGTAAATATGTCTATATTTATAGAACGAAATGACAGCAAGAGACGAACAACAAGTACTAATAGGAATAATATGGAAAATAATGAAGAAACCCCGTGAAACAACATCACTAAAGACGTGACGTCACCGCTAAACACACAGAGATGTAAGAATTTCGCAGCGAACACAAACCACTCAGCTTTTTGTGCTGGGTTTCGCTGGTAGACTCTCACATAGGTACTTAAACACACCCTGGTCTCAAGTGCATCTGAAGAGCAATGTTTTCTTGAGACAGGTCAACCTCTCCCGCCTCCCTTGAACTAACACTTAACATGTGACAAAAATATATATAAAAAAGGCTCTAAAAGAAAATTAGACAACAGAAAGTTTCTACTTCTTTATTTCTTACGAGTGCCTGAAAACATACCTTTATGTTTGTCTAATATTTATTTACTGTTTACAGGCCTCGGGTTTCCCTTACGTGTTATAAATGTTTATACAATACCAAAACCTACCCTCTGTCCTGTACTTACTGTTGTTAGTTTTCTATCATTTACTAGACACAGTATTAAGGTCTTTGTCTTGTGTGGTCTGACCTATACTGTATAATAGGGGAACAACAGAAGTGATTGCGTCATTAATAGGCTGGACTGCCCATAGTAAATTTCCGGTGTTATGTGTTGCGGGTCGTACTAATGACCTGTCATCGAAGCATCATTTTTTGGTGATGCCTAGATGGCAGGGAGGATAGTGTGATTCGCTTGCATAGCTAGGCGGGTTGTCGCACGGAAGGTCCTGGGTTCGAGTCCTTGGTAAGCCACTCACGTCTGTTGTTTTTCTGTTGTCTAGTTTTCTACTTTTTTATTTTTTACGAGTGCCTGAAAACATACTTTTATGTTTATCTAATATTTATTTATTATTTTACATTAGCGCGCTAGTCTTGGTAGATCACAACAGTTGGGTCTGAAAAAACACCCAGAAAATACACATATGATGAGAATACGTGCCGTACGGTACAGCACGATTGTGCTGAGAAGACCATCTCTGAAATATGTAGACTCAAATGCAAGTATGGGTAGCGACATAAAAAATATACATAAGTAGACAATAATATAAAAATATGAATACAAAAGGCAACAATAACTGTCTTTGCAGTGAAAAATACAAGGAAATCAAAATACAGTAGAACTCCATTTATCCGAACCCCAATTATCCGAACATCCAATTATCCGAACACTTTTTCGAGAAAAAAAAATCAGGCGCCACCAGTCACGTTAGACTTTTTTTTTTTTTGAATCTTTTGATGCTGCAAGCTTCAAATGTGTGCGAACAATTTGTAGAGGATGGAATGGGCTAATGGTCGGTCGCTTACGTACAGGAAGTCAGTTAGATCATAAAGTCAGTTAATATCTGGTTTACCAATCTAGTGTACGTGTGCGTTCTAGGCAGAACACTGGCTAAACAGACAGTTCAACTTAAAATAATTGTGTCTGCTACTACAGCAGAATACTTTTGGTGTGCAAGTATTTCTCTGTGCGATATGGCATCTTCCAGAAGGCCTAAAGCATATAAAAGGAACCGCAATGTTTTGTCAATTGAAACGAAAACAGAAATTATCAAGAGCCTAGGAAAAGGTGAAACTGTGTCTTCACTTGCGAGGATTTTCAATGTTGGGAAAGTTACCGTCTTTGACATCAAAAGTAACAAGGATAAAATTATGAGTTTTGCATCGAAATTGGATAGTGAAAATGGGTCGAAGAAACGTAAACCATGAGACATGCGAAAGATTTGAAATTGGAAGAGGCTTTATATATATGGTTTGTGCAAAGAAGAAGCAAAGGGGAAATTATCTCTGGTTCTCTATTGTGTGAAAAGGCACTTCAGTTCAACAATCAACTTGACTGTCCTCCTGACGTTAAGGCTAGCCAGGGATGGTTAAGAAACTTTAAATCTCGTCATGGCATACGAGAATTGGAGATCCAAGGGGAATCCTTATCTACCGATGCAACTGCCGCTGAAAATTTTAAAGAAACATTCTTGGCTTTTTTGGAAAAAGAAGGTTATTCACTCGATGTGTATAATGCCGATGAGACTGGCTTATGCTGGAAATCATTGCCTCAAAAATCACTTGCATCTCAGCGCGAAGCAGCTTCCCCTGTGTTTAAAAAGTGCAAAGAGAGAGTAACAATTTTGGTAGCCGCGAATGCCAGTGGAAGTCATCGTTTACCGGTGCTAATGATCGGTAAAGCCAAAAAACCACGTTGTTTTAGAATGTGACATGTCTCCCATTGTGCTACAAAGCACAGAAGAGTGCTTGGATGAATAGCGAAATATTTCTTGATTGGTATACAAATCAGTTCATCCCAAATGTGAAGAGGTTGAGAGAACAAGAAAAGAAAACTGGAAAAGTAATTCTTCTACTGGACAATGCACCATCTCATCCAGAGACGGATACATTGAATGCAGTTGATGCACATTTTAAAATAATTTTTTCTGCCTCCCAATGTAACAGCACTGATTCAACCAATGGATCAGGGTGTTATAGCAAAGCTTAAAAAGATGTACAAGAATGAAGTCATGCGTCGTTTATTGTTGGCTGAAGATGAAGAAAGTGTGGTGGCGTTTTCCAAAAAGCTTAATCTCAAAGACTGCTGATATATGTTAGCTGATGCTTGGACCACCCTGTCACAAGATAATCTCAACAAGGCTTGGAATAGATTGCTTGGGAAAAAAGGAGGAAATGAAACTACTGTAGTGGACACAAATGATGATTGTATAAATGAAGTTGTGGAACTGTTTCAAGCAATGCCCGAATTTTCGGCCTGTGACAAAGATGATGCACACATGTGGCTAGAAGATGATAATGATTCTGGTTTTCAGTTTTTGAATGACGAAGAAATTTTGTCTTTTGTGCAAGAAGAAAACCAAATACATGTAGTGACCGATGATGAAGACACCTCAGAAGTACATGATGTACTTGTAGATTATGAAGAAAACCCAAAAAACGTCGACCAAGTCCTGAAGAGGCCTTTATAGCACTAGAAACAGCGATGGCTTGGTACGAGCAAGAAGATGACAGCTGTCCTACACAGCTTCTGCTGTTGAAGAGAATGCGGGACTTAGCAGCCAAAAGGAGACTATCCAGTTTGGTGCAAAAGAGGATTCCTCATTATTTTAGTACATATATACGTAAGTTGTGCCTGGTTTTGAATCGTTTGTAATGTTATTTTGAAAATATTTCTCTTTCTTAAAAAAAATAATTAATACAAGTAGTACATGCACTGCAGTGTAATGAAAGATTTTGGTGATACAGTGATCTAATACAGTGTGGGTATTATTATTACAGTACAAGTAAATATGTTTTATAGTGTAATTTCCTTGTGATGGTTAATTATTTTTAGAAATATGTGTACATGTACTCGATACATTATGCAATCCAATTATCCGAACATTTGATTATCCGAAAGATGCTCGGTCCCATGGGGTTCGGATAAATGGAGTTCTACTGTATAAGAATCTTCAACTCAAATGTCAGTGAAGTCCTATTTGTCACAGACGAACTCAGCTGACCCTGAATCGTGGGATTCTATAGTACGACCCTTTGAAACGACCCCTTCGTATAGCACCAGAGCCCCCGAATAGTTTGGTAACTCTTCATCAAACGGGAATTTATTTTCACCTGGACTCATTGCTATGAAACCGTTCCACGCAGATGGCCAACACGTTGGCTGATTAATATGTGGACAGTTTATCTACCGGTCATTCTGGTCATCGCATTGATTTAAGGAAAGATTAAATCACGCCCACGGACATCGCCTGAGCAATGATATGAAGTTATTTTCATTAACTTGGGCAGTGGGGGCGTTGCCTACTTCAAACAGAGAGAGCGGAACAGGATCAAACAGACACGGAAGTGGTTTCAGGAACGTTGAGCGGGAGAGATCAAAGCAGTAGTGGTCCCGGAAACGAGACGCAAGCTTTCCTGGCGGAATTTTCGCACCTCTATGTTAAGCGCTGAACCGATCGAAGACGAATCGGACGCAACGAAACCAGGGGACGGCATCTCTCTTTATTCTGTCGGTCAGATTCCCTAAAGTCTCCTGAGATCTAAAAAAAGTGTCGACTTTCTCATGCCCCCCTCATCTTTAATTCCATTTTAAATATATACAGACCACGTAGAAAGCCATGCTATCATTTCGTTGCCAGAGATTTTAGATTCACTAGCTATCGTAGAAATTTTGCTAGATTTCCATCTGAATTGGTGGCTACCATTGGAGTGTTTCTTTTTCTGTGCACGGTATAATATATTTGTTAAAGTGATCAGTGGTCTAGTGCTTTCATTTTATTTCACTGGATTTTGTGTTTATTTAATCTATTTAATTAAACTCATCCCAAAAGTTCCAGTGGTAAATTTAATGATATATCTATTATAACATTTCCAAAAAATAATAGATGTTTAAATGTTAAAGTAACTTTTAAAGTCGCGAAGGAATTTATAATTAATAAATTTAGTTAAGTCCTATATATATAGATGTGTATTTTAACCATTAGACTCGTGACGTGTTTTCTTAAATACTTAATTAAATACGCGAGTGTATATATAATAGCCTTAACGGTAAATTTATCGCGCGTTAAGAATATTATTTGATTTTTGAAGTATGATTATGTTGTCATGGGTTTTCTATCTTTTTCCCCAGAATGATCACCTTTGCGATCCCAGCATTATTAATAAATCATACAGAGAGTTTCAGACTCGGTTCTTAAAACTTCCAGATATATTGATGAAACATTTTAAAATTAATCTTGTGGCGGTCCGGTGCGGCCTAGCTATCATAATTACCTGAAAGAAAGCCAACCCAAGAGCATTTTAAACAACCCATCAAAGTTAATGTCAATCTGTGAGATAAACTGGAAGATGAACAGTGCCAGTAGCGATAATTTTATTTACTGCTCGAAATGTGAGAGAATACCGATTTACCTGACTGTGACTGAGTCTAGTTTTTCCTCACTGGATTAAAAACTTTACCGGTCAGTTGCTATCATCACGCATTGAAGGAATTATACCATCACCTCATTTTCACCCCTGTGTCGAACTGTGTCAGTGCCATCCCATTGACTCCTTTTTATATAATAAAACACCAGAACTCTTAGGCCTTCAAGTCCGGCGATAAGTGGGAATTTTCTCTATCAACTAACCTCACTACATCTGGGGCGGGACATCGAAGGACTAGACAGTTTCACATGTCAATAGTTTAATTATTGTGTACCTAATTCTATGGATTGTCTGATGCTGCAATCGGTAAGTGTGTGTGTATATGAGTGTGGATCCTCACAGCGTGCATGAATGACAGGAGATTTATTTTTGCAAAACCATTTGTTAACTTGCCTACCGGGTAATACAATTTTCTGTATACCCTGCATTGTTCCTTTAAGTGGGATAATTTGTTAACTCTGTTTCATCCCCCCTCCCTTTTTTTTCTTTGCTTAGTAAAGGGAAGACACAATTGGGATAACAGTACTTTTGTCTACCACCATACCTAATATTGTAACACCGTTTTCAGAGTAATTAACTTCACTGTTAGGTTACATTACCTACGTTCCTGATAACTATCTATCTTGGGACTGGGTTTACCTTTGTCTAATAAGCGGGAAGGGTTTAGTCGATACCAGTCTTCTTTACCCCCTCCTCACCTTGTTAATTGTATTTTTCCGTACTTTTTATGTAACACCTGTTGGATGTTGTGATTGAGTTTAATGCTAATAAACAGCATAAACATATATAGTACTGTGTTGGACTACCAAGGCCCAAATCCCTCATATTTGTTTAAGATAGTTGTATCCACGTCGTCTGTGTGTCTGAAGCACCAAATCGGTGTGAGCGCAGATGTGTGTCTGGAAAACTGGCAAATAATTGTTTCACCAGGAGAGTGGAAGAGAAGATTGAGAGAAACTATTTGTCGTAAATAAGTCTGTCTTTACTTTCCTCCAGCACTCTGTGGAGCATCATATTTACTTTCTACATTCCTATCACTGAGCCTTTCACCATCATTCTACACTCTAAACCGGACTACTATTTCTAAGACTCTTTCTCTCAAAATAAATTTACGACAATGTTTGGCTGGCTCGCCGGGATAAAGATATTTTGAGTCTGATCTAAGTCTGGGTCTAACTAGATAGAGTGTGAATGATCTGTCTCTGTGAGTTAGGAAAATAATAACAATTAATTACACCCCTAGACAACGCCTTTTAGTATTTGGGTCGACCACACAGCATATTTACAGGTTGTTTTCTTTCCACAGCAGCAGAAAGTACGGATAATCATAAATTCGGGTTGCTAAATTATCCTCTGGCAGAATAAATTAAATTTTTTTTCTTTATAAGATTTGCTGGGATTGCGTGGATGGTTTTACAGTCACTAAAGGTTTTTGAAGCGTTTGAGTTGAGGTAAGCTAAAGACGGATTGTTCTGATTTTTAAAATTAAGTTAACTACGTCTCATCTATTAATTGACTTCAGGGACGGAGTTTGTTGTTAGAGAATTAAAATTTTCGGGGACAATTTTTTTTATTTTTTTTCCCTTTTAAATTTTTTTTAATATAAATCTTTCTCTACTGTTAGTAATAGTAGATTTTTTTCTAGTGTAACTTACCAATTAATTGGCATAGTTGCTTGCGTTAAAAGACTTAGTGACAATAATAGCGGCGTTAAGTTAACACAGGAGGTAACACAAGTAAATTTTTTTATACTTTGTGTTTTTTTTTCTCGTAGCGGCTTTGAGTCTTTCCCCTTCTTGTTCTTTCGTACTATTCTCTAGTCATACTACATCTTATTCTTTGACAATGGCAGAGAGGATAAAGATGAGATCCATCCTGAGGCTGGAAGCGAAAGAGGCAGGACTAGACACAGAAGCTGCGAATCTGTTTATCAACCAGGAACTGGAAATATATGACGCGGAGCAACAAAGAGCAGAAGCAGAGAGGAAGGAAGAAAAAGAAAGGGCAGAAGCTGAGAGGAAGGAAGAAAAAGAGAGAGAAGAGAGGGCAGAAGCTAGGAAGAAAGAAGCGGACGATCGTCAATTGGAGCAGAAGAAAATTGAGGCAGAGATGGAAGCTCGCAGGGAGAGAGAGAGAGGGAAAGACAGCATGAACTGGCGCTTAACTCTTTCATTCCAGAGTTATTTTGCACGCTGTGCCAGACTTTTTTTGTGGGCAGAATTTTATAGAGTGAAGTGTTGATCTTTCAGTCTAAATTTGTTTGTGAATTTTCCTTTGAACATGTACTTATTATATACCAAACTGTAGGGAAATGGATAGAGAATTCAAATATATAATGTCTGTGGTAGTATTAACACAAGTATGTTCGGTATAATTTAATCATTTTGCATGTAAAATTGAAAAACGCTAAAAAGTTGACTGTAGAATACGATCTTACCAAAGACAAATTACTGTCGTAGACAATAAAACTTTCTTTTTAGTCTTCAAACGTCAAGTTAATTCATATACAAAGTAAAAAAAAACATGCTTATGGCCAAAATTAGTAGATTTAGTGTTATTCGCACCAGTTTGTTCGTGGTTCTTTGTAAGAAAAAAATAAATTATGCAATCGTGCATTACGTAATTTTCAAACAAATAAATAAGATTACGTCATATAAATACTTTTTTACTATTGTTTAATGTTTTAATAGTATCCCTAGCTTCATCTTCTACCAAGAACTAGTGATTACGGTACGTCTAGTTTTGTTGCTTTTTGATCGGCCAGAATATGACTACGCCACTCATCAACTAAATCTAGTGTGTCTAGCTTTTCTGCATATATTCCGTATTTTGACAACAAACTGTGACTACCAAACAATCATCATCAATGTCAGCAATGTTTCAAAGTAGTTTGACACAATTATTTGCTTAGGAGATTTAGAAAATGTAAATATAAAGCGTGACATATTTCTCTAGCAAAAACAACGAAAAACGTAAACACGCGAATCTTCACAAAAATTGTGATAATAACATCAAAACACGCACATGTGCTGATTAACTAAAGTCAAATTAGTTGTTTAAATAGTAGCGGAAGTCATTCTACGAGTTTTAATATATGAACTGCATTAAGCGGACGATTTTTAGGGTTTATTCGTGATAAACTAAAAACCACGCTCTGAGCGTTGCTGGGGCACGGCGTGTTGAATTTTGCAACGCTCAGAGCGTTGATGTGGAGTCAAAGAGTTAACGCTTTAGAGAGTCGGGGCGCCTCTGCTTCGAATAACGGAGAGCCGTCTTCGCCCCAGTCTCAGTCAATGGATCTCTCCAGCACTCAGTCTGCCCAATTAACAGCGATGTCCTTTGCTTTAGAAGCTTTTCCTAGCCCCAATGAAAAAACTGACACCTTCCTTGAAAAATTCGAACGGCTTGCAAATCTGTATGGGTTAGAGAGTTCCCGCTGGAGTCTTAAACTCTCAACTGCACTCAAAGGTAATGCGTATGACGTGTACACGAAGCTGGGAACCAACCAACATGATTATGACATGCTAAAGAAGGCCTTACTAGAACGGTTTGAGATGACCGCCCGAAAATTTCTGCAAATGTTCAGAAACAGCCGGAAAGAGAGCACGGAAAACTTTCACACAGTTCTCTTCACGTCTCACGGGCTATTTGACAAAATGCATCGAATTATCGGACCTACCTCTTACATATGAGGGACTCCTTGAACTTGTTCTTGTGGAGCAGATAAAGTCAACTTTGTCAAACGAAACCCGCAGATTTTTGGCGGAACAGGGCGCAGTTAGACTTGAGGACATCCTCAATAAGGCCGAACGCTATACCAATGCAATGGCCGAACTTCCCAGCACTAAACGTAAACCCACAGATGAGCCATCTCGAAAACAAAATCTAGAGCAGTCATCCTATTCTTCCAATTCCTCTCAGCATTATAACCAACGAGAAAAAATAACCAGAGACCTCCCCAGGAAAAATCGAACATCTACAAAACCCGATATCCCCAAAATAACAATTCTGATCAACCCACCAAGCTTACGTGGCAGCGCGGCCACCAAGGTCAATGAAAAGGAAAGACCCCTACACCAGGAACGTCTGATCAGGGCAAACAAACTGGTCCTAACCGCGTCGGATGTTTGCATACAGCCTCGAAAGGTAGAGTCAATGTCAGTGATTCTCAACCTGAGGGGGACCGACCCTCAACTCGAGGAACTGTAATTTTGAATGGTACCTCAACTACTTGTCTCTTTGACACTGGACTAAGCTTCAGTTGTTTTGTTGCTAGACACCTAGTCAAACCAGGTCAGGAGACAGAGGAAACCGTCAAACTTAGTGGAGTTTTCACGAGTGATGCACCCAGGACGCTTCCTATCGCACTGGTAGAAATACACTCTGACTTTGTCAGAGGAGTTATTAAAGCGGCCATTATGGATGATCCTATCTACCCAGTTATCCTGGGATGTAGATATGTGTTTATTGGGAGACCAAAGGAGCCGATTGTGGCAGCGGTAACCACAAGAGGGCAAGCCAAGAAGGAGAGGGAGCCTGTTCTAAATTTGTTGCCGAATGAACTGAAGGAGGCGCAACAAAAGGACCCTACTCTGGAGCCCTGCTTTAAAAGACTGCCCATGACTAAGGACCCCAGACACAACGGAGACATCTTCTCTAAGGATGGCGTATTGTATCGTAGAACGGGCAACCCGGACATGGGGAATAACCAGCTCCTAGTACCGACGCAGTACAGAAGTCAGATCTTAGAAATGGGGCACTCTCTTCCCTTTAGCGGACATATGGGACAAAACGCCACTATTCAGCGAATAAAAAACCACTATTGGTGGCCAGGAATGAACTCTGACATTACCAGATATGTGAAATCATGCGCATAGTGCCAAAGGGTAGCACCAAAGCACTTGACACCCCCAGTACCTATGGGGCAAATGCCAATAGTGGGTACTCCATTTGAACGGGTTGCTGTCGACATCATTGGACTGTTGAGGCGTAAGGGTTGTTGCAGCAATTGCTGCAGGCTGGCTTCTTCTGTTAACACTTGCTAAGATCTGGCCATGTTTTATATTGCTTCAATTTATCCCTTGTTTTCTTAGTCAATTATGGTATCGTGCTGTTGGTAGTAAGTTACGCGAAGGTGGGATGAACATTTGTCAACATCATAATATTTCAATTCCCAACGTTCATAGACTTGATAAGTCGTTCCTTGAGTCCACACAATTTAGTACATCGATTCCATACATAAACAGTTCACACATGGTCATCATGAAGAAAATACATATTAAGTTCAGTTCGTACTTCGTATATAATTTATCTGCAAATCAGTCCTTGTCAAAAAGCATGAATTACTATAGACAGAACGTCATAACTATATGTACGCGCGGTTGGTGAAAACCAACGACCGACAGTGAGATTATGCGTCTGGCAAAATATAATTAATAAGGACTGTTAATTCATCCTGACTTAGGTTTAGTCCATTACTAACCTGTAAACGTTTTATCTCTTTTCATAATAACAGTGGACTGACCCATGTCCATACTTAAATACAATATAACTGTGTGGCACTCCATGCCTGACACTATAAGAATACAAGGACACGTCTCTTCAGTTCGACGGTCATACAAGAAAGGGTCCCGTCTCTTGGTCACGGTGCGTGACCTACCAACGCTCACACGTCATAATTCGATCGTGTGTATAGCGTTCAAAAGCCTAATAATACTTTACATTATATTAAATGCTGCAATCCCCAAAACTGCACGCTCTAGCAGACGGCGTCTATAAAATACCGTAACAATTCCCTGTCCACCGGGGGAAAAAAATCGATAGATTTTTTTTTCATAACCTATCTGAATGAATAATCACAAAAATTTAACAAAAATGCGACATATGGCCTACGATGTTCTGTCTAGAACAGTGTCGTGGTCATGTCGACTAACTAACAGTAATATAATATACTAACAATTATGTTATACAGAATTGTTATACACAAATGTTATATTAACTAAAAGAAAATGTGTAATGTTGATATATATATTACTCAATTAATTTTAAAGTCTATCGAAATGAAATGTCACGTCAAGACTAATCTAACTAATTAAAATAAAACTAATTAATTATACTAAGTGTGTATTAAGAATCAAGTTATTAAAAATCTAACGCAAGAAAACGAAAGACGATGTTATGAGAAAAGACAAGAAAGAGAAAAAAAACCAAAAGATCAATAAAGTAGATAAAGAAAATAATGTATAAATTTAACTTAGTTATGTGTGTTTGATATTAATTATCTGTGTTAAGTGGGTAATACCTATCTAACTTAACTAACTAAATAATAAACTAGTATCTAATGTGTCAACATAATTATTAAATATGCAATATGATTATGTAATTCTAAGAATATTATATCTAAGAACATTACTTAGAATTGTGTGAGATTCTTTTCTTTCTTTCATTTTTTTTTCATATTTCATTTTTTTATCTTTTTCTTACATTTCATTTTAATTTCCATTACTTTAACTACTAAGTTAAAATTAATCAACATTGGACATGACGATCCATCCGTAGTATTGATCCTTGTGAATTCCCATTAGAAAAATTGTTCTGATTCAGAATAAATATAGATATTCTTAACGTTCAAGAATTCCTATCACAAACTGCAATTAGTTCGAAATGTCATCAAGTATTATTTCTGACATTGTCTCAACTAGTTTCATCCGGAACGGACACTAACCAAAGTCCTGGCGTAAATACGAATACATTGTCTCTTGATTTAGTTCATTTCGTATGTATATAGTAAGCAGATACTTGGTTTGTAGTCAATGGTTCATTTCTATGTCGAAAATGCAACGATAGTACTAAGTCTCTTGGGTAAGTTTTTCTGTGAATAGTATTGTTTTTTTATGAACTGACATCAGAAGGGTTTCTAGAGAGAGTATCTGCCAAGATGTTCTCTGATCCTGGATTATATTCGATGGAGAGATCAAAAGGTTGAAGGAGAATGGCATATCTTGTCAGCTTTGGGCTCTTGTGATTGCCCACGTAGTGACACGGCCATAAGTCTGGACCACAAAGGGTGCTCCTAATAAAAATGTCTCGAGCTTTGTGATCGCCCAGATGACAGATAATAACTCCCTGTCGACGGTGGAGTACTTGACTTCTGGTGGCTTAAGTTTCCGTGAGACGTAGAGTGTGGGATGAAGGACGTCGTCATGATATTGGAGCAAACATGCGCCAATTCCGTAATTACTTGCATCTGTACGGAGTATAAACTTTTTGGAAGCATCAGGTAGTCTCAAAATTGGTGGGTGTGAAAAGATATCGATTATTTTACGGAATATTTTATCACATTCACCAGTCCATGTCCCCTTCACTGGCGTGTCTTTTTTCAACAGTGATGACAAAACAGCCGTGATAGATGACAGGTTAGGTACGAATCTGCTGTAATATTGGACTAGTCCTAACAAGCTTCTAACTTGTTTCTTCGTTTGAGGAACAGAGACGTTTAAAATTTTAGAAACCGTACTAGGAAGAGTTTGGATATATCCCGCTCCAATGATATGTCCCAAAAAAGTTATTTCATGAAACGCTACTTGTAATGTTGTAGGTTTAGCAGTTAAATTATTCTTTCTTAATGTTTCCAAAACATATTTAAGTCCCGAAAAATGTTCCTCAAATGACGAACTAAATAAGCAAATGTCGTCATTGTATGTGATGATGTCTGATCTACCTGACAAAATTTGTCGCATCATGCGAATAAAGGTAGCTGGAGCGTTAACAAACCCAAAAGGCATCACATTCCACTGGTATAGACCTTGCTGAGTGGAAAACGCTGTGTAGTATTTAGCTTTTTCGGTTAGTGATATCTGCCAATAACCTTTAGTTAAGTCTATCTTAGTGAATATAGTTGCGGTAGATAGACGTGGCAGTAAGTCGTCGAGAAGTGGATGTGGTTCGCTATCAACTACAGTTTGTGCATTTAATTTTCTATAGTCGACGCATAGTCTAATGTTATTGTCCTTCTTTCGGACAATAACTAATGGAGAAGAAAATGGAGAATTACTAGTCTCAATAATCCCTAAAGATAACATCTGTTCAAGTTCCTTAGTAGTTTTAGTAAGAAAGTGTAGAGGAACAGAATAGGGATGTACCCGAATTGGAGTATCATCGTTAAGAGTGATGTCATGACTAATGATCGATGTGCGACCTGGAACGTCGGTCAACACATCTGGATAAGATTGTAAAAGTTCAGCAATCTGTTGATGCTGTTGCGGTGTAACCGACGAAGAGATAGTTACGTCCCGCCAAGATTCAGTAGGTTGGACTACAGGTAAGGCCAACTGTACCTCAGGAAAAGAAGATTCTTCTTCCTGGATAACAGACAGATTAGAATAGTGACATGTAGGTAAGAAAGTGTCATCTAGTTCATGAAAAATAGCTTGTAGATGTTCAGGACGAGTATGAAACTGTTTGAGCATATTTATGTGAAATATTTTGTGATGTCCCTTAATGTCCAGGACATAATCGACATCAGAAATCTTATCAATTACCTGGAATGAACCATTCCATGAGATGAGTAGTTTATTATCATTATGTGGCAATAACACATAAGCTTCATCTCCTGGAAATGATTGACGTAATCGTCTAGTACTGTTTTGGAAAGTTCTAGCTTTCACTTTAGCAGCCTCAGATGAAGCTGTTGCCGTTTGGCAAGCATCAATAATGTTATTCCGGAGATTAATTACGTACTCATAGGATGACTGGGTATCCTGAGTTATCTCCGAGTCAATCAATAAGTCTTTTATTAGTCCCATAGGACCTCTTGGTGGAGCGCCAAAGACTAATTGAAATGGAGAGAAGCCAGTTTGTTCATGTGGCACCTCTCGATAGGCGAACAACACGGCTAGGAGTACTCTGTCCCAGTCCTGTGGATGGTTAACTGTAACTTTATGTAACATTTGTTTGAGTGTGCGGTTCAGTCTTTCTACTGCACCATTACTCATTGGGTGATAAATGCTACTGAGATTTCTATCTATATTCCAGGTCTTCATTACTTCTGCCATAGTTTCAGATATAAATTGAGATCCATGATCTGATAACAGCTTTCTATGAAAACCTACTCTAGAAACGATCAGGTGTAGTGCATCAGCTACATCTGTGGTAGTGGTGGTCTTCAATAGAATGGCTTCTGGCCATCGTGTGCATAAATCGATGCACGTGAGAACAAATCTATGTCCTCTGGCTGATGGTAAAAGTGGACCAATAATATCAATGGCCATCTTGTCAAAGGGTCTCACAGATATGTCACAAGCCTGAATAGGCGCCGTGTGAAAGGCTCCCCGTGCTTTCACTTCCTGGCATATAGTACAGGAGCGTACGTACTGTGAAATATCTCGTGACACTCCCGGCCAAAAAAATGAAGATAATACTCGAGAACGTGTCCGAGTATATCCCATGTGACCTGCGCACTTAGAATCATGTCCGTGTTGAAGTATGTACCGTCTAAACGCAAACGGTACCATGACCTGTTGTCTTACTTGAGTTTTATCCATAAAACATCTTAATAATATATCATTCTTAATAATAAACCAATGATTATTATTATTTTTCAAAGTAAGATTGTCAACTTTGTTGACCAGAGCAAAAAAATTGTTCAATGATCTGTCTTCCTTCTGTTTTGCAGCAAAGGACGCTCGGTCAATCGAAGACCGAACATCAATATTGTCATTTTTGTCTGTTTCCTTTTTATCAGTGTCCATAGTCTCTAATAGTTTCGTCTGTGCTCTGGTTGTCATTGCATTTCCAATGCATAGATTATTTCTCTCCCATTCAATAATCTCTTCTGGTGTGCAATCCTTACTGCCATGTATGCGTCCCACCATAAGGTCTGCAATTGGGTTCCTTACCATGCAAACTTTAACGTTGCCTGTGAAAAAAGGTGTATTAACATGTATAAGGGCAGTTGGATAAAATTCTATTGTCCCTCCGAAAGTCATGCATCTGACATGCTCTCCAGTTGCACAATTTGGATGAACAAGTGACTGACGGACTCCGATAGTTGTAGATCCAGAATTTCTTAACACTGAGACGATGGATCCATTAACAATTCCCCTGTTGAAAATCAGTGAGCCTGTTCCGTCATTGACTGCCAGACCGACTTCTGGGAGAATGTGTCCGCAGTTCAGAATCGTCTCTTTTGCCTTCTGAAATAGAAGATTACATTCTGGGCAACTATTTGGCACGTTATAATTTATAGCAAAACATGCAGCAGAAGACTGTATTGCATTATCGTTAGGTGGGACCTGAGCCCTAGGTGTTGTATCATTTGTAACTGCTGCCCCAGTATTATGGTTATAATGTGACGATCCACGAGAATGAGATCGATTACGAGAATAATCGTTAGAATTATCTCGTTGTCCCCACTAGTAACTGTTATCTCGATGTCTCGAGCCACGATTATTACCATTCCAATTACTGTTATTATTGTGGTTATTTGATCTATTATAATTAGTATTATGTTGACTGTTGTTGTAGCTTGAATGAGGTGAATAATTCCTATTCCTTGATCTACCTCTGTTCAAATCATTTTTATTGTTGAAATTATTATTATTATGTCCTTTGTGAAAATTAACATTGTAATTTCCCTTGAACCTACTTCTGTCTACACTGTGAGTTCTTGGTTTGTTATTGCTATAGTATGCCATATTGGAAGCCACAGGTAGAGGTTCCCTTATCAAAGAGTTAGAAATGTTCGCATTCGGATGCGCATTGCAATAGTTCAATGAAATTGTTTCTAACTCGTCAATGGTAGCTGGCTTTCGTTCTTGCAAATATGCGAAGAACGGTGGGCTGACAGAGGATAATACCTTATCCCGTAGCAACAAATCAACTAATTTATCATAAGATTTGTTGACATCTGCCAGTTCAAGCCATCTATTAAATGTATTGCGAATGTTCGCAATAAACCCCGCAAAGCCTTTAGGAGATTCAGGTAGGATATTTTTAAATTTTAACCTACAATTTTCTTCGTCCAAATGAAACCTCCGTAAAAGTAAAGTTTTAATAGCATCGTAATTATTAGCTATTGTTGGGTCAGCATTCAGAGATGCCGTCAATGGTTCCCCATCTAAAAATTCATTTAACTTAAGTACCCATGTATCCTTAGGCAAGTGATTTGTTTTGCATGTCTGTTCAAATCTTGATAAAAATGATGATAAATCGTCAAAATTTAATTTAAAATGGGGTAATTTAAAGTTGTAAAAATGTTTGTTTTGGTAGGATGACGATCCATTTTGTGCATTATCATTCTGGTTTGTAGCAGCACCTTGTGCCTGTAATCTAGCTGTTTCATTCTGAAGACGTGCCAATTCCAATTCCTGTTGCCTTGCAATTTCTTCTCGTCTCATTTTATTTTCTTCTTGTCGACGTTCCTCCCTTTCCTGTCTAGCAATTTCTCTTTGTCTATTTTCTTTTTCTATTTCTTTCATTTCACGGTCTGCCTCTTCTTTTTTTAAAATTGCTATCTGTTCTGCTAATTCTGCTTTATATTTAGCAAGTTCCGCTTCTGCAAACTGACGAAGTTCCTGTGCTTTGTAACCATAATCCTTTCCAATTTTAACAAAATGGTCTAACGTAAGCATCTTGACGTTTATATTGTAAGAAATTACAGATCTATAATAGTCAACAATAGAATCTAAGTAATTATTGTACTTATTCAACTTATGAATAGTCACTGTAAATAATTATAATATTATTGAACTTTTATTTGTAAGTTCCACCAATAACTATAATATTTTATAAAAATATTATATGTATCCACTAATATATATCATAAATTGTTATGATATTTATTTATTTAAGATGATGAAATGATATCATGCACTTAATATTAGTATTTAATAATTATGGGTATTGTCCCAATATAATTAAGTTATTCAATCAATGATATGTGCTAAGTCAGAATATAGTACTGGGAAAATGTACTAATGAACATATATGTCTGTCATATTCAAGGCAGACCATAAATTTATAATTAATTATCAATATCTATTATATTATTATGCCCTAGTCATCATATCCAAAGTGCATTGCTAGCGTGTTGAAGCACTACTGCAAATTGATGCAAAGTCCTCGAGTCATCACCAAATTTTCTTAAAATTTAATTAAATTCAATTACAAGATTATTATTAAACAAATGATAATATTAGTATTATATGAATAATGTATGAGATGAAGACAAAGAAAACAATTCATCAACCAAGGATTACAACACAGCAGGACAATACCAAAGTGACTTTTCACGAATAAAAATGAATTTATAAACTAAGCAGAACAAGCGGAAGTACTATACGAAGGAAGGAAGGTCGAGGATTGACCCAAGGCGAGATTGAGCTCAATCTAGGACAGAACACATGAAAAAAAATGAATGCAAAAAGTAATGACGTCACAGGACTCATAGACAAACTTTAAAATACACATATTCATAAATAAAAGATAGTCAGGTCAGGAATGACGAGATAGGTTACAAACATGATACAAAACTGAATAAAATAAAACTGAATATGATCCAATACACCATTAAGGAGGTCCACTACTATGAAAACTGGATTTTACGTACAAAATATAGATTTTTTACTTTTGAGCTTATTTTATTAAATAATCATCGAGGAATCGATTGAGCAAGGTTTTATAACATAAAAAATGCATTTGATGTATCAAAAAGCATATTGTCGGCACCACCCCCATGCTATGATTTACAAATTTGTGCCGAAAATGCACGATTTCTCACTAAAACTATCAAACAGAGGAGTCTCAAATTTGGCATGCATGTAGTACACATCTATATCTTAAAAAAAACACATCTGCATTTTTGATATTTTGGTAATTTTCTTTTATAAATTTTTAAAAAATATTTAAAAAAATATTTTTTCGCACAAATATAGTTTTTTTTTTTTTAAATCATTAAAAATATAATTTAAAACTTATAAAAATAATCATGAGTAGTACACATCTATATCTTTAAAGTAACACATCTGCATTTTTGATATTTTGGTAATTTTCTTTTATAAATTAAAAAAAAATATTTAAAAAAATATTTTTTCATACAAATATAGTTTTTTTTTTTTAAATCATTAAAAATAGAATTTTAAACTTATTAAAATAATCATGAGTAAAATTGTTTTAATTTTCAGTCACAACATGTGGGTGCAATTTGATAAAGTTTGGTCAATGGGAAACAAGATTTTTATTCTTGAAAATTGGTGAAAAACCCAATATAGCGGTTGTTTTTTTTTTTGGTTACCAGGGTAGAAGGAAAGAAGAAAAATTAGGCAAGACAAAGGCGAGAGGAGAAGCTGCAGGAAGCTGAAGGAGGGGCAGCATATAGTGCTGGACAATTTTAAATACATTCAGCCCCCCAGAATGGAGTATATTGGACAAGACAAGTCACTCGATGACTAAAATGCATTTTTCTCAAAACTAACATTTTATTAACCAAAAATGTTTTTTTTTAACAAACTATCCAATAGATCAGTCTGAAATTTGGCATGCATATAGGACACATATATACCTTTAAATTGACAGGGGCTTTGTTTGATATTTTGGTAATTTGCTTTGATATATTTTTTTAAATATATTTTTTCATTGTTTTTCATACAAATATAGTGTATTTTTTAAAAAAAGTCATTAAAAATAGAATTTTTATCTTATCAAAAAAAGCCCTAGACAAATTGTTTTAATTGTCAGTCACAACATGTGTATGCAATTTGATAAAGTTTGGTCAATGGTAAACATAAGATTTTTGCTCTTGAAAATTGGTGTAAAACCCAATATGGCGGTTGTTTTTTTTTTTTTTTTTGGTTACCATGTAGAAGGAAAGAAGAAAAAATTAGGCAAGATAAAGGCAAGAGGAGCAGCTGCAGGAAGCTGAAGGAGGTGCAGCATATAGTGCTGGACAATTTTAAACACATTCAGCCCCCCAGAATGGAGTATATTGGACAAGACAAGTCATTCGGTGACTAAAATGCATTTTTCTCAAAACTAACATTTTATTAACAAAAAATGTTATTTTTTACAAACTATCTAATAGATCAGTCTGAAATTTGGCATGCATGTAGGACACATATATACCTTTAAAATGACAGGGGCTATTTTTGATATTTTGGTAATTTGCTTTGATATATTTTTTAAATATTTTTTTTTCATTGTTTTTCATACAAATATAGTGTATTTTTTTTTTAAATCATTAAAAATAGAATTTTTAACTTATCAAATAAAGCCCCTGATAAATTGTTTTAATTGTCAGTCACAACATGTGTGTGCAATTTGGTAAAGTTTGGTCAATGGGAAACATAAGTTTTTAGCTCTCGAAAAGTGGTGAAAATCCAATATGGCGGATTTTTTTTTTCGGTTACCATGGTAACCACATGTTTTTTAACAAAATAAACTGTAGAATTTGGTTCATGGACATACACTGTGTCTATTGAGCACATAAAAAGTTTGAAAATGTTATTAGAACAAAAGTTAGTTTTCACTGTAGGGAAACCACTTAATTTACAACACTGCACAGCTAACAGATAAGGTCAATTAATGACAGGTACGAACGAACAAATCATCGGAAAGCCATCGATGGGTTCTTCGCTAAATGCAATTAATTAACAGCCCTAAGAAACAATTAAAATCAATTCGGGCATCCAGGGAGCCATAGAATCGGTTTTAATCCGCCGCCCTACCAACCCACGAATAAGTAACAACACATACGGTGGCACATAATTAATACATATATATATGAAAATATTTAGACATGCCTATGAAGCGGAAGCGACATGGACTCAGCACTGTGTTATTTCAATGACAACAGTCACAAACTAGACTTATCTTTTAACACTTCGTCCGATGCGATCTTCACCAACGGACTAGACCAGGGTCTAGAACTGCTTGCTCTTCGTTGGCAGATAACGACTTTTCCATCTTTTGGTCTATTGAGATCTTGTATTCTTCATCAAAGCTGGAATGCGCTGACTTTGTCCTTTGAGCGTTAGCATGTACGCACGATGTTGTG
Source organism: Oreohelix idahoensis (assembly GCA_024509875.1). NCBI lineage: Eukaryota > Metazoa > Mollusca > Gastropoda > Stylommatophora > Oreohelicidae > Oreohelix > Oreohelix idahoensis. The sequence goes on from JAMPIV010011157.1 coordinate 396,290, forward strand.
ACGTCAGATTGAACCTTCGTAGTTACGCGTGTCACGTCATATTTATGAAATCACGTGATTTTCTTACAATCGTAAACAGTCCGTGAAAATTTGCGAAAAATGTTTTTTTTTTCTTTCGATCCCCAAGCAATGGCCCACCAGTTGTTAAGGGGCGCAAGGGTTGTTGCAGCAATTGCTGCAGGCTGGCTTCTTCTGTTAACACTTGCTAAGATCTGGCCATGTTTTATATTGCTTCAATTTATCCCTTGTTTTCTTAGTCAATTATGGTATCGTGCTGTTGATAGTAAGTTACGCGAAGGTGGGATGAACATTTGTCAACATCATAATATTTCAATTCCCAACGTTCATAGACTTGATAAGTCGTTCCTTGAGTCCACACAATTTAATACATCGATTCCATACATAAACAGTTCAAACATGGTCATCATGAAGAAAATACATATTAAGTTCAGTTCGTACTTCGTATATAATTTATCTGCAAATCAGTCCTTGTCAAAAAGCATGAATTACTATAGACAGAACGTCATAACTATATGTACGCGCGGTTGGTGAAAACCAACGACCGACAGTGAGATTATGCGTCTGGCAAAATATAATTAATAAGGACTGTTAATTCATCCTGACTTAGGTTTAGTCCATTACTAACCTGTAAACGTTTTATCTCTTTTCATAATAACAGTGGACTGACCCATGTCCATACTTAAATACAATATAACTGTGTGGCACTCCATGCCTGACACTATAAGAATACAAGGACACGTCTCTTCAGTTCGACGGTCATACAAGAAAGGGTCCCGTCTCTTGGTCACGGTGCGTGACCTACCAACGCTCACACGTCATAATTCGAGCGTGTGTATAGCGTTCAATAGCCTAATAATACTTTACATTATATTAAATGCTGCAATCCCCAAAACTGCATCCTCTAGCAGACGGCGTCTATAAAATACCGTAACATGGACCCCTGGAAAGGACCAAAAGAAGGAACAGGTTCATCCTGACCTTAGTCGACACTTGCACAATGTGGGCCGAAGCTGTACCGCTACCATACATAAATTCCAAGCATGTCGCAGAAGCCCTCGTGCAAATCTTTACACGGTTGGGATTCCCTCAACAAGTTTTGACGGACAATGGATCCCAATTCCGTAGCCTGTTAATGGAGGAGATCTTTAAGATCTTGAGGGCCAAACATATCCACACAAGTCCCTACCATCCGGCCGGAAATGGGCTCGTGGAACGTTTTAACGGCACCCTCACCACCATGTTACGTAAGCTGGGTCAGGAGAAACCGGAAGACTGGGACCTATATATATCGGCTGCCTTATTCGCCTACCGAGAGGTTCCTCAAGCGTCTACGGGATTCGCGCCAGCTACACTTTTATTTGGCAGACCTATTAAGGGGCCACTAGAAGCCTTACTTCGGTCCCTGACAGACCAAAAGGCTGACGAGACAGTCGTCTCCGCAAGCAAGTATGTATCTGAACTCAAGGAAAGGCTAAAGCTAGGATGGGATCTAGCTACTACCAATCTTAAGAAAGCCCGCGCTAAACATGCTAAAAGATACAACAAAGCTGCAAAAGAGAGAGAACTCCAACCAGGGGAAAAAGTTTTGTTGCTACTTCCAACCGGAAGCAATAAACTTCGCATCGGATGGCAAGGGCCGTTTACCGTCCATAAAAAGATCTCACGTACCAATTACAAGATCTCCATCAAAGGAAAGGAGAAGGTCTTCCACGTAAATCGACTTAAGAAATATCTGGAGAGACCGGTGCCATCCTCCGAGCATCTCCTGGCTGTCGCCATAGCAACGGAAGACGAGGAAGATGATGATGGTTGCATGGAGTTTCCAATGCAACCCACAGAATCCTTTAAAGATGTCAAGTTCGGCGACAATCTCTCACTAGAACAACAAACAGAAACCAGGGCGCTACTAAAACAGTACAGTTCAGTCTTAACGGATGTACCTGGTCGAACAAATCTCATCGAATTTGATATGAAATTAACAAACGAGACCCCTGTTCGAACCAGAGTTTACCCCATCTCTTACGCTAAAGCTGATGCACTTCGCGGAGAAATAGACAAGCTGCGTCAGGCAGGAATTATCAGTGAGTCTACATCTCCTTACAGTTCCAGTGTAGTGCTGTTGCAGAAGCCCAATAAGGAAGTTCGGCTGTGTATATATTACCAGCTGCTAAACGCTGCTACGGAATTCCAGCCCGAACCTCTCCAAACTGTTTCTGAGTTGTTCACCAAGCTTAGCAAGGCAAAGATTTTCTTCAAGATTGACCTCAGTATAGGTTACTATCAAATACCAGTCAAGGAGGAAATTAAACCTTTGTTAGCATTCAGCACTAGTGAAGGACATTACACATTTAATGTGATGCCATTCGGTTTGCATAACGCACCAGGAGTGTTCACCAGGATGATGAGGAAGCTTCTAGAACCTTTGCAAAGTCCCCATATCCATAATTTTATGGATGACATATTAATTGCTTCGGAAACCTACGAAGAACATATTGCTACGGTTGCTATGCTCCTCGGGAGACTACAGGAAACTGGTCTCACAGCCAGACCTAGCAAATGTCTCATCAGGTTTGAACAGTTAGACTTCCTGGGGCATACTATTTCCCACGGCTGTTGTTGGCCTGTTCAGAAGAACGTGGAGAAAATAGTGGCAGCAAAAAGACCCCGAACGAAGAAAGACGTACGTTCCTTCATATCACTATGTGCATACTATCAGAAATACATCCAGAACTTCAACGGACTGACGGCACCTCTGACTGACCTCACAAAGAAAGGTTGTCCTGATAAGGTCATTTGGGATCAAAAGTGCGAACACGCATACAGCACTTTGAAAGGACAGTTGTCTGCATACCCCATTTTGAGGTTGCCTGACCTCAAGAAACCTTTTGTATTACGGGTCGACGCGTCAGGTCAGGGCATCGGGTCAACACTGCTTCAAGCCGATGACAGTGACCCAAACAAGCTATTTCCAGTTGCCTATGGCAGTCGGAAATTAAATAAAGCTGAACGGAACTACAGCGTAGTCGAAAGAGAATGCCTCGCTCTGATTGACGGTATAAGACGCCATCATGAGTTTCTCTATGGTACATCTTTTACGGTTCAAACAGACCACGCTCCGTTAGCATTTCTTGGTGCCAATAAAGAATTTAACGCAAGGATCATGCGGTGGTCCCTTCTTTTAAGCGTTTATTCTTTCAAAGTGGAATACATTCCGGGAAGACAGAATGTCGGGGCGGATTTCCTGAGTAGAAACTGGACTACGGACGAAGAGGAAGAAGTTGAAGATACCAATCACCCAAAAGCTACCGATCAGGGCAGCTTCATTGTCAGAAATTAAACATGAAAATATGTTTTCATGTCTCAAAAGAGGGGACGATTGTCACAGACGAACTCAGCTGACCCTGAATCGTGGGATTCTATAGTACGACCCTTTGTAACGACCCCTTCGTATAGCACCAGAGCCCCCGAATAATTTGGTAACTCTTCATCAAACGGGAATTTATTTTCACCTGGACTCATTGCTATGAAACCGTTCCACGCAGATGGCCAACACGTTGGCTGATTAATATGTGGACAGTTTATCTACCGGTCATTCTGGTCATCGCATTGATTTAAGGAAAGATTAAATCACGCCCAAGGACATCGCCTGAGCAATGATATGAAGTTATTTTCATTAACTTGGGCAGTGGGGGCGTTGCCTACTTCAAACAGAGAGAGCGGAACAGGATCAAACAGACACGGAAGTGGTTTCAGGAACGTTGAGCGGGAGAGATCAAAGCAGTAGTGGTCCCGGAAACGAGACGCAAGCTTTCCTGGCGGAATTTTCGCACCTCTATGTTAAGCGCTGAACCGATCGAAGACGAATCGGACGCAACGAAACCAGGGGACGGCATCTCTCTTTATTCTGTCGGTCAGATTCCCTAAAGTCTCCTGAGATCTAAAAAAAGTGTCAACTTTCTCATGCCCCCCTCATCTTTAATTCCATTTTAAATATATACAGACCACGTAGAAAGCCATGCTATCATTTCGTTGCCAGAGATTTTAGATTCACTAGCTATCGTAGAAATTTTGCTAGATTTCCATCTGAATTGGTGGCTACCATTGGAGTGTTTCTTTTTCTGTGCACGGTATAATATATTTGTTAAAGTGATCAGTGGTGTAGTGCTTTCATTTTATTTCACTGGATTTTGTGTTTATTTAATCTATTTAATTAAACTCATCCCAAAAGTTCCAGTGGTAAATTTAATGATATATCTATTATAACATTTCCAAAAAATAATAGATGTTTAAATGTTAAAGTAACTTTTAAAGTCGCGAAGGAATTTATAATTAATAAATTTAGTTAAGTCCTATATATATAGATGTGTATTTTAACCATTAGACTCGTGACGTGTTTTCTTAAATACTTAATTAAATACGCGAGTGTATATATAATAGCCTTAACGGTAAATTTATCGCGCGTTAAGAATATTATTTGATTTTTGAAGTATGATTATGTTGTCACGGGTTTTCTATCTTTTTCTCCAGAATGATCACCTTTGCAATCCCAGCATTATTAATAAATCATACAGAGAGTTTCAGACTCGGTTCTTAAAACTTCCAGATATATTGATGAAACATTTTAAAATTAATCTTGTGGCGGTCCGGTGCGGCCTAGCTATCATAATTACCTGAAAGAAAGCCAACCCAAGAACATTTTAAACAACCCATCAAAGTTAATGTCAATCTGTGAGATAAACTGGAAGATGAACAGTGCCAGTAGCGATAATTTTATTTACTGCTCGAAATGTGAGAGAATACCGATTTACCTGACTGTGACTGAGTCTAGTTTTTCCTCACTGGATTAAAAACTTTACCGGTCAGTTGCTATCATCACGCATTGAAGGAATTATACCATCACCTCATTTTAACCCCTGTGTCGAACTGTGTCAGTGCCATCCCATAGACTCCTTTTTATATAATAAAACACCAGAACTCTTAGGCCTTCAAGTCCGGCGATAAGTGGGAATTTTTTCTATCAACTAACCTCACTACATCTGGGGCGGGACATCGAAGGACTAGACAGTTTCACATGTCAATAGTTTAATTATTGTGTACTTAATTCTATGGATTGTCTGATGCTGTAATCGGTGAGTGTGTGTGTATATGAGTGTGGATCCTCACAGCGTGCATGAATGACAGGAGATTTATTTTTGCAAAACCATTTGTTAACTTGCCTACCGGGTAATACAATTTTCTGTATACCCTGCATTGTTCCTTTAAGTGGGATAATTTGTTAACTCTGTTTCATCCCCCCCCCCTTTTTTCTTTGCTTAGTAAAGGGAAGACACAATTGGGATAACAGTATTTTTGTCTACCACCATACCTAATATTGTAACACCTCTTTCAGAGTAATTAACTTCACTGTTAGGTTACATTACCTACGTTCCTGATAACTATCTATCTTGGGACTGGGTTTACCTTTGTCTAATAAGCTGGAAGGGTTTAGTCGATACCAATCTTCTTTACCCCCTTCTCACCTTGTTAATTGTATTTTTCGGTACTTATGATACTTTTTATGTAACACCTGTTGGATGTTGTGATTGAGTTTAATGCTAATAAACAGCATAAACATATATAGTACTGTTATGGACTACCAAGGCCCAAATCCCTCATATTTGTTTAAGATAGTTGTATCCACGTCGTCTGTGTGTCTGAAGCACCAAATCGGTGTGAGCGCAGATGTGTGTCTGGAAAACTGGCAAATAATTGTTTGACCAGGAGAGTGGAAGAGAAGATTGAGAGAAACGATTTGTCGTAAATAAGTCTGTCTCTGTGGAGCATCATATTTACTTTCTACATTCCTATTACTGAGCCTTTCACCATCATTCTACACTCTAAACCGGACTACTATTTCTAAGACTCTTTCTCTCAAAATAAATTTACGACACTATTGAATAGCTGAGACACGGAGAGCAACACACACAGGAACCAAAAAAGTTACAGTCATTCGTAAATGGCTGTTCTGACAGAATATAAGGATTACAACTTTACGAAATAATCACCATTTTAGAACTAAAGGAAAGAACCAGACAAATGCTAGTGGAACAAGAGGTAAGGCAAGACTTTGTCTTTGGGTAGACCACGCACTGAGGAAATCAACTGATAGCATTACAAGGTAGTCCTTGTGCAGGAGCGCAGGATAAGAGAAATAAAAGAGATTTAAAAAAAAACACACATGTAGATGGAAAATGAAGAAAACACGTGACATAACTGAACAGATAACTCAGGATAAGAAGGGTATGCGTGAATTAGTTGAAGGTGTGGGCTCCACAGGAAGAAGAAGAGTAATACATGAATGAGTGAGCGCTCGTCAGTAATTAAGTGCTGCCTATAAATACCTGACTTCTGTCACCGATTGACACCCCTGAGTTCCAAGATTTTTGTCACAATCAAATACATTGTTTTGTGAGGTTTTCTACCTTCACTAATTTCTCTTTCGTTGTCTCCTCTCTCTCTCTCTCTCTCTCTCTCTCTCTCTCTCTCTCTCTCTCTCTCTTTCTTTCCCTCTCTCTCTCACGTGTGAATTCACATGAAGCTAAGAGTTGGCTCTAGCATCACTGGCTATCTCTAACTTTATGTGATGCAGTGCCGTTCACAGACGTTGATATGAATCGTATGTTCTTTCTTGAATGCAGTTTGAATTATGCCAGCTTCCAGTAGTAACATTTACTTTTTAAAGATGATGTTCTAATAGAAAATGAAAGGATCCATGTTATTTGCATCATGTATCTGTTTCTGCATGTTTTGCGCAATTTCATTGTTTTAAATTTATCTTTCTAGACATCGATTTCACCAAAACATATTACATCTTTCACTCTCAGCAAGCATGGATCAATTTCTCTCTCGCTTCCTCATTTCCTTTTACACATGTTCTACTTGTTTTCGTTGTTTGCTCTCATATTAACCAAGCATATTTCTCATAAAGTGGGCAGTTTATCTAAGGCCTCTCTCACGTCTATGTACGTGTGGTGCTGTTTGATATAAACGTACGCAGTCTAAGATTTTTTCAACTGATAACAGCTGAGATAAGTCTTGTGAAATTAAATAACAAATTAATGTAAAGGCGGAGAATGCAGTTTTTTTTTCTGAGTCATGACACAAGCATCTTAACCACCACGGAAGGGATTTCTTGAGCCAAATCAGTAAATGAAGCCAGCGAGATAAACAAAGTGCATACTTAAGAGCTTACTACACCCTATTCGGATGATCTGATTGCTCCTGAAATCATACACTTTATCTGACTTAATTTTTTTTAGCTCTTTGATTGCCTTGATAGTTGCTTCAGGAAATACTAATGCAATGTTGTTCTCCCTGTGCCACCGTATTTGTCATCGCTGTCACATAAATTTTGGGTCGATCTCTTGTCTTCTCCGGCCGTATTCAGTTACATTTGTTGTGCGTGCTGATTACGTGAAATTTCTGTGGTCGGCACAATTCTTTCTCTGCTATCATGCAGATATTTGGTATTTTCAAATCACCTTACACTCGTTTCAATAATAGTTTGTTAGCCCGCTTGACCTTGTTTCTTAACAAGGATGATGCAACCTTAACAGACAATCCGTTGGTAGACATTCTCGTATACCAGAAGTTGGGAGCCTGTTTCACGCAGAAAACGGCCAGCAAAGGTTGATTATCGCTGATAAGACTAGTGTGACGTCTTAGCCCAGATGGTAATACGATGAAATTTTGTTTGCACAAGGACAGGGCGACAATTATCAGTCGGACACACCTAAGCGGAAATGTTGTAATACGCTTCCGGCAGAATTATTACGAAGATATTTCTTGAGATAAAAGTATGAAGTTATGTGTAATTAATGACGAGAATATTTGGAGGTTTCACGTCCATGTCTAGTAGACGTGACCTTTACAGTAACATGGAGAATTTTCCTTTGAGAAAATGTTTTGAATAGAGGCCATCAAACCACGCATGATTGTAACTATTGGCCGACTTTCGAGATGTAAACATAACAAAATTTCTTACTGGAGCCTGGCCTATTAGAAAACAAAAACGTACGTGGGACGAAACTTGCAATATAACATGACACTTTAGCTGGTTGAAAGCGCTGTGAAATTCAGTTCGTCAAGAGACAACTAGACCTGCCAGAGTTAGGAATAGAATCATAATTTCATTTATCGTACCTGACTTTGTTTGAGCATCTTGAGGAATTAAAGCAGAGGAAAACTCTACCATTATTAGCAAAGAAAACCGGAATCTGAGGAACCTGAAACACGGAGTTATTATAAAGCTTATTATAAAGTAACAACCCCAGAACACGTGTAAGAGACATCTTCAACAAGTTGCATTAACTATTTCTCTGAGCCAGAAGTCAATCAGTGATCCCAAAAATATTTTGGGGTATACTGTACATTTATTATTTTATATTTTGCATTATTAACACGAGGAATAATATATATATATATATATATATATATATATATATATATATATATATATATATATATATATATATATATATATATATATATATATATATATATAGATATATATATATATATTGACTTGTGAATACTAATATGTGAAAATTGCTATTGGATGTCCCAGTCATACGAAGTTGGCAATCTCAGCATATAGAATGATGATTTCATGAACCACCACTGCAAGGGCTGGTGACTGCTTTATGCGAGGTTCTTATAGAGATCTCCAACTCTTCTGTCCTTGCCTTGGTGTTATGGTCTTCTTGATGTTATCTTCCCACTTATAGCGATGTCTTCCCCTTGCACGTTTGCCTTCAACTCTCCCTTCTGTTATGGTCTTCTGCAAGGTGTTATGCCTTTTTATGTGGCCAAAGTATTTTAGCTGCCGAACTTTGACCTCTCTCATTAGTTCTCTTTTCATACCTAGATTTTCTTGGACCTCCTTATTTGTTTTCATCTCTTTCCATGAGATACGCCCCATTCTTCTATATATCCACATTTCAAGCGCCTCAATTCTTTCTTCCAAATGCTTATTCATCGTCCATGGTTCTGCACCATACAGAAATGCAGAATATATATATAACACTTTATGATTCTCAGTTTTAATTTGTGAGATAACTGTTTGGATGTCAATATATGTTTCATGTTGTTGAATGTAGCTTTGGCCATTCCTATTCTCTTCTTGATTTCTGTTTCACATCTGCCATCTTCTGTTATTATATGACTAAGATATACGTAGCTCTTGACGTGTTCCAGGATTTTAACATTTACGCTTATCTTTAATGTGGGTTTATCATCTGTTTTTCTAATTATCATAGTTTTTGTTTTCTCAATATTAATGTCGAGTCCATATTCATGACTTATACTGTTCACTTGCTTCACTAGTTCTTGTAACTCCTGTTCGCTTTCAGCTAACAACACAGTATCATCTGCATATCTAAGGTTGTTTATTGACCTTCCACTGATGTTCAGTCCTGGTATTTCCTGTATCTGTTTGAAAATTTTTTCAGTGTATAAATTAAATAGGCAGGGGGACAGCACACAACCTTGTCTGACACCTCTTTTTATTTCTATGTATGGTGAATAATTCCTTCCCGATCTTACTGTGGCAGTTTGCTCCCAATAAAGGTTACTGAGTATTCTTATATCTTGTCCATCAATACCTATGTCTTTGAGACATTCAATTATTTTCTCATGATGGACTCTGTCAAAAGCCTTCTTATAGTCAATGAAGCACATATACATACTTTTTTGGACCTCTGTATATTTTTCTGCTAATCTTCTTAGGCAAAATATTGCCTCTCTTGTTCCACTTTTTCGTCTGAAACCAAACTGTTCTTCTTGGATTTCGCTGTCTACTTTACTTTTTATTCTTTCCTGTATGATTTTGAGCAGTATCTTAATTGCATGACTCATCAGGCTGATTGTTCTGAAGTCCGAACATTCTGTTGCATTTGGTTTTTTGGGCAATTGTTACGTGCAGTCTTTGATATCTTACAATATTATACATAGGTAATTTTTTAGTGCTTAAGGGAAAGTCATTATTGAGTTACTTCCCTTGAAAGTCGTGTCGGCTCTTTCGATCAAACTCCGCGGATAAATCCATTTTACTGCAATTTATTCGTTGTTTGGGTAATAATAGATTGTTCTTGCTTCAGAATATCTATGGCCTGAATTTATGTGTATTGTTTGTCTGAGTAGGACGAGTCTGTCTTATATCTGTATATCTTTACATATCTAAGTCGAACTATATGTTCTGTTGTCTCTAGAGAGGTCGAAGGCTTCAGCGGATGTGTCGCTAGAGTGTGGTGTGATAGGGACTGTGTGTGTTTTCCTATGTCGGCCTGTCGCCGGGAAAAAGTGATCTCAGTATTTGTGGGGAAAGTGATAGTCGTCTAAACCTATCGTGTATGCTTTACCCCAGTGTTTATTCATATTGCCAAGGAATGGCAGTTTCATATTCCCTCTACCAAGGGAATCAAAGACACTCTTATGAACTCTCGATCGAAGCCACCATTTTCGATAATTACGATTTGAATGTCTAAGAGAATATATTTGACTCGATGAAAACGACTTCGATTCCTAGCAGCACTATATCCTGTAGATTGCAGTCAATTGTTCATGATCAAATCTACAGAGCAACGAAATGTTTTATGAATGACTAACTTTAGGACAGATTCATTATCTGTATTCAAACGTGAGTGACAGTTCACGAGTGGAGCCATCTTGGAACCAAAACATGTAGCGACTTTCAAGAAGAGAAAAGGGATGCCCGTATTATCGCTTGTTTAGTCCAGAGATCACTGCTACACATGAGAACCCGTTATTAGCGGTTCAATATTATTATATGAAAAAAATATGTGCTGAACATTATGTTGAAGAATCGTCGCTAGACGAGATTAGGTTTAGAAGCCATCTGAAATATTGTTTATAAGCTGACGTGCTCAGTCAGTGAAGTCAGATGATATATGTATGGGCGATACTGAGTGCTTGGCTACTGACAGTCCATTATACAATTATTCTACATGAGTGCCTATGTAACATTGCAAGACCATTTGTCCACTGTACTATGATGTATTATGGCAACCTGTGATTTGTCACTATCTGTGCTGTCGAGTGTGTACGTCCAATTAAACTTTAGAAAAGGTACACAGTCGTTGGTGTCGATGACTTCCGGTCATACATGAGTGTGAGAAGAGAACATTTGTCAACAACACGAACCCTTATCATCATTCGCACATTATACACTCAATCCATGTCTACACACCACTGCGTAGGTCAAGTTGACATTCCATACACTACAGTGGGGCAGGCAACACCATAGAGATCTTGTCAACTGATGATGGTGGCTGACGCCTGTCTTCCAGCAGTACTTTATCAACACAACATATATCTATATATATATATATATCCAACTTTATCAACTGGTGGACCAGCTTTCTGGGTTTGACCTCGCAGAAGTTCAGAAGTCAACAGATTACCGATACCAGACCGTTTCCTGTGGCTGATACGACACACTTGCAGTATTGGTTTGCTCTTTGTCAACACTTCGTCACGTGACCTGTCAAGTGAATGCAGTATGTAGGTCAGCGTTGTTGACATTTTTTACATTAGACATTATAGAGTTTCACAGAACAGTTGGATCAATTCTTGTAAATGTTAACAGGAAGACAGTATTTGTGTACTAAGAAGTCCTATTTTCATCGATGGATCTTCTTGTTTTCCATATATGAACTTTAATATTTAAGGCCAGAATGTTTAATTGAATAAAGTGGCAGTTTGTTTGTTATCATAAAAATAACTTTGCCATTACTGTAAGACTGAGCCTATTTTGCAACACATACTATCATACACATAATTTATATATATTTATGTTTGCATGTTATTTGTTTGTATAGTATGTTAGTTTCTATGTCAGCGGGTTGTGTTTAAGGTTGGGCGGCGTCCTCACAACAGAATATCCCACGTCATAGAGGGTCCGTTGTGGGCGTTTTCTATAGGTGCAATTTTCTTGATTGAAAATTTGCTGCGACAACTGTTGCTTTTGTGTTAGCTGTGAAGTCTGTAATTATTGTTATTTTTGTAATATTTCTTTGTTCTTTAGTTTTGTTTTGATTTGTTTGTAATTTGTTGGTCTAACCTTTTCTATCTTTCAGTTCTATTCATAATTTATATTCATATATTGTGACGTCATTTGTGTTGTTATTCTTTGCAGATTCAGTGATTATTTTCATTGATTTCCCTATTTGATTTATTTTGATTTCTGCAAACGTTCTTGTATTGTCAGTCCTATTTGTACTTTATGTATTCTGTTGGTTGACATATGTTTTATATGGGTATATTTCATAAGACACAATTGCCTGTGCACTGCACTTGGATTATAGTATAAACCAGTACCTGATTATTATTACTATTATACAAGACCTTATTAAAGGCTTGTGACCCACATATATTGGGATAGTATACTGATTAATCAGGTCATTGAGAACTTGTGGTATTATTATTGATTCAGGTGATTAGTATTATTGTTAGGCATCATGTCTACTTTAGATTACTTCATTACACAAGGGAAAGCTCTTGATAAGACTGGTCAACAATTAGAACAATGGGCAGTTGCTCAATATGACAAAGCATTAGCTGCAGAAGAGAAAAGATTAGCTGCAGAAGAAAGAAAAGCTATGGCGGAAGAGAAAAGATTAGAAAAAGAAGCTGAGGCTGCTGCTGAACAAAAGAAATTGCAGATGCAGGTAGAGGAAAGGAGATTTGAAGCTGAACAAAAAAAATTGGAAAGGGAAGCTGCGGCTGAACAAAAAAGATTAGACAGTGAAGCTGAACAAAAAAGATTAGACAGGGAAGCTGAACAAAAAAGATTAGACAGGGAAGCTGAACAAAAAAGATTAGACAGGGAGGCTGAACAAAAAAGATTAGATGCTGAAGAGAAAAAAGCAATAAGAGAACATGAATTTGAGTTGGAGAAATTGAGATTGACAAGTATGAGTAATGTTAATCAGGCATCTAGTGGTAATGGTAAACCTTCTACTTACAAGGTTAAGGTTCCACCGTTCAATCAGTCCAGTGACGATATTACATTCTGGCTGGATAGATTTGAACGTTCTTGTCGTACACATAATGTGGATAAATCACAATACGCTAATCAATTATCAGAAAACTTGAAAGGTGAATCTTTGACTAGATTATGCCTTGTAGGAGAAGCAGATAAGGATAATTATGATGTCATTAGGGCGGCTTTGATAAAAAAATATCAGCTAAGTGAGGAAGGCTATCGCCTTTTATTTAAAACGATGGTACCTGAGACGGGGGTAGAATTCTCAGAATTCACTGCAAAGGCACGTCTCACAGTTGATCGTTGGATTGAGCTTTCCAAAACAGAAAAAACGTATGAAGGACTTATGGATTTGTTGCTCAGAGATAAGATTATGTCATGTGTGAACAAACCTTTCCTTGAATTTATACATGAGCGTAAACCCAAATCTCTAAAAGAAAGGGAAGAATATTGTTCCCAATATGTCACTGCACACCCCGACGTGACTTTTGGCAACACTAAGATAAAGGAGAGTATGCCAGTTGCTTCGGCAACACCATACAATCCCAATTATTCACACAGATTTCAGGGACCTCAAAACAGATTTGATAAAAAAGGTAACCATAATAGTTATCAAAACCAAGGTAACCAATCATTTCAGGGTTCTTCTTCAAAGAACTGGAGACGACCTGATAGCTCTCGACACAGGGGTGGTCATAATTATAGGAATTTCCGTAGAGGAAGTAATTATAGAAACTATCAGGGTTATCCGTCTTGGAGTCAACAAGATCATAATTACAGAGATACTCATTATAATGAATATGATAATGGTAACCAAGGGAACTATGACTCAAACCCAAATAGGGGTTACAATAGAGGTAACAATAACTACAGAGGTGATAATAACCGAGGTAGATCTCAAAACAAAAGACATAAACCACATTTTCAGGCAAACTCTGCACAACAAGAGTCCCATGAAGCCTATAAACAGAGTAAAGATAATAATGATGCTAGTAATATGGCATGTGCCGCTTTTGATTTTGGGAGAGCATCTCAGTGCCCCCAATGCAAAACGTTATTTGAGCCAACCACAGTGTCTACTTTAAGCTGTGGCCATCCTCTTCCTGCTCTTCCAGCATCAGTCGCGCATGATGGAAGAGGTTCGCTTGTCTTACATAAGGGTTTAGTGAATAACAATCCAGTCTCTGTGCTATTTGATTCTGGATGCACCACAATTGGTGTTAGGCAGTCACTCGTAGATCCTTCCCGTGCCACTGGACAAGTAGTCAAATGTGTAACATTTGGCGGCACATTAGAGAAATACTCTACTGCTATCATTAGGATTGCTACTCCTTTCTTTACAGGAGATGTACACGCATGTCTTCTTCCGAATCCGATCGCTGACCTCATCATCGGTCGCATTCATGGAGTCAAGGAATGCACTCCGCAACAAATTTCCACGTGGGAAAGGCAAAACATGCAGATTGCTAACGCTGTAGTCACTAGAGCTCAGGCTCTTAATATGCCTCAAACTTCATCTATTGAAGATAATGAAGTGCATAACCAAGATAATCCCTTGGTAATTTCTCGTGACTCGTTTATAAAACAGCAAGAAGATGATCCCACTCTGAAGAAATTCTTCATTCTTGCAACTAAAGGTGATCCGAATAAAGACACAAGTCGTAAATCGTGGATTACAAAGAAGAATGGCGTACTTGTACGTATGGTTCAAGACTCCATTACGTCAAGTCATTCTCAAATCCTGGTTCCCAAGAATTTGAGAGTTAAAATTTTGCAGCACGCTCACGACTCTCAGTGTGCTGGACACATGGGTTTTTCCCGTACTAAGTCAAGAGTCCTTGCGGCTTTCTTTTGGCCATTGGTAAACAAGGACATACGTATTTATTGTCGATCTTGTAAAGTATGTCAGGAAGTTAAATCCAAAGGTCCACGGCATGCTGCACCCATTCAGGCGGCGGACATTCCTATTCGGCCGTTCCAAAAAATGGCTATAGACATTATTGGTCCATTTAAGATCAAGTCTGCCAGAGGACATCAGTTTATCTTGACGTGTGTTGATATGTGCACACGTTGGCCAGAGGCTATTCCTCTGAAGAGCATTACTACTGCTGATATTGCAGATGCTCTTTGGCTTATATTTTCTCGTCTGGGGTTCCCCGGAGAGATATTGTCAGACCATGGCACCCAACTAATATCAGATACCATGTCTCAAGTAATGTCTACCCTGCAGATAGATAGATCTTTAAGTAGTATCTACCATCCAATGTCTAATGGTATGGTCGAACGCCTTAATAGAACACTTAAAAACTTACTGGGGAAGATAACTGAGGATCATCCTCAAGACTGGGACAGAGTTTTACCTGCGGCCCTCTTCGCTTACAGAGAGGTACCCAATGAACATACGGGATTTTCTCCCTTTGAACTCGTCTTTGGCGCGCGTCCGCGTGGCCCTATGTCGTTGCTTCACGATCTCATAACATCTGACAATATTGACGATGACACAAAGTCATCCTACGAATATGTCATCGCGTTGAGACAAAAAATTATCGAAGCATGCAAATTGGCAACTTCTTCTTCTGAATTTGCGAAACAGAAGGCAAGGCAATTTGCCAATAAGAAGAGATGCTTACGACAACTTTGTCCTGGTGACAAAGCATTTGTATTACTACCTTGTAGGGAAAACAGATTACTTATTTCTTGGAAAGGTCCGTACGATATAATATCGAAAATTTCCGATGTCGACTATATTGTCGATATTGATGGGAAGCATAAAACCTTCCACATCAATATGCTTACTGAATTCCATGAACGTCCGGATTATTTGCAACCCATTTTCCAAGCAACGGACAATTCTCCAGTACCACATGGTCATTACTCATCACTGTCCGTGATACAGGATGAGGAAACAAGTTTTTCAGATGTAAATCTTCCTCTTCCAATGATCCCACTTCATTCCAGTGAATCATGGAAGAACGTTACTGTCTCTCCTGATTTGTCTCTAGGAGAACAGCGACAAGTTTCAACTATGTTGCAAACATTTCAGGATGTACTCACTGACATCCCTGGACAAACGAATGTCATTCAACATGACATTGTACTAACTGACCATACTCCTATTAGGGTTAGACCTTATCCTATACCTATACATTTTCAAGCACAGGTCGAGAAAGAGTTGGATGAGATGATAGATTTGAAAATAATCGAACCATCCACCTCTGCGTATTCTTCGCCGATGGTTATTGTGCGTAAAAAAGACAATAACATACGTCTTTGCGTTGACTATCGAAAATTGAATCAAGTAACTAAGTTCGATGCCGAACCTATGCCTTTACTGGAAGAGCTACTTACTCGACTCTCCAAATCTCATTTTTTCACTAAACTTGATTTGTCTAAAGGATATTGGCAAGTTCCTTTATCTGAACGCGCCAAACCTCTCACGGCTTTTTCAACACCTAGAGGTTTGTTCCAATGGAATTTTATGCCTTTCGGTCTTATGAACGCACCAGCTACGTTCGTACGCATGATGCGCCGAATCCTATCTTATCGGTCAGATGTCATTGCATATCTAGACGACATCTGTCTTTTCAGCGATACTTGGGAAGATCACTATTCAGGGTTAGATGAATTGCTGTCTACTTTGCGTGAGCACAACCTGACAGCGAAACCCTCTAAAGCCTATATTGGTTTTAGCGAAATTTCTTTCCTAGGCCACCGAGTTGGTCATGGTTTCCTAAAGACAGAGGACCATAATACTAGTAAGATACTTAACATCTCAATCCCTAAGACTAAAAAACAGGTGAGAAGTCTGTTAGGTCTTATTCAATTTTATGGCATATTCATTCAGAATCTATCCTCTATCATGGCACCTCTCTCAACACTTCTAAAGAAAGGTTCGCCTAATGTGGTCCACTGGTCTCAGGAATGCCAATGCTCTCTGGATAAGATTAAAACATTGTTTTCAACACCACCTATTTTAGTGCTACCCACTAAAGATAAGACATTCGTTCTTCGTAGTGACGCTTCATCCACTGGGATTGGAGCGGCACTAATGCAAGAGTACTCTGGAACTCTGCATCCTGTAATGTATATTTCCAGAAAACTTAATG
The DNA here is from genome assembly GCA_024509875.1 of Oreohelix idahoensis. NCBI lineage: Eukaryota > Metazoa > Mollusca > Gastropoda > Stylommatophora > Oreohelicidae > Oreohelix > Oreohelix idahoensis. The sequence goes on from JAMPIV010011157.1 coordinate 413,459, forward strand.
CGGCAGAAAGGAATTATTCGGTTTTAGACCGTGAGCTATTAGCTATGGTTTGGTCGATCCTCAAACTACAGAGATTCCTTCTAGGCGCACATTTCATAGTAGAAACCGACCAAAAAGCTCTTACTGCTATACAGAGTAAGAATTTGAAGAGCTCGAGGTCTACTCGATATGCAATTGCTCTTCAACCTTTTCATTTCTCTGTGCGAGCTATTCGTGGATCAGATAATGTGATGGCAGACATTCTGTCAAGACGCCCACATGATTCCACATAACTATTAGGGCTTAGACTTCTTGATATGTCTAGTTCTATAGTAGTTCCTTTTCTATATCATGATAGATACACATTTGTAATTTAATAATATAATGATTGTATCACTACATAGCGGTTCATGGATGTTTATTCACCGCTGTGCTTTGATGATTTTTTCTTCATAAATCATAAATTTAAGATATCTAAAGCGAAATGATGATATGAATTTTTTAGGCATTGTGTAATTGCCAGAATTGTATTATACTTTGATGACACCTTCCTGGAAAAATATACTTGTAGAGAAATAATTTCTCTCAGTTTATGAGACACATTCTCACCAGTCGCTCCATAAGTCGACTTAGCCTCATATTAGGCGTTATAGGTATTCCTGATATTTTCATCTGCGCATTATTCATGCGTTGTGAGCCTATTGTACGTTGCTCCTAGATGTATTTCAAAAAAAAAAAAATGTTCCATTTTTTTTTTTCCCGGGAGGTGTGGTAAGACTGTTACGTGCAGTCTTTGATATCTTACAATATTATACATAGGTAATTTTTTAGTGCTTAAGGGAAAGTCATTATTGAGTTACTTCCCTTGAAAGTCGTGTCGGCTCTTTCGATCAAACTCCGCGGATAAATCCATTTTACTGCAATTTATTCGTTGTTTGGGTAATAATAGATTGTTCTTGCTTCAGAATATCTATGGCCTGAATTTATGTGTATTGTTTGTCTGAGTAGGACGAGTCTGTCTTATATCTGTATATCTTTACATATCTAAGTCGAACTATATGTTCTGTTGTCTCTAGAGAGGTCGAAGGCTTCAGCGGATGTGTCGCTAGAGTGTGGTGTGATTTGGCTTCGTCCTGATAGGGACTGTGTGTGTTTTCCTATGTCGGCCTGTCGCCGGGAAAAAGTGATCTCAGTATTTGTGGGGAAAGTGATAGTCGTCTAAACCTATCGTGTATGCTTTACCCCAGTGTTTATTCATATTGCCAAGGAATGGCAGTTTCATATTCCCTCTACCAAGGGAATCAAAGACACTCTTATGAACTCTCGATCGAAGCCACCATTTTCGATAATTACGATTTGAATGTCTAAGAGAATATATTTGACTCGATGAAAACGACTTCGATTCCTAGCAGCACTATATCCTGTAGATTGCAGTCAATTGTTCATGATCAAATCTACAGAGCAACGAAATGTTTTATGAATGACTAACTTTAGGACAGATTCATTATCTGTATTCAAACGTGAGTGACAGTTCACGAGTGGAGCCATCTTGGAACCAAAACATGTAGCGACTTTCAAGAAGAGAAAAGGGGATGCCCGTATTATCGCTTGTTTAGTCCAGAGATCACTGCTACACATGAGAACCCGTTATTAGCGGTTCAATATTATTATATGAAAAAATATGTGCTGAACATTATGTTGAAGAATCGTCGCTAGACGAGATTAGGTTTAGAAGCCATCTGAAATATTGTTTATAAGCTGACGTGCTCAGTCAGTGAAGTCAGATGATATATGTATGGGCGATACTGAGTGCTTGGCTACTGACAGTCCATTATACAATTATTCTACATGAGTGCCTATGTAACATTGCAAGACCATTTGTCCACTGTACTATGATGTATTATGGCAACCTGTGATTTGTCACTATCTGTGCTGTCGAGTGTGTACGTCCAATTAAACTTTAGAAAAGGTACACAGTCGTTGGTGTCGATGACTTCCGGTCATACATGAGTGTGAGAAGAGAACATTTGTCAACAACACGAACCCTTATCATCATTCGCACATTATACACTCAATCCATGTCTACACACCACTGCGTAGGTCAAGTTGACATTCCATACACTACAGTGGGGCAGGCAACACCATAGAGATCTTGTCAACTGATGATGATGATGGTGGCTGACGCCTGTCTTCCAGCAGTACTTTATCAACACAACATATATCTATATATATATGTTATCAACCTTTATCAGCAATGTTATAAAAACTGATGTTTTCATGTCGTGTGGTAAATATCCTGTATTGTATATATCGTTGCATATTTTTGTGATTGTATCAATACCAAAGCTCTCCAGAGCTTCCATCATTTCAATTTTTATGTTATCCATGCCTGCTGATCTTCCTTTTTGTATCATATGAATGGCATTCTCTACTTCTGATCTGAGAATGTTTAGGCCTTCATTAGAATCTGGTGATGGTTTTTTACCTCTGTTGTCCTCGAATAGTTCTTTTACGTATTCTGCCCATCTGTTTGATATGTCTTTCTCATCAAGTAATATTGCACCATTTTTGTTCTTGATACACCTTCCTCCTTGTGCAAACCGCGACCGATTTGATAATTTCTTTATTTCTTCATGCATATCTCTTGTCATGTGCTTTGCTTCCAAGTTTTTCCTTACATTTTGTTTCTATCCACCGTTCTTTTGCTTCTCTACACATAGTACGTATGTCATTGTCTATTGTTTTATATTCTGGAGTGTTTTTTGCTTTCTTTCTTTCTGCCATTTTTTTCAAGATGTCATCTGTCATCCACATTTGATTTTTCTTAGACTCCTTTTTAGGTAAATTTGCATTTGCTGATTGTATGCTTGTTTTTAAGCATTCCCATTTTGCGGTTGCTTTTTCTTCTGGGTTTTCTCTTCTATACTGCTCCATGCTTTCTGTCAATAACTGTTGATATTTATTTTTGACGTCGATTAAATATTTCTGTTTTATATCTGGTTGTTTCAGCGCTGATATTTCTATCTGGGGTTCCTCCTGTCTTCTTTTTCCTGCTCTTTTCAGCTTTATATTTACTTTGATGATGACTGGATTGTGATCTGAATTTATGTCAGCGCCAGGATGTGTCTTTGCACTTGTGACACTGTTCTTAAATCTATGTTTTATCCTGATATAGTCGATTTGATTACGTGTTACATCTCCTGGGCTTTTCCATGTGTATAATTTCCTTGGGTGGTGTTCAAAAAAGGTGTTACATATGACCAGCTGGTTTTCTTCACAGAACTGGATAAGTCTGTCTCCTCTATCATTTCTTGTCCCTAATCCATACTGTCCTACTATTTTCTTGTATTTTCCTTTTCCTACTTTTGCATTCATATCACCCATTACTATCAACACATCTGTAGATTTGACTGGTTTAAGTGTGTGTTGTAGCTCTTCATAGTATTCTTCTATTTCTTCCTCGCTGTGATCTTTAGTTGGTGCATAAGTTTGTAAGATTGATATGTCGAATGGCTTTGCTCTCATCTTTAGTAACATCATTCTGTCATTGTGTGTCCAGTATCCACATACGTATTTTTCTAACTCCTTCTTTATCAACATTCCTACCCCTCTTTCGTGTTTTTCTCCTCCTGAGTGTATAAGCGTGTACTGGTCTCTTGTTATGTAGCCTGTATCCAAAAGTCTTGCCTCTGCAACTCCCAGTATATCCAGTTTCATGTCGGTTGCCTCTAATATAAGATTGTCAAGCTTTCCTTCTCCGTTTAGAGTTCTAACATTCCATGTTCCTATTTTTAGGCTTCTCCTACTAGTTTTTAGGTGGTCTTTCTCAGAATGCTCCCTTTCAACAGAATTTAAGGAACACTCGTCATTATGTACTTCCTTACTCATTAGAGGAGTTGCCTCTTCCCTGTTAATTTGTACAGTAGATTCTTCCCCAGGGGACAGAGAGTTCTCTACATATCGGTTCTTATCTTGTTGTTGTGATCCCATTACGTTCTGTAGGAAGTACGTGGTAGGGCCCCAATCTCTTCCACGGTGGCTAGCCATTGTCTTTTTCTATGTCCGACATGAATCTAGTGCGCCACAAACTTTGCTGTTTCGCTTTGCGAGCCGTTGATCTTCTCAGATTCCTCCGCCTCACTCACCGTCTCAGTCTTTGTGTACTAGGGATGGACATTCCCTTGAGTAAGATTGCTCCTACTCCACCCATGTAGTTTAGCCAGTCAGCCAAGACTGTTGCCCGGGATGTGGCCACCGCCGTACACAAGCGGTATTCGAGGAGCCATACATGAGCTAGACAAAGAGAGGAGAACCAAATAGGATCCTGACTATCCTAAAAAGGACATGGCTGTCTCTCACCGTGAGGTACTATCCCTCTCTCTTTATCCTACATCCCAAAATAAATCTATTCAACCTAAATGTAATGAATGATTTTCCGCTCAATGGGATTAATATTAATTTTCAGCGATTGTAACAGTTCTGAGATAAATGGGATGATGGAATGAGAAGAGGGGACACATAAGTATGTGTCGGAAAACTCAATACTCAAGAAGATATTTGTTCTCTTCTTTTGTGGTACTAGTCGGTGGTACCGAGAGTACTATCTCTGAAACAAGTGAGGGCATAAGTTGCCTGAAGTTAACGCTAGACACCATCATCAAACGAGTCTTAGAGACGCGGGACCAACTTGGTAGTTACTCCATGACACTTCTTGGAACGTGCTACAGCTGTCAAACTTGACCAGTGAAGAGCGTGAATCAGGCATCCATCTACAAAGAACCAAACATCAGCTGGAGCAGAACAGACAAACTCATTGGCAGTAAAGTAGAAACATAAAAGCTGCCAAGTGAACTATTCGATTTTTAACGCCTTAACTTCACCCTGCGATGATAACTTTTTATATAAGGAATTATTCATATTTTATAAGTGTTAAAACATAATTGATTATTAAATTTGTTACTTGTATAAAGACAAATCTAAAGTTGATTTAATCATTTTGTATGTACTACAACCGTATGTTTCAGACCATTTCGTAAATACACTTAAACGTAGCTTTACAATAATAATAAGAGGAATTCGCTGAATTAACTCAGCTGGGGACTTGAACGAGCTAACGAATTATAAGAAAACCCTGTCTTTCACAAAAGTTGACGGCAGATACTAGAGTTAACATTTGCTCAGCCTCATGCAGCATTGTTCTCGCTGTTCTGAATATCTTGTGAATATTTCTTTGAGGCAGAAGCATCATTATCCTTCTACCTACAATTCTGCCAAGAGTAATGTTGTGCGAAGTTAGACACCTCTGAAGACCCACATTAGTTACTCATGAGTGTTGGCCACTGTTGGACCACTACTGCAGAGCTAAGGGGAGGCAACCCGTAACAATCGCCGGTTTGACGTTATGTGATTGGGCAGAAACAAGCAAGCACTTTCAGAAAGAAGTGAGATAGAAGATTAGGGAAAGCAAAATGGCGTACCATAGCGGTTAATAACGCGTAGAAAGCATTTAATATTACTTTTTATTTCAACCTTTATCATTAGGCATGCTGCGGATAATTTTTACACCCCCATGCAGATCCCGAAGTCTCTTTAGTGCACAAAGGACAAAGGTTGTCGTTAGGGACAAAGTAAAAAAAAAATAGGAGATAAAATGAAAGCGCATTTTTGTTACAATTAAAAGTATGCGAGCTGTAAATAGAAACCGCTGTTGCTTCTCTAAAACAATAGGACTCCTGCACCCTCAGGCCTGTCGTACAAAGTGGCTAACTTGATGATGTGCATGGTGGAGTTGGCAACCTCATCATGTAAAACAAATTGGAGCAGAAACCACCGCTGCAAAAGTATGTGAATGGTTGGTGTAGTCCTCACGCAAGCGAATCAGCTATAGTCATGGCTACATGCTCCGAAAGGAGCGCAAAGGAAGGTGGTGATGATTATGATTTGATTTAAGACTTTTAAGAGCTTTTGTTCAGTAAGGAAATATTATACTGTTGGACGGTTTCTTCGCTAGTCAAACAGTTTCACATTCTGAATATGTGTTTAAAATGCTCTCTCTCTCTCTCAATTGTCGGCAACTGATTAGTTGGAGGTGTCCAACCAATTTGACTGTATGTCTCTGTGTAGATTGTGCATGGTGGTGTTCCCACCAATTATGTGACTTTTTTCTTTTTTAATATGTCGTTTATAATAACATTTGCAGTTTGTATGCAGACATGTATTTTCATTTTTTCTTCTTCTTTTTTATGTTTTTCAAGCAAGCTATATTTGATATCGATAACAAGGTGTTGGTATTAATATCCTATTTTTCAGGTGCTGATCCGTTTACATACAAGATCTTTTGCTACGTGTGCAGTGATGTCGGTTGGTGGGCCACTGGTTCAGCGTTTTGGCATCTTCTCTGTTCTTTCAATGTACATTATCTTTGGATATACCTCTAAGGTATTTGACTTTTCTTTTTTACACATTTCATCAAGGTGTTGCTGATACGAATGTGCTTGGATTTATGGAGACCTTAATTGCTTTCAATGTTACAATTTCCATCATACTGTATCAGTCCAGTGTTATGATGTGCGTTTACATGGTCTTGATTTTTTTTTAAATTTGTTCTCTTTTTTATATTTTTAATTATATGCAGTAGGATTTTGGCATCTGTTTTTTTTTAAACCTGCGCATAATCGTTAACTATCAGTACTTCTTCTCTGATTTTATATTCCGGAGTTCCTTTTAATGCTATCCAGTCCATAGAAATGTTAAACAATATGGGTCACAGTACACAACCCAGTCGTATTCCTATGCTGACGGCTGGCATATATGTGCGACCATCCCTTTTTATCATTATACACACAACCCCAGATGTGCGCGAGGGTTTGGTATTGGTATTTGTAAATGTTGAAAACATTGTTTAAATTAAATTGTGCAATATGATTACAGATTAGAATACTAAATGTTGAAAACATTGTTTAAATTAAATTGTGCAATATGATTACAGATTAGAATACTAAATGTTGAAAACATTGTTTAAATTAAATTGTGCAATATGATTACAGATTAGAATACTAAATGTTGAAAACATTGTTTAAATTAAATTGTGCAATATGATTACAGATTAGAATACTAAATGTTGAAAAGTGCAATATGATTACAGATTAGAATACTAAATGTTGAAAACATTGTTTAAATTAAATTGTGCAATATGATTACAGATTAGAATACTAAATGTTGAAAACATTGTTTAAATTAAATTGTGCAATATGATTACAGATTAGAATACTAAATGTTGAAAACATTGTTTAAATTAAATTGTGCAATATGATTACAGATTAGAATACTAAATGTTGAAAACATTGTTTAAATTAAATTGTGCAATATGATTACAGATTAGAATACTGAATGTTGAAAACATTGTTTAAATTAAATTGTGCAATATGATTACAGATTAGAATACTAAATGTTGAAAACATTGTTTAAATTAAATTGTGCAATATGATTACAGATTAGAATACTGAATGTTGAAAACATTGTTTAAATTAAATTGTGCAATATGATTACAGATTAGAATACTAAATGTTGAAAACATTGTTTAAATTAAATTGTGCAATATGATTACAGATTAGAATACTAAATGTTGAAAAACATTGTTTAAATTAAATTGTGCAATATGATTACAGATTAGAATACTAAATGTTGAAAACATTGTTTAAATTAAATTGTGCAATATGATTACAGATTAGAATACTGAATGTTGAAAACATTGTTTAAATTAAATTGTGCAATATGATTACAGATTAGAATACTAAATGTTGAAAACATTGTTTAAATTAAATTGTGCAATATGATTACAGATTAGAATACTGAATGTTGAAAACATTGTTTTAAATTAAATTGTGCAATATGATTACAGATTAGAATACTGAATGTTGAAAACATTGTTTAAATTAAATTGTGCAATATGATTACAGATTAGAATACTGAATGTTGAAAACATTGTTTAAATTAAATTGTGCAATATGATTACAGATTAGAATACTGAATGTTGAAAACATTGTTTAAATTAAATTGTGCAATATGATTACAGATTAGAATACTGAATGTTGAAAAACATTGTTTAAATTAAATTGTGCAATATGATTACAGATTAGAATACTGAATGTTGAAAACATTGTTTAAATTAAATTGTGCAATATGATTACAGATTAGAATACTGAATGTTGAAAACATTGTTTAAATTAAATTGTGCAATATGATTACAGATTAGAATACTAAATGTTGAAAACATTGTTTAAATTAAATTGTGCAATATGATTACAGATTAGAATACTGAATGTTGAAAACATTGTTTAAATTAAATTGTGCAATATGATTACAGATTAGAATACTGAATGTTGAAAACATTGTTTAAATTAAATTGTGCAATATGATTACAGATTAGAATACTAAATGTTGAAAACATTGTTTAAATTAAATTGTGCAATATGATTACAGATTAGAATACTAAATGTTGAAAACATTGTTTAAATTAAATTGTGCAATATGATTACAGATTAGAATACTGAATGTTGAAAACATTGTTTAAATTAAATTGTGCAATATGATTACAGATTAGAATACTGAATGTTGAAAACATTGTTTAAATTAAATTGTGCAATATGATTACAGATTAGAATACTGAATGTTGAAAACATTGTTTAAATTAAATTGTGCAGTATGATTACAGATTAGAATACTAAATGTTGAAAACATTGTTTAAATTAAATTGTGCAATATGATTACAGATTAGAATACAGAATGTTGAAAACATTGTTTAAATTAAATTGTGCAATATGATTACAGATTAGAATACTAAATGTTGAAAACATTGTTTAAATTAAATTGTGCAATATGATTACAGATTAGAATACTAAATGTTGAAAAACATGTGTTTAAATTAAATTGTGCAATATGATTACAGATTAGAATACTAAATGTTGAAAACATTGTTTAAATTAAATTGTGCAATATGATTACAGATTAGAATACTAAATGTTGAAAACATTGTTTAAATTAAATTGTGCAATATGATTACAGATTAGAATACTAAATGTTGAAAACATTGTTTAAATTAAATTGTGCAATATGATTACAGATTAGAATACTAAATGTTGAAAACATTGTTTAAATTAAATTGTGCAATATGATTACAGATTAGAATACTAAATGTTGAAAACATTGTTTAAATTAAATTGTGCAATATGATTACAGATTAGAATACTAAATGTTGAAAACATTGTTTAAATTAAATTGTGCAATATGATTACAGATTAGAATACTGAATGTTGAAAACATTGTTTAAATTAAATTGTGCAATATGATTACAGATTAGAATACTAAATGTTGAAAACATTGTTTAAATTAAATTGTGCAATATGATTACAGATTAGAATACTGAATGTTGAAAACATTGTTTAAATTAAATTGTGCAATATGATTACAGATTAGAATACTAAATGTTGAAAACATTGTTTAAATTAAATTGTGCAATATGATTACAGATTAGAATACTAAATGTTGAAAACATTGTTTAAATTAAATTGTGCAATATGATTACAGATTAGAATACTAAATGTTGAAAACATTGTTTAAATTAAATTGTGCAATATGATTACAGATTAGAATACTGAATGTTGAAAACATTGTTTAAATTAAATTGTGCAATATGATTACAGATTAGAATACTAAATGTTGAAAACATTGTTTAAATTAAATTGTGCAATATGATTACAGATTAGAATACTAAATGTTGAAAACATTGTTTAAATTAAATTGTGCAATATGATTACAGATTAGAATACTAAATGTTGAAAACATTGTTTAAATTAAATTGTGCAATATGATTACAGATTAGAATACTGAATGTTGAAAACATTGTTTAAATTAAATTGTGCAATATGATTACAGATTAGAATACTGAATGTTGAAAACATTGTTTAAATTAAATTGTGCAATATGATTACAGATTAGAATACTAAATGTTGAAAACATTGTTTAAATTAAATTGTGCAATATGATTACAGATTAGAATACTGAATGTTGAAAACATTGTTTAAATTAAATTGTGCAATATGATTACAGATTAGAATACTGAATGTTTAAAACATTGTTTAAATTAAATTGTGCAATATGATTACAGATTAGAATACTGAATGTTGAAAACATTGTTTAAATTAAATTGTGCAATATGATTACAGATTAGAATACTAAATGTTGAAAACATTGTTTAAATTAAATTGTGCAATATGATTACAGATTAGAATACTAAATGTTGAAAACATTGTTTAAATTAAATTGTGCAATATGATTACAGATTAGAATACTAAATGTTGAAAACATTGTTTAAATTAAATTGTGCAATATGATTACAGATTAGAATACTAAATGTTGAAAACATTGTTTAAATTAAATTGTGCAATATGATTACAGATTAGAATACTGAATGTTGAAAACATTGTTTAAATTAAATTGTGCAATATGATTACTGATTAGAATACTGAATGTTGAAAACATTGTTTAAATTAAATTGTGCAATATGATTACAGATTAGAATACTAAATGTTGAAAACATTGTTTAAATTAAATTGTGCAATATGATTACAGATTAGAATACTGAATGTTGAAAACATTGTTTAAATTAAATTGTGCAATATGGTTACAGATTAGAATACTAAATGTTGAAAACATTGTTTAAATTAAATTGTGCAATATGATTACAGATTAGAATACTAAATGTTGAAAACATTGTTTAAATTAAATTGTGCAATATGATTACAGATTAGAATACTAAATGTTGAAAACATTGTTTAAATTAAATTGTGCAATATGATTACAGATTAGAATACTAAATGTTGAAAACATTGTTTAAATTAAATTGTGCAATATGATTACAGATTAGAATACTGAATGTTGAAAACATTGTTTAAATTAAATTGTGCAATATGATTACAGATTAGAATACTAAATGTTGAAAACATTGTTTAAATTAAATTGTGCAATATGATTACAGATTAGAATACTAAATGTTGAAAACATTGTTTAAATTAAATTGTGCAATATGATTACAGATTAGAATACTAAATGTTGAAAACATTGTTTAAATTAAATTGTGCAATATGATTACAGATTAGAATACTAAATGTTGAAAACATTGTTTAAATTAAATTGTGCAATATGATTACAGATTAGAATACTAAATGTTGAAAACATTGTTTAAATTAAATTGTGCAACAATATGATTACAGATTAGAATACTGAATTTAGTTCGCGTACAAAAAAGGGAATGTAAAAGATAACTTGTGCAGACTCAAATTCGCGTAAATGGAACTCGCACAAATGAGGGGAGGGGTGGGGGAAGTGGAGGGTTGAGTGTATTCCTACGAAAAATCCATATGTGTTGTTTTTTAAAGCTGATTTTAAAGCTGATCTTGAACCCATAGTCTTATAAACGATGCGGATTATCTCCTACTCTATTCTATTGAAAGCTGTAATTAAAACTTATTATTAAACTAGCAACAACCCGCCAAATTTGGCAGGTTTTTAATTATAGTGTGTTGTTTCTGTTACACGTATTACATTGCTGCTTCTTCTATAGTCTCGCTTGCTCGCTGTGAATGACGCGATCGTCTCTTCCTTTTAGCCACCATCATTTTGATCCATAATAATAAGTCTGCAATACTTTAAATTAAAAATTGTGCCTTGAAGAAACAATCAGAAACTTACATTTTAAGGTTATATTTAAGAAAAAATGATGGACAGAAGAGTATCTTGATTGTCTGTTGATTTAATGCACACCGTCCCACTTTTCTATTTTAGCGAGAGTACATATAAGGGGAAACAATACAATTATTGTCTAATATTTCAACCAAAGCGGGAGCCGCGCTGGTGTAGTGGTTACCAATCTGCGCTGGCGACTGGGTGACCCAGGATCAAACCCGGGCAAGAACATTTGAAGATTTTCGTCGACCGTGATTTGGACTGGATTAACTCGAGCCCTGGCGAAGACATTTGAAGAAGTGTCGTCGACCAGGGACTGGCGGCTCCTGAGCCGACCCAGCTCTAATGGGTACCTCCGAAATCGGCGAGTATTTGCCTGAACGGCGAGGGACACCTGTCTCTGTACAAGAAAAACGGGATACTCACGTAAAAATCAGTCTCAGGTTATACTAACCTGAGATTTCGCCTCAAGTAATAGCGGGCGTACGCAAGAAAAAGAAAAAGAAAACCACAGTTGCACCCCCTTGTGTTGTGGTCGAAATTTAATGTACTCTCCCGAAAATAGAAAAAGTGCGCAAATATCGGTGTGCAAAATGTGACTGACCGACGGACCGACCGAAGTACTTACGGCGGGAATTATGGTATCGAATTTCATCATCTTTTGCGCAGTTTTACTTCTATGTGAAGAAGTGTTCGTGAGTCTTTCTTTTTCTGAAACCGAATTACGCATGGCTGAATTGTTGCTATGAACACTGAAGAAAAACAAAACAAAAACAAAACTACAATCACGAAATTACAGACTTTGGATCTCAATGGTGCGATCAATATGACACACAGTAAGGAAACCAACTGATAACATTGTGAGAAAGTTATAGGAGATTGTTATAGGGTAAAAGAAATAGAAGGCGGCCGACATAAACACTGTGAAAGGAACAGAAGGCAGGCATGGAAGGGATAAAGAAGAAATGGAAAGACATTAAATGCTTGTCACAGTGCCAGTAGGCATGTTATCAATTAGTTGAACGTCTGTTTTACGCAGCGAGCTGAAGAGTAAATGAATGAATGAAGTGAACTGAAGCTGACTAGAACTTCTTATTCTCTGATCAAGGATGATCACATTTTTAATGCATAATTCAAGATTGGTTTTGTGGCGTGTTTGTAGAAATGGATAGTTTCTAGTTAGATGCAAGTGTCGATAGTTTGGTAATCTTCTCCAAAACACCTCTAAGAATATATTTAGGCTCGAATATATAGAGTACGTTCCCTGAAAGTAAGATTACAGAGGAAGGATTAAAGAGAAGGCAACTGATACTAGTTTGATGGAAAGTTGAAATGACTAGTGCAAGGTTTAGATCTTCACCACAATGTTCATAACTAAAGACATTATATGTACATGAATCGATCGATGTTCAACAAGTTAATTGAATCAACAGATTGATGTCCCAATAGACTTGTTAGGTCAGAAACAAACAAATATTTTATTTACAAATATCAAGAAAAATACGAATTAATAATGATAAAAATTAACAAAAGTTAATTAAAATTAAGACACGTTAATAAAAATCAAATCAAGCACATGTACTCAGTTATAGGAGAAGTTTCCTTTTTGTTATAATAGAAATGTCTTCGTCATTAACATGGGTTACTATTCTGTACTGAATTTTTGTTCAAGTAATTGGTAAATGGTATTAAATATCAATGAACTAGTAATTAAATAGTACTTTATGTAAGTGGTACTAGGTTCAGTTCTGATGGCCTTATCAATGGAATTTTCGTCTCTGGCACTCTACGGTAGCAAACACGTTGTCTGTTTATTTTTCTACAGCTTTGATTCCAGAAAAATTAGGTTATCACTTTTGTTGAAGTGATCCCAACACGAGATGTTGGTTAGTTTCCTTGGAAATTACATTAAGGGCGTCATCAAACTGAGCTATTGACATCTCATAGAATAGGGTTCAGGCACACTTCCAATAATGAGATTTCCTCAAAATAGTTGTATTTTGTAAGCGCTTTATTATCAGCACATAAGACTAGGGAACATATTTGAAACAGTGCAACGCCCGTTACTCTCAGCACAGAAGTGGATTTATAACGCCCGCAACTCTGTGACCTCCTGTATTCAGCATTGCTCGGGCACTATTTAAGGCGCCGTATGCTGATGCGGACACAGAAGTTTATTATATATCCGCTTTGCTATTTACAGGAGAAATACGCAGTCTACAACACAAATAAGGTATTAAACTCTATTAACTCATTTACCTGTTGTTGTTAGTCAGATTTAGTCAATATAACCATACCATCCAGCGTTAAGACAAGAAGTACAAATTTCACAAGAGCGCCTCAGTGGTAACAGACGGTGTACAATGATACAGACACACTGGGTATTAATAACGTCGTTATGGGCGTATTTATATATGTGGAGAACAAATAAAAAATATTATATTTGGAAAAGTGATAAAACGTTATCTGTCATTTAAAATGTAAAAGGCAAATATACATGGACATCCATAACAATATTGTCCGTACGTTCCTGTGTACCGTTAATTTGTAAAACTGATTCAATACCGTTTTATTTGTTTATATATGTGATAGGGTGGGCGTTAAATGATGATGCTGTTGTGATATGTGATCACTTTCTTGCACACTCGCACCGACCCGAACAACAATAAAACTCTTGATTCTAAGACAGGGGCTGTATTTATTCATACAACCCTGTCAGTGACCCAAATCGACAAAGCAAACTAATGAACAAACATTAAACAAGTAAGCAAACAAACCAAACAAAACAAAACACCCAGCCAGTGCTCAATTGCTAACCTGAAACACAAACAAAGCACTGACTAGTTAAAATCATAATAAATAATTAATGAGAAACACAGTGCTCTCACCTGCCAAACAATCCGTTCTTCCACGCTACCTGAAACATCCCACTATTACACACATCCAATGTCTTCCAATGAGACTAGTGTGATGTTGTGCATGAGACTGGCAAAGTCAAAATGTAACACCGATCGCTACCGAAACCACAACTGCAAGAGCATATGAAAGCTTCATGCGGAGGCCAGCCACATTGGTGGCCCCATGCTCCATAAGAAGCGAGAAGAGAAATATATATCTCCAAGTGAACCCACGTGCTCTCATTAACAATTCTACACATAACAAAAATTAAATAACACTAAAATGAGCATAATACAGTATTAAACGCTATGTACAACGAATATTCTCCTTAACGAGAATAACTACCACCTCGCAATTGATCCATATCAATATACTTTCCTTCATTGTGAAGCATGTCGTCTGTGACGGCTGGCGCACCTGACAACAAGCGTGTCGTATATGACAACTGATAATACTGGGAACCTCATCATATTAATCGCATCGTTACAGAAACTATAACATAGCATATAAATGCTTCGCACAGGCTTCTGTTGGACCCAGCCGCATTGGTGTCTCCATGCTCCGCAAGGAGCAAACAGAGAAACACTTATATCTCGAAGTGCCTTACGCACAAAGGAGTAGCATTACACCCACAAGAAATCCTATTACCTAAAGCTAGATTCATCTTCTCAAAGGGAACTTTAGCACTACAAAACTGTGTGCACAACAGATGTAATTAAACGATTTCTCAAAGTAACACCATACAATTATTCGTTAACTTACTTCGCGTTCCACTATAATAAACTATCTTGGCATGAATGGAGAAAATTATATTAATCTTGTACTTCTAAAATAGCACCTCATATAATAACCCAATTTTCATCCAACACTAAATAATAAACATGTTTAACCCCCTAAAAATATACAGTAAAATTATAATCAATCACTCTGAAATATACTAACTAAATTACCTTCGCAGTATAGAATAAACTAAAATAACTCTTGGACTAACAAAGCTAACAAACGTTATAATTGGCCCACTGCGCTCTCAAAAAATAAACAGCTTAACATCATTAGACGTATAGCACGTGGTAACTAAAAATGTTATTGTCGCTCACATGCGTCATCTTTATGCACCTTTAACACGTGGCCCTGGCTGCCTTCTTGCCAACAGTTAATAATATCCAAATTTCAGTCCCTGATATCATCTCTGTCCAGTTTCATGTATGCAATAGGTTCTTTCTATATTCTCACAGCCGTAATCTGTACTTAACACGCCTAGTAAAACCTATCCAAACATTATTCTCACTAATCTATCATTTCAAAACTAAATTTAATGTCCTAAACGAAATATCCTTATGAAACACATTTATTTATCTATTTCATTAAACACGATACCAAATAGGTGGCAGACCTACATCCCTATATTTTTTCTAACACTGTAGACCGAAATGTTGAGGACTCACCTTCTACCTAAATTAACTCATGTGTTCAAGGCATCTTCAGATTGACTCTGGCTTCTTACTCTGGTTTCTTTGGGGCGACTGACGAAAAAAAAGGCCTTTGTTGGCCAGCGCACTTCTTTATTTAGGCCGCTAGGCCTAATCACTCACGGTGTAGTGCGCGCGCGTAGTAATTGGGCCACGCAAATAACACACACGATGGATGCTCTAGAAGGAGCGAAAACACAAGTATAAAACACAACTATTTCTAGGCTTTATTGTGGCCCTCTTGAAGAAGGGAAAACACAAATATGAACTTCAGGGAGATTTTTGGGCGTTTATTATCACCCCATCACACACACACACACACACACACACACACACACACATATATATATATATATATATATATATATATATATATATATATATATATATATATATATATATATATATATATATATTACATACTCTCAACCTGATTCTGTTGTGTCACTCCCCAAGGCCGATCCTCTGGTAGAATATTACCACAGTAGCATTACTATTCTATTCCTTGCTTAGTTTTTTTTTTTTTTTTTTTTTTTTTTTTTTTCGTACGCCCGCTAATACTCGAGGCGAAATCTCAGGTTATTATTAATGTCTAACCTGACATTGATTTTACGTGAGTATCCCTTTTTCTTGTACAAAGACAGGTGTCCTTCGCCATTCAGGCAAATACTCGCCGATTTCGGAGGTACCAATTAGAGCTGGGTCGGCTCAGGAGCCGCCAATCCCTGGTCGACAAAACTCCTTCAAATGTGCTCGCCAGGTCTCGAGTTAATCCAGTCCAAATCCCGGTCGACGAAAAATCCTCAAAAGCCGTCGCCCGGGTTTGATCCTGCATCACCCGGTCGCCAGAGCGGTGTGGTAACCACTACGCTAGCGCGGCTCCCAACCCCTTGCTTAGTAAAGTATGGAATCTTGAGAAACCATTTCAAAATTTTTGTTAACACTAAAGGAGAAGTACTAGCTCTGAGATGTGCAGTCATGCTACTAGTATTATTAACACAAAGAGACGATACGTCATGGTCTAAAACCCTAACCCGTGCAGACCCAAGTAGAACAGTCCCAACTAAGATGGTTTGGCCATGTCTGCAGAATGAGAGAACATCGGCTACCAAGGCAAGCATGGGAAACTAAGAGTCAGGGATCCAGACCTCCAGGACGACCCAGAGTCCGCTGGGAGGACAACTTTAGACAATCTTTGAAGGACCAAGGACTAGAATGGAACCAGGCCAGGAGGAAGACAGCCGATAGGATAATATGGCGCTCTCTCTTCCAAACCTCTACACTTCGCGGTAGAAGAGGAACGATTAAGTACGTAAGTAAGTAAGCTATTAGTATTATTATCACTATGGTTAATATTAGCTCTTGTGTATATTCCTAGTATTTAATTTGCTATCAAGCATGGCTGAATACTAGCGCTGATCACTGTTTGCTGATGCACTTTCTGGAAGCTCGATAAAGAAATTTATTTTAGATTGGCTAACAAATTCAGTTTTTCTCTTTGCGTTTCGACCGTTAGCCACACCCATGTCCAATCTACAGCGAGGTTTTCAACAGAGACCTCCCACCCTCACCCCGTGAATTTTGAACGTGGAGGTATACACCTTGTATCACCTTACTTCGTGGAAACTGTTAACACGTCCCAAAACAATCGATCTTCTCTGCACGGTACATTTTCCTGGCATTAACGAGCCATTACGCTGACATAGAGGAGTGGGTAGAACACTATGCGACTCGGAGGAGCTAGAATGCCTGTTTCCATTGTCTACAGTTTGTAATCAATGAATTGTAATGGAGGGTAATAACTGAAACAGCAAATCTCGATAGTATTAGCCAGATTTAGATATGAAATCTAAAGACAATATGTATAGCATGCCTTCATTTGCATAATTGTTATCGGGGGGGGGGGGGGGGGTCGTAAATTTATTTGAAATAATTCTTGAAAATAGTGGTCCCGTTTAGAGTGAAGAATGATGGTGAAGGCTCTGTGATAATAAGGGTTTGGAACTAGGTAGTAGATTCACGAAGGTGCTGGAAAGAGTAAAGGACAGTCTCTTTTACGACAATCTGTTTTCTCAATCTACTCCTTAAACTCTTCTGGCTAAACAATTATTTGCCAGTTTCCAAACACACATGCGCTCACACCAATATGGTGCTTCAAATATACAGACGTCACGTGAATACAGACTATGGTAAACAAATATGGGTAATTTGGGCTTGGGTCTTCCAACACAGTACTAAAAAAGTTTTATGATGTTTATTTATCACTAAAATCAAAATCACAACATTTATCAGATTACAGGCAATTATCATAGATATAGAAAATACAAATAACAAGATGGGGGTGGGGGGGTGTATGAGGAGGAGTATCCAATCTGTCCTTCTCGCTTGTATTAACAAAGAAAGACCCAGTCCAAAAGACAGGGGGGGGGGGGGGTTTATCAGAGATAGATAATTTAACCCAACAGTAAATTTATTACTCTGATAAGAAGTGTTACAATATTTAGTATAGGGGGTAGGAAACAGGTCCTTTTATTTTCTAAAACAATGTTTTCCCTTGACTAAGTAGAGTTAAGGGAGGGGAAATAACCAAAGTTAAGAAATCCCACTTAAATAGCAAATACAATGAATACGGTAAATAATATTACCAGGTAGAACCAATTATAGGGTTTACAAAATAAATCTCATTCATTCATGCACGCTCGTGATGGCCAACACTCAGTTTCTCACACAAACTTACCGATCGTGGAATCTGGCACTCCATAGAAAAATTTACAACAGCGATTAAACACTCGACAAATGGAATTGTCTTTTTCTTTTCGAATTCCAGCCCTAGATTAGCGAGTTTGGATTGTAGCACTTAGTCTCGTAATCGCTGGACTATGAAGCATTAGTGTTTCTGTTGGTTTTAGGTAAAGTTTCTAAGGGATGGCACAGTCACAGATAGGGGTGAGATCGGTGTGGTCTCATGTATTTTCACCGCTGGTGGTAGAAAAACTTCTCTAGCGTGATGACCAAAAACTGTCAGTGTTCTTAAATGATATTACTTTTCCCACAGTAGAAAAGGAATAATAATATAAATATAGCTCTGGCAATGATCTTCTCCAGTTAATCTTTACAGACTTTAATTTGTTTGATGAGAATAATTTGAAAGTACTTGGGGTTGCTTTCTTTCTGATAAATTCAGGCAGCGGGATCCCAAAACAAAGATTGCCACAAAATTAAATTTACAAATGTTTCATAAATGTTCTGGAGGTTTAAGAACTCAGTCTGGAAGACTCTATATAATTTATTGCTGGGACGCAAAGGTTGTATGATCATTCTATAGGAAAAGATAGAAAAACATGACAACATAATTTCCAATATTAATCATATTCTAGCGCATGATAAATTTACAGTTAAAACTATTTTATACACTCGCGTCTTTGAATATATAAATTCAAGAAAAACTCCCCGCGAGTCTAATAGTTAAAAACACACATCTATATATACAGAACTAAACTGTATTAAATAGTTAAAAAAAACCCTTAACGGCTTCAAAATTAATTTAAGCATCTATTGTATTGGGAAATAACTTATAGATTATATCATTTAGTTTACACTGGAACTTTGATATGGGTTTAATTTAATAGATTTAAATTAACACACAATCCAGTGAAATAAAATGAAAGCACTAGACCACTGATCACTTTAACAAATATATTATACCGTGCACAGAAAAGAATACACTCCAATATAGCCAACAATTTAGATGGAATCTAGCAGGATTCAACTATACGCTAGTGTTTCTTTAAATCTCTGGCAAACGAATGATAAAATGCATTTTTCAGAGGTCTTTATTTATATTAAATGGAATGAAAGATCGGGGGGACACGTGAAAATTTCACACCTTTTAAGAACTCAGGGAAATTTCGAGATTCTACGCCGCCCATCCCCGTTCGATTCTGTGGTTTACCCTGGGATGTGAAATTGCCTCGTCCGTCTCTCCCGTTCCGCATGAGGATGTGAAATGCTGGCGAGAAACCTGCTTCGTATGTTCTGGGACCACTACTGCTTTTGATTGTTAGCCGCTCTGCCGATAAGCTTTGGCAACTCCTATTAGGCGGGGTGCCAGAAAAGGGTGGGGAAATGCTTGCTTTAAATCGCTCTAGCGATTGACAGTAGGTGTGGCTTAACCTCCAATAATCCAAATGTGGTAAAGTGGGATGATATAAATATTTATAGGGGACTTATTGTACTGACTGAGATCAGCTGTGAAGGTATCTGTATCTAATAGGTGTAGTGTTTTACAGATAACCTTACTTGCTACCACATTTATAACTCAGTCAGAATTATTCTGGAATATTGTGATGACTACGTTAAATGTCTAGGGTTATGTAAATGATGAAGTGTGAGTCACAACAACAACAGACAGATAAACAATTTAATTTATTTCACCACACTTGACAACACTGTGACACTCACACACATTTAACACTCTATAAGACTATCTTAAATGAGTCACTGGTAAAGTTTCAAATATTTATGTATTAATTACTTTCACTATTATATATCCTGATTCCACTACAAAGTGAACCAGGAATCACATTCAAATGTAATCACAATTTATATGTACAGAATTTATAAATATGAACATTGTAGTGACATATTTTATTAATATTATCCTATGTGAGTCAGTGTGTAGTAGTACTATGAGGTAATACTGGTTTTGTTTTTCAAGCTATGTTGTTATTTGTCATCATGACTTCAAGTGTTTGTTTATCTGGGAAATAGTATGGGGAAAAAGTTCACAGTTCCTGTCAATTTAAACAAGGTATTGTCCCTCTTTTTTTTCTAAAATGTCAATTTTTGAGGGGACACATAATGTTGAGCTCCACTGGCCACAGAGGCTTAACTTTCGTGATGGCGGCAGGAAAAGACACCTCTGCTAGATTGCTCCCCTGTGTTCTGGAGACACCTCACTAGTCGCTATCTGGACCCAGGAGTATGCTGTCAGCCTCCAGATTCAGCTAAGCTCAGACCAGGTGCTGCTCAATAACTTTAGGACCACAGTCCCTGAAACAAGAAGGTTGTACCTCCTACTTCATAACTAATTTATAATCTATTTCCAGACTGAACACAATACATGACAAACACTGAGTTCAGAGCGGTAGGCCAACTGTCAGCTTCATCTGAAATAATTTACACCAGTATACTCCTCCCTAATGGTCACTACGCCTCTGCAATTCCAGCATTAGTTCTTCTAGTCAATAAGATAGGTGTCAGTGTACTGTTTGGCCATTCCATGCAGTTTTACTTTTCTCCGACACCTTCTGTTCAGGTTGGAGCACTATATAGGCCTTGCCTCATGTTCGCTACTGAACCACACACATATACAGACATAAATTATCAATTTACATTCAATTTTCATTAAAAAGATATTGAATATATCAAGTTTACCACAATTCATGGAATAATACACAGTTACGTTGACTGGCAATGAATATAGCACAATTTCGATCTGCCGATGTCCCAGGCTTTTATTTAGAAAAATATGCACTGGCGCTCAACGCACTGGTTCTTTAGTAAGTTTATTTGAAAATGTGGTGCTGAACTAACGCTTCTAATTGACTATATTGGCGGGTCTAAACCAATGGAGCCATGTTTACACAAGCGTTTGAAAAAAGTACCCTTCCTTCCGTCTCCCCTAACAACAAAAGATAGTATTTGTAGCCCGACTAATCGTGTTTAGCCTTACATTTACTGCGCTCCAATCAAATCGGATTTAACATGGAGACCTATTTCCCGTACAATGGTGGTGTCCAAATCTGCCACTGAGCGATTCTGATTTTGGTGTTGTCTGACACCCTCACTATTTCTTTTGGCTATAATTTGTTAATTCCTAGACTATTTGCGTAACGTTTAACATATTCTTTGTCAGCAAGTCCTAAGGAACCCAAATATACAAATTTAAAGGAGCTAAGTGGCTGCGTTCAAAATATGCATTTTCTTCTAGGATAGTCGTCCTGTTGCCACCTCCTCACTATCGAACTTTATGGTGTCTGCTGTACTGTCATACTAATGTCAGGATTTCAGACATAAAACAGTAGAATGTCATGTTTCCTCATAAGCGTTTTGTAAGTTTTTTAAACCTAACTCTCGTATGGGTAGTGTTTTTTATCACTGTCGATTTGAAAAAAGCTAGTGCTTGTGGCCTTACACGCGTGATGGTAGTAATTGTATAGCGAGACGCGTGTTAGTGTATAAAATGACATAAATGGAATATTAAATATAGGTCAGCTTGCGTATCTCAAGGTTTTTCTTAGAAATGCAGTACACGTTTTATCGTAGAAAGCGTGTATGCTGCAGTAGGCTTTTACTATCAACGTGGAACGTTATAATTTGCAGACGAATTAGAAAACAAGGGGGATTTCGAGTACAGTCATTGTGACAGCACTGTTCTTTACCATTCTTCTTTCCTTTTATTGCAGTTATTTGTTAGGCTTTACATTTACTTTTTAATTTATATATGTGGATTAGAATTTCACACGACAAATTCTCCCCACTTGAAACAGACGTTATATGTCAGTCTATAATTCTATATACACATAGAGAAATTTATTATTATTCCTGGGGTTTAGGGTGATTCTCCTCACACGGATGGCGGCTTAAAAAATCCGCTCCCAGATTTGTTTTTCCACTTATATACTCTATGCTAAACTGCTATGGTTGCATCAGTAATGACCAACGGAGTAATCTAGAATTTTCATGTCTAGCTTGCGCTAGAAACGACAAGGGTTTGTGATCCGTTTGCAACTTAAATGCCTTACCATACAGATAAATATTGAATTTCTTTATCGCCCGTATTACTGCAATACATTCCTTTTCGCTAGTTGAGTAATTGGTTTCAGCTTTATTCAACTTTCTCCTAGCATATGCCACTGGGCTTAATTCCCCATCCAATGCATCTGATTTCTGTAGCAAAGTTGCACCTAACCCAATATTACTGGCATCTGTCCTTACTATGAATTCTTGACTTAAGTCAGGTAATTTCAAAATAGGTTTACTTGTGAGCTTTTCCTTCAATTCTTGGTAAGCCATTTCACATTGGGGTGTCCATGTAATTCGATCTGGATTTCCCTTACGTGTCAAATCAGTTAACGGTGCACATATGGAATTAAAGTTTTTGATATACTTTTGGTAGAAACCACATAATGAGACAAAGGATCTCACGTCTTTCTTGGTTTGTGGTCTTGGGGCTTTCCTTAGTTTCTCTAAATTCTTTGGGTCAGGGGTCATTTTTCCCTGATAAACTGTGTGTCCCAGGAACTCTAATTCTTTACATCCAACACAACATTTAGTTGGTCGGGCTGTCAAATTCGCTTCTCTAAGTCGATTAAACAGCATGTTCAGAGAGTCAATGTGTTCCTCAAATGTTTCTGTTGCTATAAGGATATCATCCATAAAATTTGTTATACAGGGATTATTCAGAGGATCCAATAATTTTCTCATCATTCTAGCGAAGACACTAGGCGCATTCTTCAATCCAAATGGCAATCTATTAAACTCATAGTGTCCTTCTGAGGTACTAAAAGCTAGGTATGGTCTAACCTCAGGCTTTACTGGAATCTGATAGTATCCTTTACTCAGGTCCACTTTTGAGAAATATTTAGCTTTATTTAGCCTGGCAAACAACTGATTTGTATCCGGCAATGGATCCACCTGTCCTTCTCTAATAGCATTCAGTCTCCTGTAATCTATACAGAGTCTATGTTCTCCAGAGGTTTCCTTAAAAGTACAACACTGGAACTATACGAAGATTCACTGTGTGAAATAATTCCTTCCAGCAACAAATAGTCTATCTCTTCCTTCAAAGCTTTCTCCTTAGCAAAAGGAATCGAATAGGGTTTCATACAGACAGGTGTGAGGTCTATCAGTTTCATATCATATTCCAACAGGTTTGTATGCCCTGGTCGGTCTGTTAACACCTCTGTATGAGTATCTAGAACCTGTTGTACTCTCTTCTTTTCCTCTTTCGTTAAATGTGTACTGATTTTCACCTGTGCCGCTGTCTCACAGGGGTGTAATGGATATTCAAATGATGAAAGTGGTTCCTTTTTCATCTCCATTGCAATGGACAAGGTCAACAAGTGTGTCTCTTCCTGATGTTCTCTTTCCAAATATTTCTTCAGGAGGTTCACATGATAGATTTTTTCTTTCCCCTTCTTATCTATCTTATAATTGGTTCTAGACACCTTCTCTAGAACTGTATATGGACCTTGCCATCCAATTTGTAACTTATTCTGACTACCGGGCAGAAGAAGCAGTACCTTCTCTCCCATAGCCAAATCTCTGTCTTTAGCTTTCCTGTTATAATAGGCAGCATGTTTCTTCCTGGCTTGTTTCAAATTTTCATTGGCAAGTTTCCAGCCAGTTTTTAAACGAGTGGTCAGCTCATTCACATATTGGTATGAGGATGTAATATTTTCCTCTGTGTTGGTGTCGTTTTCATAGTGATGAATTGAAACGCGAATGGTTACAACGGAATAAATGTCAACAATGTCTTTCAAACGAAAAACCAACAATGTATCTTGAATTGTGTGAACTGGTCAAGTATTGGCAGCACACGAGTCGTTGGTAACTTTACATAGATTTTATTCACCAGGACACGAAGTGGACAAGACGGACATCGTCACAGGCGCAAAGATCACACGACAACATATTAATTATTGCTGCTAAAGTTCCTTAAGATTCTCTTCTAGTAAAGACCTCTGTCCATAGACTAAGGATTACAAAACTGTTACCGTATAATATCCTTCTCAGTCACGACCGTTGACCTTCTTTCAAGGACGTCTATCATGGTAACGTATACATACTCTGGGGTGAAATCTTCCATATTACATTTTGTTAAAATTCCCAGACGTTCTTCATACATAGCGTTGTACATCATATAATTTTCACACAAAGTCATATACGATAATCCTAAAAGTAAAGGCTTTCAGTTGGCTAACCTCTCTTTACATCCAAGCCACGACTTTGGCATTGAAGCATGTACGGCATATAAAACATGTGCGTAAGATAAACAATATAACTTCTTCTACTCGTAGGAATTCTCCGTCTACGATTCAAAATCTTAAAGGCAAGCGACTCTGTAGATCCATTCTAGGAACATCTTAATTCCCGCTAGACTAGTATTAGAGCGGCCTTTTTCATACAGCATTAAAATAAGAAGTGGGACGATAACTCACGTGACATTCCTGATATTGGTTTCGACCTGAAGACCAATACAGATCACTAGAATAAATGGCTTCCTTAAAAATGCCATTGAATACGAAATATAAAATTACTATCATGGACACAAGACAGTTCCATGTTTCCACTTCAAAACATGACGTCACAAACTACTCAATTAGGTTACACGTGCGTCCAAAGCAACACTCACTGCTTTGTGCACGTCAGTGCGCGAATCATTCGACCGCACAAATAATATAACTACATAAAACTGGTGCGTACATTTGGCAAGACCGAAGACTACCCCCTTAGGTAATAAATGTACGTAACACTCTGCCTTTTCATCAGTCCACGTTCTTAACAGAGCTTCGAGTGGACCTTTTATTGGCCTTCCAAATAATAATGTTGCCGGGGCCATTCCGGTTGAACTATGGGGTACCTCCCGATAAGCAAAGAGGGCGGCGTGAAGGTACTGATCCCATGTATCTGGTTTTTCGTGTGCCAACTTTCTTAGGATCGACATCAACGTGCCATTAAATCTTTCCACTTGGCCGTTCCCTTGTGGGTGGTACACACTACAATGGAAGTATTTGGCCTGGAAGATCCTGAAAACTTCTTCTGTTAGTTTCCCCTTGAACTGAGAGCCATTATCAGTCAAGATTTGATTGGGAAAGCCTAACCTTGTGAAAATTGTGAGCAATGCCTCTGCCACATGTTTAGAATCAATCGATGACAGGGCTACCGCCTCTCCCCACATAGAACAAGTGTTCACCAGAGTCAGAATGTAGCTGTTCCTTCTCTTGGTTCGGGTGAGAGGTCCCACAAGATCCACGGCAACTCTCTCAAAGGGTGTTCCCACTATGGGCATTTCTCCCAGAGTTGCTGGTGCAGTCCTATGTTTAGGTGCTACTCGTTGGCACTCTGGACAGGATTTTACATATCGTTTGATATCTTCAGTTATCCCTGGCCAGAAATAGTGACAAGCTATACGCTGTCCTGTTGCGCTGATCCCCATATGACCACTGAAGGGAATCGCATGCCCTAGTTCCAACACTTTAGTCCTATATGAAGTGGGAAGGACCAGCTGTCCGTGACCATTGGATTCAGATCCAGCCTTCCTATAAATCAGTTTGTTCTTCATATAAAATTCTCCCTTGCCTGGAGGTGTATGAGATTTGGGCAACTTCTTGAAACACGGCTGGAGTGTTTTGTCCTCCGCCTGTGCCTTCCTCATCTCATCTGGATGAGTATTTATTGGATTATCCTCCTCCTTTTTAGACTGTGATCTGGTCTGCACTGTTGCCAATATCACAGGTCTCTTGGGATTCCCCAAGAAGACATATCTACACCCCAATATCAGAGGGTAGATTGGCTCATTTATCACTGCTGCTTTTATGATTCCTTCGACATATCGCGTTTTCACCTTTATCCGGGCGACGGGAAGTGTCATGGTAGCTACATCCTTGGTTGCAGTTTGAATCTCCACTGTTTATGTGGTGTATTGATCTGCCTGCACCAGGTGAGAACTCACAACGGAATCGTAATCTAAACCGGTATCATATAAACACCTTATAGTACACCATTACAGATGAAATCTTCACACACTGGGGGGTGGTATGGTTCCTGTAGTTCTGCAGGTTTGACCTTTTTTTCTTTTTCCCAGATGTCATAGCAGCACAATGAGGAGGTTTCCTTCTACAATGGTCAGTGTCATGATTGTTCATCTTACAATTTTTACACCACCTTTTCCCTTGGTTGAAAGATTTTCTTTCATCATATTTCCTTTCATCGAATTGTGGGGTTTTATTCTTATTGTCATACCGTGGCCTATCAAATTGGTGCTTACCTTTGTTTTGATCTCTAGGATCAAATTTATTAAAGTTCTGTGGTGCCCTAAAATTATCCACCTGTTTCTTTTTATTACCTGATACCTCTGCCTGAGCCGCTTGATACCTTTCTGCAACATTTAGCAACTCACCCAGCCTCTCTGCACCTTGTTCCATGAGAAACTTTCTCAGGTCTGGAGCCATGGACTCTCTTAATTGTTCTACAAGGACCATTTCCTTAAGATCTTGGGTTTTCCCCAGAGAAGTCCATTTCTCCAAGTATGTCTCTAACCGTGCAGAGAACTGGTGATAGGTTTCACCTGACAGTAGTTTAGCATTCCTAATTTTTTTCCTATAAAATTCTGCGTTCTTTTCATATCTTAACAAAAGAGTATGCTTTAGCATGTCATAATTTTCTTGATCACCTCTGCTCATTTTGGCAAAAACTTCATAAGCTGCCCCACGAAGCCCTTGAGATAACTTTAAGCTCCACCTTTCTCTCTCTAACCCATATGTGGTAGCTAATAGTTCCTATCTATTTAGATAGCTCTCAATATCATCGTCTTTCTCAACAAAATGATCTAAATGAAAATTCATGGCTGAGGTTGAGGCTCCCTGGCTAGCAGTGGCATCAGAGGTAAAGGGACTGGCACCATTTTCAGGAGCATGGCCTTGAAACTCAAACTCCCTTAGTCGTAACTCGTGCTCCCTTTGTAATCTCTTCTCCTCCTTTTCTGCTTCCCTCTCTGCAGCTAATCGCTTGTCTTCCCTTTCTGCAGCTAATTTCTTTTCTTCTCTTTCTGCAGTCAATCTTCTTTCTTCTGCTTCCAATGCTTTACCCTCTTTGTCAGCCTCAATCTGCAACCTCTTAGCCTCAGCCTCAATCTGCAACCTCTTAGCCTCAGCCTCAATCTGCAACCTCTTAGCCTCAGCCTCAATCTGCAACCTCTTAATTTCCTTTTCAGCCTCTAAGTTTCTTTCGGCCTCATTTTCTAATCTTCTTTCTTCCCGTTCAATATATTTGTCAAATTCAGCAGTGACATAAGCAATCATAATTTGCCCGTCCATTCCTAACACTTTCGCAGTCTGTACAGCAGCAGATCGAAATTTGGCCAGGTCCGCCATTTTCTAACAGGTAAATTTATATAATGTCTAACTAAACAATACAATCTGATATTACTTATCCAAAGACACCACAGGCACTGAGAGCTCAACGTTAGTTATTTTCACCCAAGGATACCTTTTTAATTTCTATTATTCCCTGAAGTGAATTACCCCCAATATTTTTAATAGGGAAAGATTCAAAATCCCGGGAGCGAGACTCCAATATATGTGGTAAAGTGGGATGATATAAATATTTATAGGGGACTTATTGTACTGACTGAGATCAGCTGTGAAGGTATCTGTATCTAATAGGTGTAGTGTTTTACAGATAGCCTTACTTGCTACCACATTTATAACTCAGTCAGAATTATTCTGGAATATTGTGATGACTACGTTAAATGTCTAGGGTTATGTAAATGATGAAGTGTAAGTCACAACAACAACAGACAGATAAACAATTTAATTTATTCCACCACACTTGACAACACTGTGACACTCACACACATTTAACACTCTATAAGACTATCTTAAATGAGTCACTGGTAAAGTTTCAAATATTTATGTATTAATTACTTTCACTATTATATATCCTGATTCAACTACAAAGTGAACCAGGAATCACATTCAAATGTAATCACAATTTATATGTACAGAATTTATAAATATGAACATTGTAGTGACATATTTTATTAATATTATCCTATGTGAGTCAGTGTGTAGTAGTACTATGAGGTAATACTGGTTTTGTTTTTCAAGCTATGTTGTTATTTGTCATCATGACTTCAAGTGTTTGTTTATCTGGGAAATAGTATGGGGAAAAAGTTCACAGTTCCTGTCAATTTAAACAAGGTATTGTCCCTCTTTTTTTTTTTCTAAAATGTCAATTTTTGAGGGGACACATAATGTTGAGCTCCACTGGCCACAGAGGCTTAACTTTCGTGATGGCGGCAGGAAAAGACTCCTCTGCTCGATTGCTCCCCTGTGTTCTGGAGACACCTCACTAGTCGCTATCTGGACCCAGGAGTATGCTGTCAGCCTCCAGATTCAGCAAAGCTCAGACCAGGTGCTGCTCAATAACTTTAGGACCACAGTCCCTGAAACAAGAAGGTTGTACCTCCTACTTCATAACTAATTTATAATCTATTTCCAGACTGAACACAATACATGATAAACACTGAGTTCAGAGCGGTAGGTCTGCAATTCCAGCATTAGTTCTTCTAGTCAATAAGATAGGTGTCAGTGTACTGTTTGGCCATTCCATGCAGTTTTACTTTTCTCCGGCACCTTCTGTTCAGGTTGGAGCACTATATAGGCCTTGCCTCATGTTCGCTACTGAACCACACACATATACAGACATAAATTATCAATTTACATTCAATTTTCATTAAAAAGATATTGAATATATCAAGCTTACCACAATTCATGGAATAATACACAGTTACGTTGACTGGCAATGAATATAGCACAATTTCGATCTGCCGATGTCCCAGGCTTTTATTTAGAAAAATATGCACTGGCGCTCAGCGCACTGGTTCTTTAGTAAGTTTATTTGAAAATGTAGTGCTGAACTAACGCTTCTAATTGACTATATTGGCGGGTCTAACCAATCGAGCCATGTTTACACAAGCGTTTGAAAAAAAGTACCCTACTTTCCGTCTCCCCTAACAACAAAAGATAGTATTTGTAGCCCGACTAATCGTGTTTAGCCTTACATTTACTGCGCTCCAATCAAATCGGATTTAACATGGAGACCTATTTCCCGTACAATGGTGGTGTCCAAATCTGCCACTGAGCGATTCTGATTTTGGTGTTGTCTGACACCCTCACTATTTCTTTTGGCTATAATTTGTTAATTCCTAGACTATTTGCGTAACGTTTAACATATTCTTTGTCAGCAAGTCCTAAGGAACCCAAATATACAAATTTAAAGGAGCTAAGTGGCTGCGTTCAAAATATGCATTTTCTTCTAGGATAGTCGTGCTGTTGCCACCTCCTCACTTCCAAACTTTATGGTGTCTGCTGTACTGTCATACTGTTGCAGACATAAAAAACAGTTAGAATGTCATGTTTCCTTATAAGCACTAACTCTCGAGCCTTTAGCGCTCGGCTTTTTAGTTTCGGTGACAGGAACTGTCTGACACCTTTTGGCTATAATTTTGTAATATAAATTTTGTCTGTTGTGCAAGTAAAAGGACTAGTGGCTGCGTTTAATGTTAGGATAGTCGTGCTGTTGGGGACTTTAAAATGTCAGGATTTCAGACATAAAACAGTAGAATGTCATGTTTCCTAATAAGCGTTTTGTAAGTTTTTTAAACCTAACTCTCGTCACGGCTGTTTGTGCCCTATACCAGAGCGCTCTTTTAGTTTCGGTGACAGGAATTCTGACACCGGGTATAAAATTTTGTGTGCACCGTAAAAGACTATTTAAGTTTTTGGCGGGGAAAATCAGCTGATGTGTGAGTAAAATCAGTAAAATATAAATCATTACACACTCGTTCTGGATAAACACAGCGCTAAAATTCTTTTGTGTACTATAACTTTGTTCTGTGTTCTATTTTTGATTGCATTTTTATTTGTTTGAAATTTGTTTTGACGGAGTTACAGACTTTTGAAAACAGCGTCATCATTTAAGGAAATTCATAAAATAAGTAATCTTTTATTAATTTAATATCTAAAAATCGGCCCATTCGTTTGAGTTTATAATTATAAAGACTTCTCGAAGGGAAGCTAAAGATTATTTCCACATACTTTTTTTTTGGTTTCATATCTTGAGAATGTGTGGTAGTCAGTTTTGTGAGTGTGGCATTACAAGAACAAGCATATTGTCACCAGATTTTATAGCATTTAAATCCCTTTAAACGCATTCCTGATACCCACAAATCTTAAATAAGGTAGTAAAAAAATAACTTTTTGTAAAGCACCATCTGTTTTTGCATTTTCATTCATTTATAATGATATTTAGCTACGTATATAAGCGTCAGAAAACATGTAAAGCTATAGATAGATTACTTCCACATAATTTGATCTATCTTTCAAGTCTTGTTAATCTTCTATTTATAATATGAATTTTGTTTTTATTGTGTGTGAGATAAGGACTGTTCCATTGGTGTTCTTTGGTAGACAATCCTGTGCACACGACGGCTGCCAGCGAATTCTAAGTAACTGTTTGTATATCTTCTTTCATTCAAAGTTACAATGCAGGTAGTAAATTTAGAGAAACCAAATTCTAAATCTAATACCATCCTTTTATCAATGGCTAGAGTCAGAGATACATATGATAATTTAGAAATATTTATGAATGGCATGAAAGCTCAGATAGAGTCACTAAAATATTTAGAGTGGGATGGTAAACAAGTTGTTGTTTTCTTATTCGGGGATTATTTCCTTGTTTTGCTGGAGACACCACAGATATGGGTATATTCCTTGAGCTCCAGACAAACCAAACATTTTCATCAAAGACATCCAGAGAGCATACAACTTGCAAACCAAGAAGTTTGGCCATGTTGATAAGAGATTACAATAGATATATGAAATATGGGAAAGGGAATAAAAGGCAAGTGGCACATTACCATAATTGTTTACACAAACCAATGTTAGAGATTGAAATTGAAAATGTAGCTCCTCCTTACCTTCATATTTTATTAGGCATTGTTTTGAAACACCACAGACTTCTAGAACAGGTAGCTGATACAATAGTCGCAAAGATATTTGAGAATTCGCAAGAGATACATGCAAACATTAGTACTTTTAAGAACTTGAAGAGATTTAGTAGGAACTGGAAATAGGCAGAAGAATTAGGAGCTAAAATTGAATTTTTCAGGTAGGTATTGAACTTTGTGAGGATAAGGAGGAGACAGATAATTTTAAAGTTAGACTTGAAAATGCACAAGATGCGCTGGCCAAACTTCAGTTTCAAGATCTGTGTACTAGGTCTGGTCCAGTTTGCTCACACATGGACAAGGTACTAGCCAAACACGAAATCATACAACAGGCTTATAATAGCAGAGCATTTATAGGGAATCACTGCCACAGATATCTCACACAAAAAGTTTATAAAGATCTTACAAGAGCAATCATTACACAAACACTGAAAATTACAGACAAACAAGATATAACTAACATAGCTTTTATTGCCCAAGAACAATTCAACTCACTGAAAGAAGCATTTGAGAAAGTACACAACAAAATATCACACAGTAAACCAATTAGTAAAGAATCAATAACAGCATCGATAGAGACTTATATGGCTTTGTTCAGAAAGCTATTCCCTAGTAAGACAATTCATAAACAGCACATATTAGAAAAACATTGCGCAGACTGGATCAGAACTCATGATGTATGATTTAGATAATTGTTAGCTCTCGTGTTCTGGGGACAATTGGGTGTGTTATTTTAAGGTTATAAATGTGGACATGCAATTTAAACTTTCAATAATTAATGTTTGACGCATGAAACCAAAACAAAACTTTGATATCCATTTTCTGCAGGTTTTCTACTTTTGATTTCTGTAATTTGTTATGCATGTTGATTGTGACCGTTTTAGTGTAAATTGAATTAGAAACAAACCATAACAAAATGTAAAAAAAAACCGTAAATTTTACACTATTTCAGACAGTTATATCTTCTGTTCTAATTGTGATAAAATGTTTGTTCTTGTTCTAAAATTTACTCTAACATTTCTAGTCTAGCTTTACGCAAAATTAAAGCCGGTATTTATAATAATAAAGTAGCATACAAGCAATTCAAACATGTTTTGGGGACAATTGGGTGTGTTATTTTAAGGTAATAAATGTGGACTTGCAATTTAAACTTTCAATAATTAATGTTTGACGCATGAAACCAAAACAAATCTTTGATATCCATTTTCTGCAGGTTTTCTACTTTTGATTTCTGTAATTCGTTATGCATGTTGATTGTGACCGATTTAGTGAAAATTGCATTATAAACAAACCATAACAAAATATAAAAAAAACGTAAATTTTACACTATTTCAGACTATTATATCTTCTGTTCTAATTGTGATAAAATGTTTGTTCTTGTTCTAAAATTTACTCTAACATTTCTGGTCTAGCTTTACGCAAAATTAAAGCCGGTATTTATAATAAAAAAGTAGCCTCAAAGCATTAATTAAGCCCTATCAAAAGTAAACATCGCCACATGTTTTTCCCATTAGGAAGCTGACCACGTGACCTCTGTCAAGTGGGCTATAAATAGCGCGGTCGGGGGAAAAAGGGGAAATAACTAAAAGATCGCTCGCAAACAGCCGTGTCGTATGGGTAGTGTTTTTTATCACTGTCGATTTGAAAAAAGCTAGTGCTTGTGGCCTTACACGCGTGATGGTAGTAATTGTATAGCGAGACGCGTGTTAGTGTATAAAATGACATAAATGGAATATTAAATATAGGTCAGCTTGCGTATCTCAAGGTTTTTCTTAGAAATGCAGTACATGTTTTATCGTAGAAAGCGTGTATGCTGCAGTAGGCTTTTACTATCAACGTGGAACGTTATAATTTGCAGACGAATTAGAAAACAAGGGGGATTTCGAGTACAGTCATTGTGACAGCACTGTTCTTTACCATTCTTCTTTCCTTTTATTGCAGTTATTTGTTAGGATTTACATTTACTTTTTAATTTATATATGTGGATTAGAATTTCACACGACAGCAAACCAAAACTCCTGGATCCTCGCATGATAAATGTCTACATATTAATGAGCAAACGTGATGAAGAATCCACTCTGCTATGGTGCATACTAATGAGAAAACGTGGGGAACCCACGTTGACTATTGTGTTACACCCAAATCCAGGGGCTGGGATGTTATTCGAGGGACCTACCATATCATCTAACAATTCAGGGACTTCACTTTTCATACTATACGTACGTCACATGGGGTTGTTGTTGAAAAAGCGAGTGTAATTCCTTCCTTGCTAGACCTGCGATCGTAATAACAAGATCATTGATCGAGTCATTGCCAGGCTGACTGAATGTTTAAAATTAGAAATTGCAGCTGAAGGTAGAGGTTTGACCTACGTCTTTGAATACGGGTAAAGGGGGAAATTTTAGAGAAGAAACTGAACAAATGTAAGCATTAAGAGAAGAAAGAATGAAAGACTAATAAAATTAATGAGCGAATTCATCTTGTCACAGGCATTTCTCTGTATATGTATAAATGTCATTTGTTACTTTCAAACTTCCAGAAGACATTATGAAATCCCTATAGGATATGCCAGGAATACCAATCAGTGGATATTTAAAAAAATTAAGTTTACAATATACTGATGTTACTAATCTTAATGGCTACAAGTGGTGAAAGAACCACGGATAATGACAGATAGGGTGATGATACATATACAAAAATCCACAGCTTAAGTAGCCAGAAGACAGATGAGTCATCTGTAAGAAACAAAATACTCCAGAATGTAGTTTCAAAGGTAAAATAAACACGCATTTAACACACAAACATACTTGACTGAACATGCACGGTTTTAACTACAGAGAGGAGTGCAGCTCAGAAAAAAAACACAATGGCTTAAACTACGACAGCTTTGAAGTCATAAAAAACAACAGGTGGACAAAATCTTCTCTTATTGGAAACATAAGAGTTGTTCAGTTGACTACACCAACGGTATAATATGAAAACAAACAGTGACCACATCACACATTAGTAGAAGATGACTGATTCACAAGGAGGTGTGATTTTACAGGGGTATGTTTAGAAGTTAAACTCTGAAATGAACAAATGAAGCTTATTGCACACATCTGGCAGAGCAGCCGTTTTTTTAAAATTAATATTTAACACAGAAGATCACTACAGTGACACATTTTGTCATTGGGTCTTCTTGTGTTGGGACATGTGGTCTTGACCAGAGCCGGGTTTGGGGCGGGTGTCAATGCGACCTCATGCGAGGAAAAAATGTGCGACCTCATGCGAGGAAAAAATTAAAAAAAAAAAAAGATTTTAACAGGGGTATGTTTAGAAGTTAAACTCTGAAATGAACAAATGAAGCTTATTGCACACATCTGGCAGAGCAGCCGTTTTTTAAATTAATATTTATTGTTTCATATTTCAAAGAAGTGGAATGTTAAAAGACATCGTTGTTACAATTAGAACATGAGAAATATTTTGAAGGCGATCAAAAATATATATTGAACAGTGCAACTTTGTGGCATTTAAAACAGTCAACATTGAACAAATATAAACAGTACTAGAGACCGGAAGATGTGGAGAGACGTGATCGTCTGAGTTAGTCAGCAAGGCACTTGAAGAAACAGAATGTGTCATGACTGCTAGAAGTATTCACACTCCAAACATGTAAACTTTTTATTTTTCTTAGAAGTCATATTAGAATTAGTTGAAGACATTCTGGTGCCACCAAAAACATTT
The DNA here is from genome assembly GCA_024509875.1 of Oreohelix idahoensis. Classification (NCBI taxonomy): domain Eukaryota; kingdom Metazoa; phylum Mollusca; class Gastropoda; order Stylommatophora; family Oreohelicidae; genus Oreohelix; species Oreohelix idahoensis. The sequence continues at coordinate 449,069 of JAMPIV010011157.1, forward strand.
AAGTCTTCTGTAAATAAGAAATAACTGACCATCAGTGTTCAGGGTGATAAACCGTGACAAGACCAAATGTAAATGGTTACTGCATGTATTTCCATGTTGACAGAAAAGTAAATTTTCATTTATTTTTTAATTCTAGTATTTTCTTGCCGTAAACGTGTTGCTGTAAACTATCACTTATAAATATTTACTAAAAAAATTTTTACAGTCTATTGTTAGTAATGATTCTGCCGCCTAGATTCTCATAAATGACACTGTCTGCTTTAATTGCCTCATCTTCGCTTCTTTGTTACACAGAACAGGCTCTATATATGGAGCATTTCACTAGTACGACCATTAGATAAGGACGCGATGCATAATCCAGATCCATTAGAAAACTGCAAAGACAAATAGCTGTACTGCTATACTTTACATCAAAACTGCAGATCAAATGATTAAGGAGACTGGGTCATGTTTAGACCAGCACTGTAAAACATGTCTTTACCATCTTTTAAAATGTCCATTACAACAAATGTATTAGTTTGGTAGCGCCTCATTTTCACATAATGGATTCAAACAACTTGGACCTCCCTGAAAATGTGAACTTAATGGGGAAATACAGAATGCGTTGTATGTGAGAATTAACGGAACACTGTGTTAGTTTGATATGTAAATGTGTATCTCTTTTGAAGATAGCAAAGTTATTAGTTTTGGCAAATTTCAGTAATGCATTCTATAACACGGTCCCAGCATAACTGAAGCAACTTCAAGAAAGGTCAGATACAGGTTCAGTTTGTCGCAAAGTAGTTCATTACCTTAGGGGCAGTCCACATATGACTTCACGCAATTTTTGCCATCTTTTAAATCCCCCCCCTTCCCTTGTCACACTTCGTCAAAAAAACCCTAATCCCGTCATGTGACGTTAAAATTATCTTCCCCCATTCCTTTTTTCTACTAACAGGAAAGAATGTAATCAAATATAAATTAGTTAACTAGGAAAATATTAATCTGTCAAGTAAAAGATTTTTCTCAAGACTGTTTACTTTTTTTTATTTTAACGTTTAACGGTTGGCTGCCTATGTTGACTTTTTTTAGATAGACAACCGGGAATGGGACGAACTATTTTGTAATGACAAGATCAATATGGTAGACAGCTCACACTATCCATACTAGAAGTACAGGGTGATCAAGAAGTCTCTCCGCAGTGGGTTCAGTGCTTTAATGATATGAATGTAACACTTTATGACGCAGTAAATAGTATTATTTAATTGACTTTAATTAAATTTACTTTACGACTACACAAAAGTAATATTTTTAATATATTTTCGCATAAAGCATTAGTGTGTGTTTAAATAATTTAAATTCCTATGTAAAATAAAGATATTTAGAGTTGTAAATTACGACCTTTTAATAATAATTTTATCGTTTGGATTGTTTCCCTTGATTCATAGTATTCAAAGCACTGAACCCACTGCGGAGAGACTTCTCGATCACCCTATATTTAATAAACTCGCTGACCTTTCGGCCAGAAAGAAATCAATATGGTTATTCTCTGCGTTGCTGAAAAGGAAGGCTTGTGAGGCGAGGACTGTAGACGTCCAAAATATACCGAAAGTTAACGACGAAGGCACTATTTATGTATCCCACAGCTGTGTGTGGTCTCACAAAGTTTAGTATTATGCGGTTCCTGTTTTGGGAAAATCTATGAAAGTGTGCGTCGTATTCTACTCCTCCAGGCGTGAAAAAACGAGCGCGGGACAAAACGAAAACACACTACACTGAGATAATAGATAGTAATGAATATACTGAGCTTCTGCAACGTACAATTAAGGTATAGTTCTTGTTCTTCATATTCTTCTTCCTCTTCTTCTTCTTCTTCTTTTTCATCCTCTTCTTCGAGTGCCGAAGCCGGTAGTGCAGGTGTCGTAAGTTGATATTGATGCAACTACAACAATAGTTGGCCTGTGGAATTTTATCAAGTAGGTCTCCATAAATTGGCTCGTTAAGACACAAAGAGACCTATTCGAGATTAGGATAAGAAGAAGAGAATGCAAATGCTTTCTACTAGATAGTGTTTCCATAGTGAATTATGGAAGGTGTTCTATTTCCACACGACCTTAGCTTCTGTCCTCAGATCCCGTAAAGAAAGAAATAGCGTCCAATCTCATCTAAATGTAGAATTTTACCTATTTTGAAATATTTAACACCGACGGCACGAGTGATACATTAACGAACTAGATAATGATCAAACGGTTATTGGGTTTATTAATTAAATATTTACACATATATGGTTAGTAGAGAAATAAAAAGTGATGATGATGAAAGACAATTCACACACACACAGAGATGAGATATAAATAATGTAGTTAGTTAACTATGAGAATGAAACTATGTGAAGAGTGAAGTAATGATGTGATATATTGAGTGTTACCACACTGATGTCCAATCTACACTGTCTGTGTGTCTCTTATTGCTCCTTCCACTGTATGATGATACCCAGGTATGTATAGACTGTCCAATCAAGGTGTATGGTATGTTGTGAGGGTTATCTTCAAGACGAGGACGTACATCATGGAAACTTTTGCAGTCATGAGAACTTTGACAATATACAGTCCTTCAATGTTTGGCAATATCTCTTTAGCGTTGACAAACCGTTGGCAGTTGCCTTAGGAAAATGTCTGCTGTCTAATCTCTGAAAGGTACTGGCTAGACTGGAGATCTTCACTAAATGATCTCGGTATGTAGACTCATCAACTTGAGTATGTACTCTTGATTTATAAAATATGCTTTGGAGTGAGTTGAACTTCCTAGCTGTATATGCGACTCAACTTGTAAATGTGGAATCTTGATTCATAAAATATGCTTTGGAGTGAGTTGGACTTGCTATAATTATAAGAATCCGTTTGGTAGTATGTACTCTGGACTCAGGGAATACGTTATTGAGTGAGATGAACTTAATGTATATATGGGAATCAATTTCTAAGCACTTTATAAGCAGGTAAATAAAATGGCTGCGCATCCACCTTTTAAAACATGGGCGAGAAATCTTCCCTTTAACTTAGAAAGTGAAGGATGACCTATTTTTGAGAAGTCGGCTCTCCGGATGTACACTTTACTAGCTTCCTTCCGGTTAGACGCCAAACACGTGATGTGTAGACTTAGACTTTTGTTGGCCTGAAGACACTCAAAGTGGCTTCGTAAGTTTCACCTTTAATATAAATGGTTGACTTTCTCCTATAATAATCCTCACTACTGATCTCTCTGTTCTTAATTCTCTGGCAATGATTATGGATGACATGAAGCGAAGATCTAACAATCTAGATGAAGGTGAAGTAAGAATTATGAATTACCTCCTATCATCTCATCCTGGAGGAAAAATCTTTTATTTAATTAATCATTTACGAGAAGAACTAATTGAAAACTATCCTCCGCACATTTAGCTACGATGCTTAGTGCCAAAGAAAATCTTAATTAAAGACTAAGGAAAATTATTAATAGTTTTAAAAGAATTACTGACCCCCTTTTCCCTTCGTAAACTCCTTAAGAACACTATGAACTTCACAGATATGAATTAATTATCCACACAGGAATGAACAAGTTTATTCAGGCTAAGCTCTTGGGAAACGTTTTCTGCACCACGACATAGGATACTTCGTACTGATCTCTGGCGATCTTTGCGGTACATTCTATTTCTGGTTACCATTGTGTTCCGACACTGGATGTGTTACATATAACTGCGCCTACAAATCAATCGCTAAGAGTCCATCTGGTCGCCTAGGCCGTGGCTCTCTCTTGTCCCCTGTCAGTACGTGTCACTGGCTAAAAGGGGATGGACTCGCAACCGACTTTCAATGCCGTGCTGCATGTCCGATTTTGCAAGACAAACAGATATTGGATGATTGGCCGGCTAATGCAGAAACCTCTGTCATATAGTTTTCTGTCTTTTGTCGCTTGGCGTGTCAAGCGTACTATGGTGGGGCCCATCGTTCCTTATCTCGTTCCGTACTCGACATCAACAATTCTTACACCCCTGTCATCGGCTATCATCTTGCAACACACATTCGTGAGAGAGTCACAAGCTCTTTGGTGTCCAACGGCCGGGCTGCGAGTCATTGTTTCGAATGTGGCATGACTACGAGTTAGTATGAACAGGGGATTAGACTCTCGTTATTGTCAAGCCGGCGTGTCCCGACTCGGGTTTGTTTGAACAGGGGATTTAGGTATCAAAGAATTCGTATTACAGCCATGTGGGTTTCCCAAGATTTTGATGGAGCCAGGTGTGTTCTGCAAGATAACTCAAGGTTGGGAGACTAAATCAAAAGCGCGTAAAGTTACACTTTAGATAAAAGTCGTGATTAAGAAAGATTACTTTAACCACGATGAAAGAGAAAAATGTGGGAGAAAATAAAATAAGAACGATGTTGGAAAACGTGGAAAAATATTGACCTACTATACGACTATACGACATAAGCCCCCTCTTAAAGTATGACGTCAGTCAGACACCTGTAGACTTAGCTTTCTCGCTCGAGGGTTGTTAATCCTTTGTCTCAACTTTGTTTTTCTCCTCTGTCTCCATCCTTGCTTCCTTGCTGATAATCCGTTGGCAATGACTGCTTTTACTAACTTTCGCGACATATAAGGAATAAGCTTACTGCGTGGGCCTCTTTCAAGACATCCTCATTACTCTTTGCTCCCCTGCTCAATCGTGATGGCTAAATGGCTAAAATCTAGAGTATACAATGAGGGACTTTAAAAATATTTACTTTCGCTCAAGATTGCTGTTGGCAGGATTGTAAATAGAAGGATGGTGCTTCTATTTTAGGGCGTCTTCATAGGATATTTTAGAAATCAAGCACATCGCTGAATTTATCAAAGCAATCGTGAACTTTGCATCTGCCCGCCTCTTCTATGAAGATAAAGATATATTAGCTCGTTTCTGAGACCCAAACTTAATTATTCAGTAAAAAATATTACTTTCATTCATAACCCTCCACTCCCAAAGGAGCATAGGCCTTCAACAAACACATGCCAAGTCCTCCTGTCCCGTGCCATCATCTCAAGTTCTTTCCATGTTCTCCTCATCATTTTCACCTCTGTTTCCAACTCTCTTCTCCATGTACTTCTTGGTCTTCCTCTGCCTCTCTTGCCCTGGGGGTTCCAGAACAAGGACTGCCTTGTAATGCTATCAACAGGTTTCCTCAGTGTGTGTCCTATCCATCGCCATCGTCTTCTTCTCATCTCTTGTTCCACTGGCACTTGTCTAGTTCTTGTCATCAGTTCCACGTTGGTAACCTTGTCATACCATTTTAATCCCTCTATTCTACGCAAGCACCCATTTATGAAAGTCTGTAGCTTTTTGGTTGTTGTCTTTGTTGTTCTCCATGTCTCAGAGCCATACAATAGGACTGACTTCACATTTGAGTTGAAGATTCTTATTTTCGTGTGGTATCCGATTTCTCTTGATCTCCATATATTTCCCAATGCAATGAAAGCTCCTCTTGCCTTTTGTATTCTTATTTTGATATCGCTGTCTGTCCCTCCAACTTTGTCTATATTACTGCCAAGATATGTGTATGATTCTACATCTTGAATTGGTGTTTCTTCAAGTTCAACCCTGTTATCATTACCTGCATTTATTCTCATTATTTTTGTCTTTTCCCTGTGTATTTTCAGACCCAATTGCTGTGACCTCTCATCGAGTGTTTTCAATTTGTCCTGCATCTGATTACGGTTATGGGACAGAAGAGCCAAGTCATCAGCAAAATCCAGATCATCCAACTGCTTAGTCAGAGTCCACTGGATTCCATTTCTGTTGTGTGTTGTCGATGATCTCATAACCCAATCTATTGCCAGCAAGAAAAGAAATGGAGACAAGAGGCATCCCTGTCGCACTCCTGTTCTTATCCCAAACGGTTCTGTAAGCTGTCCTTCGTGAAGAACTCTGCATGTCATGTCTTCATATGTTTTCTTTATTAAATTAATGATCTTCAGGGAAACTCCATAATGCCTCATCAATTTCCAAAGTGATTCTCTGTCTACACTGTCAAATGCCTTTTCGTAGTCCACAAATCCGATGTATAGTGGTGAATTCCATTCCAGACTTTGTTCAACTATTATTCTCAAAGTGGCTATCTGGTCTGTACATGATCTGTTTTGTCGAAAACCTGCTTGTTCATCTCTCAGTTTCTTGTCTATGGACTCTTTTAATCTCTCAAGGATAATCCTGTTTAACACTTTTCCTGGCACTGATAGTAACATTATTCCTCTATAATTTGTGCACTCTTGTAAATTTCCCTTCTTAGGCAACTTAACCAGATATCCTTCCTTCCATTCTGCTGGTATCTCTTCCTTTTCCCAGACTTTACCAAGTAATTTATATAACATCTCTGTAGCCGTGTCGATATCTGCTTTGATGGCCTCTGCTGGAATGCCATCAGGTCCAGACGCTTTTCCCTCTCTTAGAAGCTTTATGGCTTTCTTTATTTCTTCCTTCGTTGGTCTTTCACCGTTAATTTGTAGCTCTTCTTCTGCTGGCTGGATGTCCGGCGGGTTTTGTGGAGCTGGTCTATTGAGAAGGTCCCCCAAAATATTCTGTCCACCTCTTCATTTGCTCTTGTATATTGCTGAGCAGTTTCCCATTCTTGTCTTTTATGAGGCAACTTGTTTGCTTGTATTTCCCTGTTAGCTTCTTTGTGCTGCTATACAGTTCTCTCATATTTCCTTTGGCTGCAGCATCTTCTCTGTAATAATTAATTAAACTATTAATTATTAAATACGTATAACAAATTTAATAATCAATTATTTTTTAACACGAGTAAATAAACAAGTGATGTGAGTGAATTTACACAATACAGCTTTTCCTCATCGAAACCCAATGAAGGTGTTTTGAATTGGTGGTGAGAATTATTGTGCTTTGGCCAGATTAAAATGACTTAACTGGCCAGATGTTGAAATAATTTCCCGACTGCTCAGTAATCCACGACTTCTGTGATGAGGGCACATCCCAGGCTTAGTTGGAGGGGTAACCGCTACTAACGTCAAGGCAAGGATCTTCACAACCCGTCTAAGGCAAGCATCTAGCGTTGCCCATAAGCTCTTGATCCATAGAAGCTGGTATCACCAACTTGTACCACAAACGTTTAGTAGAAACAAATGTCTCAGCCAAGTATTAGTTTCCTGCCACTAGTCAGGCGCCTTTCTGCTGTCACTTCCTCCGCTCCATTTTTCTCAGTAATTTTACCCTCTCTGAGCATAAATCATAAACCCAGTGGACTGGATGGAAAGGCACGTTACTCTCAGTTGATCTGATGTAAAAATATGACTGGTCAGCGGAAACACCTTTTGCCTGGTTTACCCATGTTTAAATATACATATAAATTTGACAAAATACTAATATAATAAATATGTACACTATCACGTCATCATCCACTCCCTGCTCCACATGGAACCTGGGTCTGCCTACGGCTTTGGTTCCCTGTGAGAGAACCGGAATGAAGCAGTCACCTGCGCTTGCTGTGGTGGTTCATGAATATATCATTTTCATATGCTGTGGTTGCCAGCCTCATATGAATTTGTACAACCACCCTCAGGTTTAAAATGTCAATTGGAAAATGTAAAATAAAAAAATTGTAATCCGTTTCGGGTTAATTTACCGACGTCTGGCACAGGAAGACTTCCGAATAACGTCAGGCTAGAGGCTTTTAGGCCGTCTTACAGGTTTTCGAGTATTACTTTAATTATAATCTCATTACTGTCTTTTTTATAGGTTCCGAGTACTTTGTGGTCTCCAGTATTATAAATTTCAGTTTTCTTGCTGGTTAATTTCATAAGATTCTCAATACTTGGTCAAATCCTCTTTCTTGAAATCCTATAGTTCTTCGGTCCTGGCTGTCGTAAATTTATTTGAGAGAGTTCTTAGAAAATAGTGGTCCCGTTTAGAGGGAAGAATGATGGTGAATGCGCAGTGAAAGAAAGGGTTAGAAAGTAAATAGTTGATTCACAGAGTGCTGGGGAGAGTAAGGACAGACTCTATACGACAATCGTTTTCTCTCACTCTACTCCTTAAACTCTCCTGGACAAACAATTATTTGCCAGCTTCCAGACCCACATGCGCTCACACCGATTTGGTGCTTCAAGCACACGGACGTACGTGAATACAAACTACGAATATAACAAGTATGGGGTAAGTTTGGGCTTGGGCCTTCCAACACAATACTAGAAGTTTTACGTGTTTATTTATCATTAAAATCAGATCACAACATTTATCAAAGTACAGGAATAATCAATAGTTACAGCACAATACGAATAACAAGATGGGGGGGGCGGGTTGAAGAATGGTGTCAACTATGCCCTTCCCGCTTGAATAGACAAAGAAAACAACCCCCAGTCCAAAGACAGGTGTTTTATCAGAATAGATAATGTAACCCAACCCGTAAATTAAATTTACTTCAAAAAGAGAGGTGTTACAATACTAGGTATGGTGGTGGAAAAAAATCCTGTTGTTCTCAAACGTGTTTCCCTTTACTAAGCAGATATAAAGGAGGGGAAATAACAGAGTTTTAGAAATCCTGCCTTAAGGACTATGCAAGACATACAGTAAAAGGTATTTATCAGGTAAAGCAAATTAACAAGGTTTGCAAAATAAATCCAATTCATTCATGCACGCTCGTGATGGCCAGCACTCAGTCTCTAACACACACTTACCGATCGTGAAATCTGGCACTTCATAGAAAATACACAACAGCAGCTTAAACACTTTGCATAAAAAACAAATGTCTTTCCTTCGTTTCTAGCCCCAGATTAGCGGGTTTTGTGTTGCACAGATTTGCCCGAGAATCGCTAGAAGATGAAGCCTCAGTGTTCTGTTGGTTTTATATCAAAAGGTTTCTATAGGATGGCACAGTCACAGATACGGGGGTGTGAATAGTGTGGTCTCAGGTATTATTCACCGCTGGTGGTAGACAATATTCTCTAGCGTGATGACGAAAAAAACTGTCAGTGTTCTTAAATGTTATTTCTTATTTCCACAGTAGAACAGTAAAATTATATGTATCGTTTCTGGCAATGTTATGCTCCAGTTTTATCTTTAACAGACAATGTTTATTTTAAAACGATCTTGGGGGTGCTTTGTTTCTGGAAAAATTCAGTTAGCTGGATCCCAACAGAGGATCGCCACTAGGGTTAGTTTAAAATGTTTATGTAATGACTGAAGGTGGAACCGAGTCTGGACTCTCTATATAATTTATTCTTTGCTGGGAATGCAAAGGTTGTATGATCATTCTATAGAAAAAGATAGAAAAACATGACAATATAATTTCCAATATTAATTATATACTGGCGCGTGATAAATTTACAGTCAAAACTATTTTAATCACTCGCGTCTTTAATTACATAAATTCAAGAAAAACTCCCCGCGAGTCTAATAGTTAAAACACACACATCTATATATATATATATATATATATATATATATATATATATATATATATATATATATATATATATATATATATATATATATATATATATATATATATACATATATACAGAACTAAACTGTATTAAATAGTTAAAAATCCCTTAACGGCTTCCAAAATTAATTTAAGCATCTAGTTGTATTGGGAATTAACTTATAGCTATATCATTTAGTTTACAACTGGAACTTTGAAATGGGTGTATTTAATAAGTTTAAATTAACACACAAATCCAGTGAACTAAAATGAAAGCACTAGACCACTGATCACATTAACAAATATATTATACCGTCTGCACAGAACAGAATAGCACTCCAATATAGCCGACAATTCAGATGAAATCTAGCAGGATTCAACTATACGCTAGTGTATTTTAAAATCTCTGGCAAACGAATGATAAAATGCATTTCTTCAGGGTCTCTATATATAGTAAGTGGAATGTAAGATTAGTGGGACATGTTAGAATCTAACACCTTTCTTGAACTCAGGGGGAAATTGAGATTCTAGCCGCCCGTTCCTCGTCCGATTACTCACTTCCTGACGGGCTCGTTTCTCCCGTTCGTCTTAGTCTTCGAGCGCTTCAGCGCTCTCCTCTGGTTAACACGGAGATGCAAAATGCCGCTGAGACGCTGCTTCGTCTGCTTCTGTGGACCATCACTGCTTTGATCGTAGCCACTTCTCTCATTGACTTTGGCAACGCCCCCACTGGGCAGGCGTACTGACTAAGGTAATGGAAAATAACTGCATATAATCGCTCTAGAGATATCCGTGGGCGTGATTTAACCTCTCCTTAAATCAATGCGATTCTCTGAATGCACGGAAGATAGCAGTCTACATATTAAGTAGCAAACGTGTTGACAATCTACGTGGAAAGGTTGCATGCTAATGAGTCCACGTTTTTGTTGTGCATTGCTAATGAGCCCAGGTGGTGAGAATTCCCCGTTGACGAAAAGTTCCAACAATACTGATGTTATACAAGGGACGTATCATCCTCTAACAATTCAGGGGTACTGATGTTATGAGAGGGTTCTTACCATCATCTAACAATTCAGGGACAGCTGAGTTGGCCGTCACACTGGCTAATCTGAGTGTGTCGTCTTGACTCAACGGAACACAGTGCTGAAGTCAGAAAATGTGCTACATTATATAGGACCTTTCGCCCACGCTGCTCCAGCTTTCTACTCGGTGAAAGTCACTAATCAAACGTTGTCTTGTTTAATATATTTCTAGTAGACCAAGCAAATTTAAATGTTTGACTTTCGTATTTATCTTCTTCCCTTTCTCTTATGAAATTCCGCATGACACAGGTGCTTTTAAACTTCTCCCAAATAAGGAACTGGCATTACCGCTTTTAGATGACTCATGTATGTAATTCATAAAAAACCCTTCAGTTTAATTTGTTATTATAAATGTTGACAAACACGAGTGTCCATCCCCCGGAAGTGTTATATAACGTTCCTGCCAGCAAATTCGTTTTTATCTTCCGATTGTCAATACAAGAATTATTGGCGGCCAGCTTGGCATTTGAAGGAGATCCGCCTGGTTTTTTTAGTTTAACAAGGTAGGGAAATGTTTATATGTCTGCTCGCAGGTTGGTTTTAATGTTATCTCAACCCACGGTAGATCAGGCAAAATAACAACATGAAACCTGAGTCATGCGTTCAATATGAGAGAAAATACGGGCTAGGAAGAAATAAAAGGAAGGCACAATATGAAGAAGAAGAAGACAGGTAGAACACGATAACATGAAAAGCACGGTCATTTTGTGACAGCTGTCCCTGGTATTTTTAATATTCTTCTGTAAAGCCACATCTCTGTGCCCTAGAGTGCTTTTTCTATTTGTATTCTTAGTTTCTATGAAAGTCATGAAAGGATATAGTTGTATCATTATAATAGAAATTAGAATTTTCACAGTAATAGTTAATGGTTCATTGCTTATAATTAAGATATTAAGATACATTGTGGCAACGAATGCAGATAGTATATTCAATCGACGCCAAACTAGCAACACGCCTATCAACAATCTTTTCCATACTGTACACCGGTTAATTAAAAACATCTAACTGTTTTTACAAAATTTTGCTCCACTGAAGTTTCTATATTTCGTGTGTAAATCAATAGATGCTGATTTCAGTATCATCATCATCATCATTTTCCTTTTCGCTCGTTATGGAGCATTGAGCAATAACTTCAGGTGGTCTCCCTTGCAGGAAGCCTGCAACAAGTATTCACACACGCTCGCAGCGATGGTTAAGGTAGCAATAAGTGGCCAGCCCCATACAAAAACACATATAAATTGCCTTATACGACATGCCTGAGAGAGCAGTATTCCTATGCCCCCGGGAACTACACTGAATTAATGTCAAAGTTCACTAATAAATATTCATATCCATATTATATTTTTACTACCAGTCATTTGTTTACAGTTTGTTCTAGTTATATACTGTCTTACTATATTATGTATTTTCTTAGGATCTTTTAAATGTATGTTTTATATTAATAGGAGAATAACTTAGGTATAAATACTGAAATCATTTGTTGTTCACACTTTTACATTTGAAAAGGAAGTGTCTATTGCAATATTTTTCAGACACTCTACAAAGTAAAATTCTTCTATCATAAAATATCTTATTACCAGTTGTATCTAACCAGTTTCTCATTGCTCTGTATGTTTAATTCTCTAAACACTTAACACGCTATCGTTGGAGCTTTAAAATAGCTTAAATAATCTTATTTTTAAACAGTGATCCAAAACTTATTCTACTATTATTTATTTAACTGTGATTTTTACCTAACTTCTGCCCAGATTTACATTAACTGGTTTGTTGTGTCTCTACCCTTCCTCTCTTCTATGTCTGCTCTTCTTGTCCTTCTAAGCTTACCTTGTGAAGATATCCATGCTATTAAAATTCAACGCACTCCGGTATTTAAATAAGTATTTGCCAAAAATAACTCTGCTGTTACATCTGGTATGCTGCAGTCTCATTTGTCTCATGAGCTGGAAACAGTTAAAGCGTGTCTGCTGGAATCGTCAGTTTCTAAGTAGAGTTCACATAAACTATTTCTAGTGACTGTAGTATTGTCACCATACTCAGGTATGAAAAAAATATGAATTTTCAATAATGCTATATTTTATGATCACTTCCCATGCTGGAATACATATAACTTGTTTCCGAATTATTCGTGTTTTTCCCCTTGTATTTAGAATCATACGTGGATAATACAAAGCTGTCGTTTGTTTATTGTTGTAGGCATATTTTTGCAATGATTTTTGTTTCGTTTCTATGCATGATTTTACTGCATTTTTCAGCCAGGTAGTAATCAGTGTCTAACCGGCTGAGTTCCCCTTACGTGGGACAACTGCTGTAAACTTACAATTGATTCGTTTAGATCTTCTTGGTTTATTAGTTCCTCCGTATGTTTCCACGATGTTGGATATCTACTGAAAGTTATTCAAATCTTTTCGAACTGTTTTCTGATTATTATTGTTATTTTTGCTCAAAATCGACATAATGGCACTCGGGGAAAACCCCACAGTCATTCAGTCTCCCCCACCATGTCTAACATTGAGTTTTCCTATCGCGCCATTGTTGTCTGCTTATTCTTGAGAAAAGCTAAATATTCCGGATGGAATAACCCAGTCTATCATTACTTTAATCGTGTGACTTAATCTCTGTTCCTATCTATGTAATTCTTAAAGCATTATTCATAAATCAATTACTAGAGACCCTATTTACGTTGATTTAGGAACTCCAGCGATTTTACATAACGCTTAGTGCTGTGTCCTAAGTTAATCTTGTTACTCTGTGCTGCCAAGTCAATTATTTTTCTTGCGTAACCTGTTTTCCCAATAAACGACTTATAGAAAGGACCGAATGTCTTAGTATCTGCACCCCATCCATTTCCTTTAAAATATCTCAGCAGGTTATATAATCATCTGCAAGTCTCCACCAAGTTAACTACGTGTTATTCCAGTTGAGCTGTCGGTCCAGCCTAATGTCTAATTACCTGGATTATATTTTCATCTCTAATGTTTATATGGGAGAAGATTGGCTATCTCAACAAGTAAGAGCCAGGGATCCAGATCTCCAGGACGACCCAGAGTCCGCTTGGAAGACAGCATAAGACAATCTCTGAAGAACCGAGGATTAGATTGGAACAAGGCCAGGAGGAAGACAACCGATAGGATACTATGGCGCTCTCTCTGGCAAACCTCTACGCCCCAGGGTAGAAGATGAACGACTAAGTAAGTAATGCTTATATTTCACTTATCCTGCTATAACTATCTTACCTTTAATTAAACACATTCCAACTGCCTCATATGTGTATATATATATATATATGTGTGTGTGTGTGTGTTGAGTGCTGTAAGTGGAAAAGGGGGGGGGGGGGGGGGGGGCATATGGCCGCATAGCCGCAACGTTTGTAAAGTGTGACACTTTTGTTTAATGTCTGTAAACTCTTCACATGAGTCATTACTATTACTGTTAAAAAATGTTTGAGATTACCGAATGCTTAATTTCAATAATTTGAGTCTATAAAAATTGACAAGATAAAAACTAGACTGATGTTCTGTAAGAAGACTATAGCTGTTGAGTGAGGTTTTAATATGGTTACATATGTGTTGGTCCTGGAGGCTTAGTAATGACAGGTAGCAAGCAAATTGGAGTACTATTTGTGAAAATTTTGACTTTGCTTTTTTGAAGGGGGTGGGTATGTTAATTGTCACAACCAATGTTTTTAACTGTTGAGGAAGTATCTCATCTGAGCTAGCCATCAATTGTATCGGTAGGTGGGTGAGTTAGCCACAATAAACTTTACTAGTTTTAGTATATTTAAAGACAGTCAGTTCTCACAACATGATTATGTCATGGCAATGATCTAATCAATGAAGGAGAACTCTCTGTTGAAGACAGGAGCTAGGGTTGTCTATGTTTCCTCTAGCTTCCAATTCTCTTGACATTTTTTCATGGTGACCTCATTGTTCAAAACGTATTCATGTGAGACCGTGCGATTTTTTTTTTACTCTTAAATATTATATTTGTCATCTTTTCCTTTACAATTTCTCTCAAGCACATTCATTTTTTATTTCCTTCACTACTCTCTCATCGTCCTCCCAAAAAAAAAAAAAAAATTATAATAATAGTATGACCGGAGCTCATTCCCCTACCATTTTTCATTAATGTTGCTATGATGTGTACCAGAGCAACCACTCACTGAATTATCAATTCTTACAGTTTTCGACCATTTACTTTGGTGCCAATTGTCGTGGTTGAGTTAAAGTGTAAGAGTAGTTTGTCGAGTTGGACAATAGTAGTGAAATCGACAAGGTGTGGTAAAGTGGGATGATATAAATATTTATAGGGACTTAGTGTACTGACTGAGATCAGCTGTGAAGGTATCTGTATCTAATATGTGTAGTGTTTTACAGATAACCTTACTTACTGCCACATATTTATATCTCAGTCAGAATTATTCTGGAATATTGTGTTGGCAACGTTATATGTCTAGGGTTATGCAAATGATGAAGTGTAAGTCACCACAACAACAACAGATAAACAATTTAATTATTCCACCACACTTGACAATACTGTGACACTCACAAACAGTCAACACTCTAGAAGACTATCTTAAAAGATTCAATGATAAATTTCAGATATGTACATATGTATTGATTTTCTCTACAATAGTGATCCTGATTCAACTACACAGTGAACCAGGCAATATAATAACATGTAATTTCAAATATTATGTACACAGATATAAATGTGGTCTTTGCATTGACATACAATATTAGTAATCTATGTGTGTGAGTTGTGATGTGGTAATATGAGGTAATACTGGTTTTGTTCTTCAAGATATGTTCTTATTGGTCATTATGACTGCATGTGCTTGTGTATGTTGGAACTAGTATTGGAGATGGTCTCAGTTTCGAACATTAAAACAATTAATTGCCCCTCTTTAATTAAGTTAGTGTCATTTACGAGGGGTACATAGTGTTGAGCTCTTTTGGCCACAGTGGGCTTAACTTTCGTGATGGCGGCAGGCAAGGACTCCTCTGCTCGACTATTCACTGTTTCTGAAGACACCTCACTGGTTACTATAGGGACCCAAGAGTATGCTGTCAGCCTCTGGATTCAGCAAACGCTCAGACCAGGTGCGGCTTCAATACTAGGACCACAGTCCCTGAAACAAGAAGGATGTACCTCCTACTTCAGAACCAATTTATACTATCTGGCTAGACTGAGCACAATACATCACAAACACAGAGTTCAGAGCTTTAGTTTAACTGCTATCTTCTTCTGAAGCAGCTTACTCCAGTATTAACCTCCCTAACGGTTACTACGCCTCTGCCCTTTCAGCTATAATTCCTTCCATGTCATAAGGTAGGTGTCAGTGTACTATGTGGTAATTCCATGTAGTTTGACTTTTCTCCGACACCTTCTGTTCAGGTTGGAGCAATATATATATAGATATAGGCCTTGTCTCATGTTCGCTACTGAACTGCACATATATACAGACATAAATTATCAATGTACATTCAATTTTCATTAAAAAGAGATCAAATATTTCAACCTACCAAAATTCAAGGAAATAAACACAGATACGTTGACTAGCACTGAATTCTGGCACAAATACTGGCACAAATTCCCATCTGCTTATGTTCCAGGCTTTTATTTAGCAAAAATATGAGCTGGCTTCAACGCACTGTTGCTTTATCAAGCTTATTTGAACTAGTGGTCTCGAACTAACGCTATCAATTAACTATATTAACAGACCTAACCAATCAGGCCATTTCTACCCCATCGTTTGAAAAAAAGTACTCTTACTTCCGTCTCCCTTGACAACAAAAGATAGCATTTATAGTCCGACTAATCGTGTTTAGCCTTACATATCATTCCATCCAATCAATTCAAATGTAACTTGTGGCCTATTTCCGTACAATGGTGGTTTAAAATTCTGCCACTGAGCGACTCCGAGTTTTTAGGTTGTCTGACACCCTCATTATTTTCTTTTGCCTATAATTTATTAATTCCTGGACTATTTGCGTAACACTTAACATATTCTGTGTCAGCAAGCCCTAAGGAATCCAAATATCTCAATCTAAGGGAGCTAGGTGGCTGCGTTCAAAATGTGCATTTTCTACCACCTCCTGTTCACTTCAATCCCCATGTGGTGTCTGGGTACTGTCATGTTTTCAAACGTAAATCCATCTAATGTCATCTTTCCTAATAAGCGTTTTCCAGGTTTTTTAAAACCTAACTCTGGGAAGGGTAGTGTTTTTATCACTGTCCGTCTGAAAAAAAGTTAGTGCATGTGGCCTTACACGCGTGATAGTAGTAATTGTATATCGCGTTACGCTTGTTGGGGGTGGCATTAATAGCGAGACGCGTGTTTAGTGTTGCATGCGTTCCTGATTTTCAGCCCTCCCTTCTTTCCATCCTACATCCATCTGTCCATTCGTAGTGTAATTAATTTAGGTCATACGCAGTGTGCCTCTCAGTGTTTTTTCTTAGAAATGCAATACCCGTTTTAATGTGTTGTGGAAACGCTTGTATTATGCAGTGGCTTATATTTAACGTGGAAACGTTACAATTTGCAGACGAAGCATAAAACAAAGGGGATTTCGAGTACTGTCATTGTGACAGCACTGTTCTTTACCATTCTTCTTCCTTTTATAGAATTTATTTGTTAGGCTTTACATTTACTTTTTAATTTATATATGTGGATTAGAATTTCTCACGACAAATCCTCCCCTCTTAAAACAGACGTTATATGTCAGTCTATAATTCTATATACACATAGAGAAATTTATTCTTTTTGGGGCTTACGGTGATTCTCATCACACGGATGGCGGCTTAAAAAATCTGCTAGCAGATTTGTTTTTCCACTTATATACTCTATGCTAAACTCAAATGGCTGTAGCAGTAATGACCAACGGAGTAATCTAGTGTTCTCATGCCTAGCTTGTGCTAGAAACGACAAGGGTTTGTGATCCGTTTGCAACCTAAATGCCTTCCCATACAGATAAATATTGAATTTCTTTATCGCCCATATTACTGCAAGACATTCTTTTTCGCTAGTTGAGTAGTTGGTTTCAGCTTTATTCAACTTTCTGCTAGCATATGCCACTGGGCTTAATTCCCCATCCAATGCATCTGATTTCTGTAGCAGAGTTGCACCTAACCCAATATTACTGGCATCCGTTCTTACTACAAATTCCTGACTTAAGTCAGGTAGTTTCAAAATAGGTTTACTTGTGAGCTTTTCCTTCAATTCTTGGTAAGCCATTTCACATTGTGGTGTCCATGTAATTCGATCTGGGTTTCCTTTACGTGTCAAATCAGTTAACGGTGCACATACGGAATTAAAGTTTTTGATATACTTTTGGTAGAAACCACATAATGAGACAAAGGATCTCACGTCTTTCTTGGTTTGTGGTCTCGGGGCTTTCTTTAGTTTCTCCAAATTCTTTGGGTCAGGGGTCATATTTCCCTGATAAACTGTGTGTCCCAGGAATTCCAATTCTTTACATCCAACGCAACATTTGGTTGGTCGGGCTGTTAAATTCGCTTCCCTAAGTCGATTAAACAGCATGTTCAGAGAGTCAGTGTGTTCCTCAAAGGTTTCTGTTGCTATAAGGATATCATCCATGAAATTTGTAATGCATGGGTTATTCAGAGGGTCCAATAATTTTCTCATCATTCTAGAGAATACACTAGGTGCATTCTTCAATCCAAATGGCAATCTGTTAAACTCATAGTGTCCTTCTGAGGTACTAAAAGCTAGATATGGTCTAACCTCAGGCTTTACTGGAATTTGATAGTATCCTTTACTCAAATCCACTTTTGAGAAATACTTAGCTTTATTTAGTCTGGCAAACAACTGATTTGTATCCGGCAATGGATCCACCTGTCCTTCTGTAATAGCATTCAGTCTCCTGTAATCTATACAGAGTCTATGTTCTCCAGAGGGTTTCCTTAAAAGTACAACACTGGAACTATACGAAGATTCACTGTGTGAAATAATTCCTTCCTTCAACAAATAGTCTATCTCTTCCTTCAAAGCTTTCTCCTTCTGATTTTTCGTTAAATGCGTACTGATTTTCACCTGTGCCGCTGTCTCACAGGGGTGTAATGGATATTCAAATGATGAAAGTGGTTCCTTCTTCATCTCCATTGCAATGGACAAGGTTAGCAAGTGTGTCTCTTCCTGATGTTCTCTTTCCAAATATTTCTTCAGGAGATTCACATGATAGATTTTTTCTTTCCCCTTCTTATCTATCTTATAATTGGTTCTAGACACCTTCTCTAGAACTGTATATGGACCTTGCCATCCAATTTGTAACTTATTCTGATTTCCGGGTAAAAGAAGCAGTACCTTCTCTCCCACAGCCAAATCTCTGTCTTTTGCCTTCCTGTTATAATAAGCAGCATGTTTCTTCCTGGCTTGTTTCAAATTTTCATTGGCAAGTTTCCAGCCAGTTTTTAAACGAGTGGTCAGCTCATTTACATATTGGTATGAGGATGTAATATTTTCCTCTGCTTTTTCATCCGTCCACGTTCGTAACAGAGCTACATATGGACCTTTAATTTTGTGGACCTCTTTGTCCATGCACCGGTATGGTCTCTTCCACTCGAAGCTCTATAGTGATGATTTTTCTTCCCAGAATTTTCATGCACAAAACGACCGCTACCAATTCTTTTCCTGTGGCTTTCTCCCCACTTAAAATTCTTGATGAGAGATTTCCTCTCTACATCCTCTTCCTCCAGTTTGTTTAAGTCCGATTGAGGGATTTTCGGCTTATCCTGGGGTAAGACATCTTTTTGCACTCTCTGCATAGTGGCCATTGTAAAACAGTTAAGTGAAGCTTGTCCGTGAAAAGGGGCTTCCCATTCCCTTTGGTCCACTTTATCAAATTTATTTTTCTTTGTATTTTCAGGCCTACTTTTGCCCCTTGGCGTGTCCAGGTCCTGATCAATGTTCCCACTTGTGGGTGTTCCCTCATGTGCTATGCTACACCTTTCTACAAAATTCTCAATGTCCCATCTTGCTTTGGGCCAATAATAATTGTGAGCCACCTTTTGGATGATGGTAAAATTTTCTCATGGTCCCCATCTGGTTTCACATGTAGGCTCCTTATTAATTCTGCCCTATATCTTTTAGGAAGAACCAGCTGTCCCTGACCTTTGGATCTAGCTCCAGTCTTCCTATACATCAACTTGTTTTTCATGTAAAAATCTCCCTTGCCTGGAGTTGTACGACAAATTGACAATTTCCTGAAACAAGGCTTGAGTGTTTTATCCCCAGCCTGTGCCTTCCTCATTTCTTCTGGAGTGGTATCTAACATAATATCCTCCTCCTGTCTTGAGGTCGACCTGACCTGAAGGGTTGCCATATACACAGGTTTCCTTCTGCAATGGTCAGTGTCATGATTGTCCATCTGACAATTTTTACACCACCTTTTCCTTTGGTTGAAAGATTTTCTTTCATCATATTTCCTTTCATCGAATTGTGGGTTTTTATTTTTATTTTCATACCGTGGCCTATCAAATTGGTGCTTACCTTTGTTTTGATCCCTATGATCAAATTTATTAAAGTTCTGTGGTGCCCTAAAATTATCCACCTGTTTCTTTTTATTACCTGATACTTCTGCTTGGGCCGCTTGATACCTTTCTGCAACATTTAGCAACTCACCCAGTCTCTCTGCACCTTGTTCCATGAGAAACTTTCTCAGGTCTGGAGCCATGGACTCTCTTAATTGTTCTATAAGGACCATTTCCTTAAGATCTTGGGTTTTCCCCAGAGAAGTCCATTTCTCCAAGTATGTCTCTATCCGTGCAGAGAACTGGTGATAGGTTTCACCTGACAGTAGTTTAGCATTCCTAAATTTTTTTCTGTAAAATTCTGCATTCTTTTCATATTTTAACAAAAGAGCCTGCTTTAGCATGTCATAATTTTCCTGATCATCTCTGTGCATTTTGGCAAAAACTTCATAAGCTGCCCCCCGAAGTCCTTGAGATAACTTTAAGCTCCACCTTTCTCTCTCTAACCCATATGTGGTAGCTAATAATTCGTATCTATTTATATAGCTCTCAATATCATCGTCTTTCTCAACAAAATGATCTAAATGAAAGTTCATAGCTGAGGTTGAGGCTCCCTGAGTAGCAGTAGCATCAGAGGCAAAGGGACTGGCACCATTTTCAGGAGCATGGCCCTGAAACTCAAACTCCCTTAGTCGTAGCTCATGTTCCCTTTGTAATCTCTTCTCCTCCTTTTTTGCTTCCCTTTCTGCAGCTAATCTCTTCTCTTCCCTTTCTGCCTTTTGTTCTTCTACTTGGAGCCTCTTAATCTCCCTATCAGCCTCCAATGCTTTAGCCTCTTTGTCAGCCTCAATCTGCAACCTCTTAATTTCTTTTTCAGCCTCTAACCTTCTTTCGGCCTCTTTTTCTAATCTTCTTTCTTCCCGTTCAATAAATTTGTCACATTCAGTAGTGACATAGGTAATCATAACTTGCCCATCTAATCCCAACTCTTTTGCAGTCTGTACAGCCGCAGATCGAAATTTGGCCAGGTCCGCCATTTTATATCAGGTAATTAAATAAAATATCTAACTAAACAATATAATCTGTAATTATATATCCAATGGACAAAACAGGCACCAAGAGCTCAACCTTATTTAATTCCACCCAAGGATACCTTTTAACTTTTTATATTCCCTGAAGTGAATTACCCCCAATATTTATACTAGTAAAGGATTCAATATCCCGGACCGGACCCCAATATGTGGTAAAGTGGGATGATATAAATATTTATAGGGACTTAGTGTACTGACTGAGATCAGCTGTGAAGGTATCTGTATCTAATATGTGTAGTGTTTTACAGATAACCTTACTTACTGCCACATATTTATATCTCAGTCAGAATTATTCTGGAATATTGTGTTGGCAACGTTATATGTCTAGGGTTATGCAAATGATGAAGTGTAAGTCACCACAACAACAACAGATAAACAATTTAATTATTCCACCACACTTGACAATACTGTGACACTCACAAACAGTCAACACTCTAGAAGACTATCTTAAAAGATTCAATGATAAATTTCAGATATGTACATATGTATTGATTTTCTCTACAATAGTGATCCTGATTCAACTACACAGTGAACCAGGCAATATAATAACATGTAATTTCAAATATTATGTACACAGATATAAATGTGGTCTTTGCATTGACATACAATATTAGTATTCTATGTGTGTGAGTTGTGATGTGGTAATATGAGGTAATACTGGTTTTGTTCTTCAAGATATGTTCTTATTGGTCATCATGACTGCATGTGCTTGTGTATGTTGGAACTAGTATTGGAGATGGTCTCAGTTCCGAACATTAAAACAATTAATTGCCCCTCTTTAATTAAGTTAGTGTCATTTACGAGGGGTACATAGTGTTGAGCTCTTTTGGCCACAGTGGGCTTAACTTTCGTGATGGCGGCAGGCAAGGACTCCTCTGCTCGACTATTCACTGTTTCTGAAGACACCTCACTGGTTACTATAGGGACCCAAGAGTATGCTGTCAGCCTCTGGATTCAGCAAACGCTCAGACCAGGTGCGGCTTCAATACTAGGACCACAGTCCCTGAAACAAGAAGGATGTACCTCCTACTTCAGAACCAATTTATACTATCTGGCTAGACTGAGCACAATACATCACAAACACAGAGTTCAGAGCTTTAGTTTAACTGCTATCTTCTTCTGAAGCAGCTTACTCCAGTATTAACCTCCCTAACGGTTACTACGCCTATGCCCTTTCAGCTATAAATCCTTCCATGTCATAAGGTAGGTGTCAGTGTACTATGTGGTAATTCCATGTAGTTTGACTTTTCTCCGACACCTTCTGTTCAGGTTGGAGCAATATATATATATAGATATAGGCCTTGTCTCATGTTCGCTACTGAACTGCACATATATACAGACATAAATTACACTGACTAACAAAAAAAAACTTTTTTTTTCTTTCTCTAACATTTCTATGTTTTTCTGGTCAATTTTAATGCGCTGTTTTTAAATCTGCAAACCGTTTTTCTCTATCAGGTCGGGATCTCTAGAAATACGCAATTGAAGTTTTTTAACAACGCATACAGTATTACAACATCATTCGTACAAGAAGTATAACAGTTACGTAGGCTTGAATTTCTTTGCAGTCGACTTTCGTCGGTGAATGGCATGTGGTACATCGCGATGAAGCATCCAACAATAATCGGCAAGCATGGTCACACTCCACCGTCCTTGATAACGTGACTCCATTACGGCGATATCTTGATGGAATCGTTCTCCATGTTCATCGCTGACTTCGCCAAGGTTGTCAGGGAAAAAGTCAAGATGCGAATCGAGCAAATGGATTTTGAGGGACATGTTACAGCCCATAATTCTGTATGCATCTATGCACTGCTTAACAATATGCAACATAGTCGACAGATTTGTGATTTCCCAGAAAGTTATCGACGATCGATTTGAATGCCATCCATGCGCGAAGTTCACTACCATGTAACAAGTTCTCGAATTGTTTGTCTGCAATAACTTTCCTAATCTGAGGTCCTACAAAGATACCTTCCTTTATCTTTGCATCGCTAACTTGCGGAAACTTTTCTCGAAGATAAGTGAAAGCTTTGCTCGTTTTATCTAACGCTTTTACAAAATTCTTCATAAGCCCCAACTTTATATGTAACAGTGGTAAAATGAAGCTGTCTTTGTTAACTAATGGCTCGTGTATTACATTTTTATGCCCGAGCTGCATACGATCCCGGATAGGCCACACCTTTCTTGCATAATGTTCCTGTCTGTTGCGGCTGTCCCATTCACATCGGAAGCAACAAAATTTAGTATACCCAGTCTGCATGCCCGTGAGAATTGCAATGACCTTAGGTCTCCACAAATCCGCCATTGGTAGTCATTGTACTTTATTTTTTCCAAACGTATAGCCATATTGTCATAAGTTTCTTTCATATGAACAGAGTAGGCAACTGGAATTGATGAAAATAAATTTCTGTTATGCAATAACACGGCTTTTAGACTAGTCTTGGAAGAATCGATGAAAAATCGCCATTCGTTGACTATGTGCTCATGACCGTTTACATCTTTGCAATAGCAAATGTCATCATCCATCTCAAAGTATTGAACAAGTTCTCTGTATCTATGACGAAATTTAGATATCGGAGTATTGGGCGCTAAAAGATTCCATTCTTTGAGTCGCGAACCGAGTAATTCCGCTTGTCCTTTGATAAGAGCGAGATCACGTATTAGATCTGAAAGTTCTGAATGGTTAATTAAGTAAACACCATCATTCACCGGTATGTAATCTGAGTCAGAATTAGTTTCTAAAGCAGGTAAACTATCACTTTCTGATGGTTCATTCACGTCCAGCTGATATTGTTCTGATGGTACTTGGATCGGACACGTGATTGGATCATGAGGCACTGGTTTCGAAACCGATTCAATATTTGGATAAACCACAGACTTTCTAGTTTTAAAAGTGAAACCATGGATATTTGTCAAGCAGAAGTAACAATCAGTAGTGTGATTTGTATGTTCACGCCATATTACTGGCACTCCAAAAGGCATCGACTTATGCTTCGGCGATTTTCGTAACCAACCTGCCAATGTATCGAACAAACTGCATTTAGCTTCCAAGATTTATTTGCATCATCAACTTTCGAATCGAAATAAAGTTCATATGCTTTCTTTAGTAATGGTGTAAAGTTTTTCTGGTCAACACGATTGGTAAAACATCCGCACACGTAACAGAACAGATCAGCCGAATTTCTACAACTTCTAGAAGCCATATTTTGCTCAGAATTATTTCAAAATACAGTAACTATTTGAAAAATCGCGTAACATATGTCATGCATCTTTTAGCAGTATAAAAAGTAGAATTATGTTGCTTTTTATTAATTTTTAATAAGTTATATAGTAAAAATGAAACGGAGCAAATAACGGTTTCCCAAAAATATATTTATTCACAAATATCTTAAGAACCCGACGTGATAGAGATAAACGGATTTCAGATTTGAAATCAGCGCAAGAAACTGACCTAAGAACACTTATTCTTATATAAGAAAGAAAAATGTTGTTTGTCAGTGTTATCAATGTACATTCAATTTTCATTAAAAAGAGATCAAATATTTCAACCTACCAAAATTCAAGAAAATAAACACAGATACGTTGACTAGCACTGAATTCTGGCACAAATACTGGCACAAATTCCCATCTGCTTATGTTCCAGGCTTTTATTTAGCAAAAATATGAGCTGGCTTCAACGCACTGTTGCTTTATCAAGCTTATTTGAACTAGTGGTCTCGAACTAACGCTATCAATTAACTATATTAACAGACCTAACCAATCAGGCCATTTCTACCCCATCGTTTGAAAAAAAGTACTCTTACTTCCGTCTCCCTTGACAACAAAAGATAGCATTTATAGTCCGACTAATCGTGTTTAGCCTTACATATCATTCCATCCAATCAATTCAAATGTAACTTGTGGCCTATTTCCGTACAATGGTGGTTTAAAATTCTGCCACTGAGCGACTCCGAGTTTTTAGGTTGTCTGACACCCTCATTATTTTCTTTTGCCTATAATTTATTAATTCCTGGACTATTTGCGTAACACTTAACATATTCTGTGTCAGCAAGCCCTAAGGAATCCAAATATCTCAATCTAAGGGAGCTAGGTGGCTGCGTTCAAAATGTGCATTTTCTACCACCTCCTGTTCACTTCAATCCCCATGTGGTGTCTGGGTACTGTCATGTTTTCAAACGTAAATCCATCTAATGTCATCTTTCCTAATAAGCGTTTTCCAGGTTTTTTAAAACCTAACTTTGGGAAGGGTAGTGTTTTTATCACTGTCCGTCTGAAAAAAAGTTAGTGCATGTGGCCTTACACGCGTGATAGTAGTAATTGTATATCGCGTTACGCTTGTTGGGGGTGGCATTAATAGCGAGACGCGTGTTTAGTGTTGCATGCGTTCCTGATTTTCAGCCCTCCCTTCTTTCCATCCTACATCCATCTGTCCATTCGTAGTGTAATTAATTTAGGTCATACGCAGTGTGCCTCTCAATGTTTTTTCTTAGAAATGCAATACCCGTTTTAATGTGTTGTGGAAACGCTTGTATTATGCAGTGGCTTATATTTAACGTGGAAACGTTACAATTTGCAGACGAAGCATAAAACAAAGGGGATTTCGAGTACTGTCATTGTGACAGCACTGTTCTTTACCATTCTTCTTCCTTTTATAGAATTTATTTGTTAGGCTTTACATTTACTTTTTAATTTATATATGTGGATTAGAATTTCTCACGACACAAGGGATAGTGGACTGACAGAGTTATAGATTACACGTAGATAGGGTGTAAATAGGAGATGGACTTGAGACAACCTGGAAGAAGATTTATTAAATTTATCTCTCTCTCCAAGCCTCAACTCACTTTTATAGTCTAAGCACCTCCTGCTCTCACTCTTTTCTCTGGATAATAGATAGAGACTATAGTAAAGAGCTAAAAATGTAAATTATGGATAGAAGGGTCGTGAACAGCGCATTAACAAAATGTGTAAACTTTATTAAATGAAGAAAAGCATGAAAATAATGCATGTCATCACAACAACATAAAATTACATCAATAATCAAAAATATGCAAAATACACCAACAGACACACACACCATCTCTCATAAAACCTGTAGAACACAGAGAAATGAAATAAACTGAGTGTCAGTCCGTCCGCTTTCGTGGGACCAAATGTGCCAGCTCCAGAAAGTGTCTTTACGTAAATATATACTCCATGGGTGATGGAATTGACCTGTAAAACTGTCCTACGGTGCTATCATTGGTGACCCTAATTGCGCGAGGTGGGCTGGAAGACTCTATTTACCTCTGGTTTACCAAATGAATAGACTGCGTGTCAGTCTGTCCACTTTCGTGGGACCAAATGTGCCAGCTCCAGATAGTGTCTTTACGTAAATATATACTCCATGGGGGATGGAATTGACCTGTAAAACTTTCCTTGTTGGTGCTAACTTTGGTGACCTCTAATAGCGAGAGAGGGCTGGAAGACGCTGTTTATCTCCTGCTGACCAAATAAACAAACTGAGTGACAGCCTGTCCGCTTTCGTGGGACCAAAGGTGCTAGCTCCAGAAAAGTGTCTTTACGTAAATATATACTCCATGGGTGATGGAATTAACCTGTAAAACTTTCCTTGTAAGGGCTAAACGTTGGTGACCCCTAATTGCGTGAGGGGGGCTGGAACTCTGTCTATCTTTGGCTGGCCGCTCCAAAGAGCGAGGTTCTACATAACCCCAGAATACATCAGACGAAATTACTTGAGGACAAAGCTGTCCATTGCGCACTTATCCGGCGCTTAAAGAATCTTGCGTACTTGGTATTAAATCCTGTTTGGGCTGGCTGGACTGTGGCGTGACCTAGTGCCCCGTTTAGGCACACAAAGCTTGGTGATATAAATCCTGCTATAGATGCTGGGCTGTTTGATATGCTGGAAGCCGCCATACTCTGACTGGCGATCAATAGGCCATTAGGAGACTACTACTGCAATAGATGATTTCAGATTTAGCGTTGGCTCGTTGCACACTCCGTGAGCTTAACTTGGCGTTGACAAAGGGTTTTGGTTCAGGAATGGGGTTGACAACTCGTTGCTAGATGTATTCAGAAACCCTCTAGATCGAAGAGTATATGACGTTCTTCGCCTGACTGGAGTCTGCTCTAGCAAGTCGGTATCCCTGAAACTGAGACCAAAAAGAGACACCCTTTACATCAAGCAACAACAAAATCACACTAATGTTATATAACATAGTTATGCTCCGCTCCTTCCACTCTATCAATTATCAGCATGCGCCTGCATAGGCTTAATATATTTTGTACACCCAGGTACCTGTCAGTAAAATGGTCTGACATCAAAATCTACTCCTCTTCTTCCAACTAAACATACAGGAAAACTAACCTTGTAGTTATAGTTGAATGAATATGCTTATTCATCTTACAACATTAAATGAATTACATAAACAGATTACAGCATGTGACATTACACAAATAAATCGTATGTCCCCTTGGGGAAATATATTAACATTCCACAAAATGAGTACATAGAAAATGTAATGTTCTTGCTAAAATAATACAGTTGTGACTGTACATAAGATAGAATTATATCTATGGCGGGTGTCTGCTTTCTGTGAAAGTTATTCCTAGAGTCTAGCTACACAAGTAAGCTTATAATGATTCTCCCTTGCCACTAGAAATATCTATCAAAAAGGAATCAGTGACCTTCTCCCGTAATTTAGTGTTAAGTGAATAATCCACACCTCTGACATTATCTTACAGAAATGACAGTTAATTTAGCCTACACTTAACTCATGGTAAGCATCCGTGGACTGATTCTACGCCTAGTGAGTGTCTGTTATTGTAAGTCTATCATTTAACCCATTATAAACCTTCTGTTTAAGCCCCACTTAACTAAAGCGGTAGACGGCACTACATTATCACTGAATAAAATTACTAGGAGAAGTCCTCAGAAATGAATTCAAGTCACTTTCCTATCAGATATATGTAGAAGCTAACATGAATATATCATATATTATAAGAGTTGTTTACTCACCCCGAGAAAATGCCAAGAAATAGGCAAAAAACATTTAGTTATGTGTTAATGTTTGCCTTATTTCCATAAGGGTCTATCTCGGGCAGGAAACCTCTACGAGTGTGTTTGACGTATTAAAATTCTCAAGTCTTATAGTTTACAAACAACGCTACCCGGGACACCTGCATAGCCTGATTCTACAGATGTATCGGCGTAATGCGTAATAAAGAGTAAGACAGAGGTTTCTCTAGAGACTACATCAAAGACAACAGACCCCGTGCGAAAGTTCCCCAGATCGGCGATGCATAATATTATCGTCAGGGGCCACAACAAATCTCTCCTGAATTGAAGATAAAACTCGTTTACCGACCTCAGAAGATTGGTCCCTGCTAACGAGCCGTTTCTTTCACAGAAACCTTTTTGCTCGTTCAAACACTTTGAGCTAAACAGAAATGTTTCTCTGGTCAAACAAACCACAGGTGCGCTGATGTAATATTACCGCTACGCTGACCGTTGAAGGAATTTGTACTGAAGGCCAGCCAGAACGTAAACAAATCTCGGGTGGGGTTTGAGAAGGTGTAAAAATTTGGGCTACGAAGGTAGAATAGAAATTACACAATGTCAAGGAAACCCGAACATTAAAAAAGTAATAATATATGGAACGGAATGGTAAAATAAATTATCAGTCACTGTGACACCAATGTGAGGACATTTTCTAAACTGCATCTCCATCGTTAAATATAATCTTGTTAGCTTTCTGGAGGGCTACTAAGGTCTGGAATGAAAAAGTGACGTAGACTGGCACCCAAGTACTGTTCAGCAATTTTATAGTTACTATATACAGGAATATGACAAAGAATGTAAAAACATATAATAATCACGAAAATTAAATAAAGTTAAATTTGTTCAAATGTCTCAATTACAAATGATAAAGAACGTGAAAAGATAAATTAATATTATAATACATATAAATAAATCAGTTGGTCATCATTGGGCCGTATCAGGCTGTTGACAATATGCTTCTCAATGGGTAGCTTTTGCCTATACTCATCCACAAGATATTTTATGTTTCTTCGAGATGTGGTTTGTCGGCTGAGTAAATGTTTTCTGTTTGACTCAATTTTTGCTAAAGGGTTTTGTTTGTCCGCTTGAATGTAAGAATACTACAGGTTTTCTGGCATACGATTCTGAACCTGCGCTCAATTTCATTGTGCAGATACTGCCTGGGCCAACTATTTTATAAGTGTCATTGCGTAACATTTTCAGTCACATTTTGAATGCCTCCGTCTGATCAGACGTAGCATAAACATTTTCAAAAGGTGGCGCCAAGCGATCGAGTAGAAACTAGGAGCGAGAACAATACTTGAAGGTTTAAGTTTCTACAATGTGGTTACACATTTCAGAAAATAGAACTCCCCTTTTTTTACAATTTATTCTTTCTCGCTTTCGTCAATTCGCCTGGAAAAATATTAGACTTTTGCATTTCTTGACACTCACTAGAGCTGTGATTACTTCCCTTACCACTCTTCTATCTTCGAAGGCCCTGGCTTAATAAGAGTCTGGCTGTGCACTCCTGTACACAGGGATGCCGTCCTAATCACGACAGGATGCGTAGGGATATTGGAACGATTAAGGAGCTCCGAACACGACAGCGGCAAGGCTTTTATATGTAGTAGGAAGACGCACACTTGCATGAGGAACGAAATAATTTGTTTTTATATACAATTTTGCCTCGTTTTGGTGAGACGCTACTTTCAACCTAGACACATGTTCCGTCGGTTATATTAAGGAGCATGTCATAATATAAAAGACCTTGCTGTCTATTAAAGGAGGCAACTTCTTAGGTTGCGTTCTGGACGAAAATGTCCGAGAGAACATAACAGGGTTAGCGATTCCCGTCTCTCGCCTGAAGTACACGGGACAAGCGAAGTGACCGCACAATGGAAGTAAATTTGCCACGCCCATGCACTTGTTTAATGACAACTAACAATGTGCTCAAGCAAATCATTCCATTGTTTCCACTTTCAGGACCATGAAATAGGTTTAAACATCGAGGACGTAATAACATAAATGCCATCTAGACAGATGGTGGCGAGTTCGTTAAGCGGTCCTTAGGCAGTATCGATACTACACAGTGAAGCTTATACAGTAACAGTCCTAGACAGCAGCAATATAATCTATAATTTTGAATCTTTTTGTTTAGGTCTACAGTTATTTTAAATGTGTGTGTGTGTGTGTTGTTGTTGTTGTTGTTGTGGTAATTTTTTTTTGTCAGTTACAGTTTAAAAGTGACTGCGTGTTGAGGTGTATACTTCCTTTGTGGAAAGTGAAAGGTGGAAGGAAATGGAAAAGAAGATTAGAGAAATATCGCTGTTCTCGGGACATGAAACAGAAAACGGACCCCATAATTCTTTGCTGTCATTACGTGACGTGTATTGTCTAGTTATATCCTAACTTTGTACTAACTGTTAAATACATTTCTAAATTCTGAAGACGAAAACAAACATTTATTACACATAAGGGAGGGAAACCCGAGGCCTGTAAACAGTAAATTAATATGAAAAAAATATAAAGGTATGTTATCAGGCACTCGCAGGAAATAAAGAAGTAGAACACCAGACAACAGAAAAACAACAGACATGAGTGGCTTACCCAGGATTTGAACACTGGACCTTCCGTGCGACAACCCCGCCTAGCCATGCAAGCGAATCACACTATCCGCCCTGCCATCTACGCATCATCAAAAAATGATGTTTCAATGGCAGGTCGGATAGTGTGATTCGCTTGCATGGCTAGGCGGGGTTGTCGCACGGAAGGTCCAGTGTTCAAATCCTGGGTAAGCCACTCATGTCTGTTGTTTTTCTGTTGTCTGGTGTTCTACTTCTTTATTTCCTGCGAGTGCCTGATAACATACCTTTATATTTGTTTCATATTAATTTACTGTTTACAGGCCTCGGGTTTCCCTCCCTTATGTGTAATAAATGTTTATACAATACCAAACCTACCCACTATCCTGTTCTCACTGTTCTAGTCTACTATCATTGACTGGACACAGTATTAAGGTCCTAAGGGTCTTGTTGGATTCGGCCTATACTGCTTGATAGAAATACAAGAGAAGTGATTGCGTCATTAATAGGCTGAACTGCCCTTGGTGGACTTCTGGTGTCATGTATTGTGGTTCGCACTGTTGACCTGCCATTGAAACATCATTTTTGATGATGCGTAGATGGCAGGGCGGATAGTGTGATTCGCTTGCATGGCTAGGCGGGGTTGTCGCACGGAAGGTCCAGTGTTCAAATCCTGGGTAAGCCACTCATGTCTGTTGTTTTTCTGTTGTCTGGTGTTCTACTTCTTTATTTCCTGCGAGTGCCTGATAACATACCTTTATATTTTTTTCTTCATATTAATTTACGGAAACAAACACCTTCAGTATCCAAGGAAAACAGACAAGAGGAAGGCAACGCTTTGATTGAGAAAGAAACATCAGGATGTAGAACGTAAACAATCCGAGAGTACATCATTTCCAGAAATAGCGACTGCTTGAGATCAATTATACTTAACATTCGGTGCGATAACTGAACTCCATCTGATCTGTATCTATTGTCTGGTAATTCTGCCTGCAGTCTTAAATACACTCTTGTCGTGATGACATGTGTAAATTATACCAGAAATAACTCTCAGATATAATTGAAATGGGTGAAACACAGTCAAACACACTTTAAAAGCTCATGCTCAGGTTTGTCACGGGTTGTCTCCCCTGCTTTGCTGTGATGGTCCAACAATGGCGAAAATTTAGAACATAAATGAGGAATTTTAAAGGTATCTACTTTCGCTCAAGATTATTCTTGGCAGAGTTGTAAATATAAGGATGGTGCATCTATTTTAGGGAGTCTTCATAGGATATTTCAGAAAACAAGCACAACGCTGAGTTTAACAAGGCTATTGTGAACTTTGCATCTGCCCGCTTCTTCTATGAAGATAAAGATGTATTAACTCGTGTCTGAGCCCACAACTGAGTTATTTAGTAAAATATTACTTAAGTAGCTCTGTTGTATTTATATTTAAGATCACTGATTCCTACGTGTGCACTTCTCTCTAGCTAAATTTAAATGGGGGGGGGGGGGTCCTCACCTCTTGTTGCCCCTTATCCCATCCCCACCACAAACAAACACTGGTACTTGCAAGCAAAGGTCGCATGACAATAACGATTAGAATTGTAATATTCCCAGGGGAAAACCCATGTTAAACAGGACAGTGGTCAGAAGTTCTTGGCTGAGTTAGAAAGGACGTTTCCAGTTCAACCAAAGATGGAACAACGAGCGAGGTGTTTTATTGAAAAGAATACAGAAGAGAGCGACTGATTTAGACAAGTGGTTGAGTTTCTAAAAATAAGAAAGGAATGAGTGAACTCGTATGAAGAAATTATAAGAAGAAAAAATAAGGTGATATAATTCGTCACACTAAGTGCAAGCAATTTAACACAAATGTGGGGACCCTAACATATCATACAGCACCCATGCCTATCTAATACCTGAATATAAAAATGACCCACACTCACATTCACTAACCGTTGATCTACACACATACTGGTCAAGTCGTGTCAACATTGTCAATTCATATGCAAAAATAATACTATGCAGAAGGAATTATTATGAAGGCTACAAAATAACGTATAGTTAGAGTGAATTATATGAATTAAAGGAATATTTAACCAAATCTAGTAATTAATTTACTAAGATGAGTTTTATTGTTTGCAATGAGTATGTATGATTATGAGTTAAAGAAATTTCATTCATGATGAAAATAACATTGTGTAATGTTGAAAGCATGTACTTAAATAGTATTGGTGAGTATATGTGATGCACGTATTAATCTTAAATAGTTACGTCACATTAAAGTGAAATTAAAGTCAAAAGTGCCATGCACAATTTAAGAAATGTCCCATTGAATTGTGTTCAATAACAGAGTCTGTGCTTGTCAGTAATAAATAATTTTGCAGTTCATCAACTTTGTATAATACACCGCTGTGTAAGAATGATATTAGATTGTCCATAAAATGTAGCAAATAACGTCCATCAGTATAACGCGACAAAAGATAATAATTATCAACATTGTTGTCCCTTGAATATTGAAGATCAGTTATTCGAATATCAATTGAGTTTGTTCTGAGCTCTTGTAGACCCATGAATCATAAGTAAGCCGATTGTTTGAATGGTTTCCCTTTGATCAGATACGTAAGTGATAAGTAAATTCCCTTGAAGTTGCAGCGAAATACACTATTAAGAACAAATAGTCCAATGGTCATAAGTGCGTAAGCGTGTGATCAATAATGCGTTTGAATTTGCCAATCTGTAATTGTCATAACGGTATGCATGTACACTGTGCGTCGTGCAGTTTTTCAAAGTACAAGGTATGTTGTCACTTGATCATAAGATGCGAGGAAAATACTTCTGTTTTATTTAGCAGTTAGTCACTGAGATTCATCCCAAAAAAATTATACCAGTGAGTGTTCTTGCCGTAGGGATGAATTAAATTCTGGTACAGATGTCTTACTGTTTGATACATCGAGACAGTGTATCAGCCAACACATTGGTGTCTTACTTTACTGCCTGTACTTCGTAGTCATAGGGCTGTAGACCTATGTAATACTGTGCTGCGCGTTGGTTCCTGAAATTAGCTTGTTACAAGAAAGCCAAAGCACGCTGGTCAGTTTGTATGATGAAGTGTGCGCCGATGAGATAGCGCTGTAGCGTGGAAACACCCCAGATAATGGAGAGCTATTCCCGCTCTACAACAGGGTATTTCATTTCCGTATTGGTGAGCTTGCGGCTAATGTAGAAGACTGGGTGAAGAACCTTGTTCACATATTGCATCAGGGCGCCGCCGATCCCATAACTGGAGGCGTCGGTTCTGAGAATGAACGGTAATCTATTATCAGGCAGTTTTAATATGGGTGCATTAGCAAAATAAGATTTTATGCAGTTTAAAGCATCATGACATGACTGGCTCCAAACAATTGTATAAGGTGAACCCTTCTTTAGCAACGAGGACAAAACTGAGGTTATATTAGAAAAATCAGGCATGAACATCCTATAAAAGTTGATAAATCCAAGAAGATTTCTAACCTGTTTCTTTACTTTAGGAACTTCATGATTTAAGATTTTAGAAATAGGGTTATCCTCAGTTTTTAAGAAACCGTGACCAACTTTGTGTCCTGGAAAAGAGATCGATCTCCTTAAAGCCAATCTGAATTTTGGATGGTCTAGCAGCGAGGTTGTGCAAACGAAGAGTTTGCAGTAAAGATTGAAGACCAACAACATGCTCATTCCATGACCTATGAAATAAACAAATATCATCAATGTAGGTGATGATATCCTCTCGATTACAAACAATCTTCCTCATCATGCGCACAAATGTCACAAATGTTAACCACTTCCTTTTCAGCCAAGCGTGATAGGACTTCGATGCTTCGCCTTCAGGGAAGTACCTAGGTTTTATTTATCTATTTTTTTTTATTTTTTTATATTTATTTTTATATTCATTTAAGTTATTATGGCTCCTATCTAGCCTTCAGTGTCTTTCTTTTCCTGACGAAGGCCTTGTGGCCGTAACGTAGACTACTTTCTTTGTCTTTTGTCATCGTAAGACGAATCACCTTTTTTCGATTTTTTTTTCAAACCCATCCATTGTAACCAGACCACAACACATGTAATTCCAGTGAAATAGTCCCTTTGTGTGGAAAAAGCAGTGTAAGGCTTGTATCTTTCAGTAAGTGGTACCCGCCAATAGCCTTTGGACAGATCTAATTTACTGAAATAAGTAGCACACGAGAGCTTATCTAGTAAAGTTTCAAGGACTGGCATAGGTTCATCATCACTAACAGTTATGCTATTTAAAAGTCTAAAATCAATACACATTCTAATGGATTTGTCCTTTTTTCTAATGATCACCATTGGGAATGAATATGGTGATTCTGATGGTGAAATAATTCCCAATTTAAGCATGTCATTTATTTCTTTATCTACCTGAGATTGGAAATGGATAGGTATCGGGTAAGGTTTGAGAAGAATAGGATGGTGGTCTCAAAGTTGGATGTCATGAGATATGATAGTAGTCGGACCGGGAATGTCAGTAAAAACGTCTTGATAAGATTGTAAAAGATGAGAAATTTGATTGTGTTGATCGAATGACAAGAAACAGCAATGTCTTTCCAAGATTCTGTGGATTTGAGTGGTATTGCAGGAAGAGGTAAAGGGATATCAGGAAAGGCAGACTGTTCTTCTTGCATAATAGCAAGGGAAGAGCGACGATCCATGGAGTCGTCGACAGCTTTGAAGACTGGTCTAAGATTGATAAGTCGTGAATGAAATTTCTGAAGCATGTTGATATGGAAAATTTTGTTTTTCTCCTTCACGTCTATGATATAATCTACATCAGACATCTTTGCAATGATTTTATATGGGCCACTCAAAGAAATCAAAAGTCGATTTTCCTTGGTGGGCAAAAGTACATATGCTTCGTCACCTGGCCATAGTGACGTAATATTCTGTTTTGGTTTATGAACAAATGAGCCTTTTCTTTTGCCTTTTCCGAAGATTCTACTGTAATTTGACAAGTGTCAGTCAGATTTTTACGTAAATTGATCATATATTCATATGGAGTTTGTACCTCCTCAGTCATATCTGTACCCACAAGTAATTGCCTCAGATCGGACATAGATTCACGAGGTTTAGCACCAAAAATTTGTTCAAACGGTGAAAAACCTGTATGTTCATTGGGAATTTCACGATATACAAACAAGACAGCTGGTAGTACTCTGTCCCAATCTTGTGGATATTTCGCAGTGACCTTGCATAAAAGGTGTTTTAAGGTCTTGTTTAGGCGCTCTACTTTCCCGTTCGCAATTGGATAATAAACACTGCTAAGAGATCTATCAATTTCAAATACGTTAATTACCTGTGACATTACATCAGAGACAAACTGAGGTGTCCAATCTGATACTAAATTCTCAAGAAAACATAGTCTGCTAAAAATCAGCAGAAGGGCATCAGCCACATTCGTAGTTGAAATATTCTTAAGAGGAACAGCCCCAGGCCAACGTGTGCACATGTCGATGCAGGTAAGAACATATTTATGGCCAAATGGCTGACGTAACTGATAATGGTCCTATTAAATCAATCGCCATCTTTGCGAAAGGACGTACAGACACATCAGATGCCTTAATAGGTGAATTATGGTAGGCACTCTTTGTATGCTACCTCTTGACATGTTTTGCATGTTCGACAGAATGTTTTAATATCTTTAGTAACACGAGACCAGAAAAAAATGGCAATATTCTTTGCTTAGTTCTAGCAATACCCATGTGTCCAGCACAATTTACATCATGAGCATGTCGTAATATAAATGGTCTGAAATTTTTTGGAACCATAATCTGTTTTCTTAGTGATGTAGCATCTCTGAAATTACGAAACAGAATGTGATTTTTTATGGTATACCAATGAATAGCCACATCATCAGATTTAGCAACCTGAAAATTTTTTTAATGAATCATTATTTCTCTGCATGGTAACAAATGCATCTTTGGTAACCAGTGTGACCTGTACATCATCATCATTACCCAATTCTTTTCACTGAGTTAGTGCTTGAGCTTGTGCTCGGGAAGTAACAGCATTTGCAGATATCAAATGTTGACGTTCCCAGTCTGTGATTTCTTCATCTGAGCATCCTTTCAATCCAGAAAGATTTCCAATAATCAAATCAGTGATACGGTTCTCCCTCAGACACACGAGGATGTTTCCACTGAAGAAAGGTCTATCTATATATACCTCAGCTGTGGGGTAGAATTTCACTGTACCACCAAATTTGACTCATGTTATTTCCTTACCAGTAAAGTATGTTTGGTCGACTAGAGACTGCCGTACATCTACAGTGGTGCATCCTGTATCTCGTAATACTGAAACAAGTTTATTATTAACAAAACCCCTATGAAATTTCAAAGACCCTCTGCCATCATGAGATGCGAGTACCGCTCGTGGATGTCCACACAGCAGTCTAGGTACCCCCTCTGACTGAAAAAGAGCTTTGCAAACTGTACAATTTGACTTATTAGACAGAACCACACTACATGCATTTGCATGGGATGTGTTTTTGATTCACCTCACTGTACTGCTGCCTCGATTAACAACTGAGTTTGCACGTTCCGTATTGCGTGAACGATAAGAATTGTTGTTGTTATCATAATCTCTGCTGTTATTAGTATTGCAATAATATTGTCTGTTGCCTCTGTTAGGATAAGTGTTATGTGCTCTTTGCCAATCTCTGTTAGGTCCAGAGAGGTATTGTAGTGATGAGTTTCCATCGTAGCCAGGGCGAAAATTTCTTTGTTCTGGTTGTGATCTATTTCCAAAATTATATCGACCCCTGAAAGTTCCTCTGTTGCGATCCATGTTCCGACCAAAATCTCTATCAACACTATGTGATCTCTGTCTGGGAGTATTGAAGTGCATAGACTTTGCTGAAGCAACAGGTAATGCCACTTTGATATTTGAGTTGCTGATGTTTCTCCCGGAGTGAGCTGTCATAAAATGGCGCCCTATAATTTCCATAGATGCCAATGACTCAGGCTTGCGTTCCTGGATATAGGCTCAAAAGCCAGCACTTACGGATGACAAAAGGTTACCCCTCAACATCAGATCCAAAAGGTTGTCATAATTGTGTTCAATCTTTGGCAACTCAATCCATCTGTTAAAACAAAGTTATACGGATGAGATGTACTCAGCAAAATCCTCGTTTGAATCAGGTGTATGAGTTTGAAACATTAGACGATAACCGTTTTCGTCAAGCTGGTATTTTTTTACAGTAGTGCCCTAACTGCATCAAATATCATTTCTAGTAGCATCATCCATTGTGCAAACAGCTGTAAGTGCTCCACCTGTCAATAACTGCATTATTTTACTAGGCCATGTTGATTTTTCAAATGTTTGTTGCTCACAAACCTCTTTCAAATCTATTTAAGAAACAAGAAATGTCATCAATGTTAGAATTAAACTTAGGTAAATACACTTTGAACGAAGCACCATGATCCTTCTTAGTCACTCCACCATCTGCAGTATCAGTTTGTTTATTTTCTTTTTCTAATTTGAGTTTTTCGCACACAATTAAAGCCATTTTCAATTCATGCAGCAATTGAACTAATTTTAGTTCTTTCTCATCTTGCCTTCTTTTTTCAGCAATTTCTATTTCTTCTTGTCTTCTTTTCTCAGCAATTTCGATGACTTCTTGTCTTCTTTTTCCTCCTTCTTTTGTAATCTCTCGTTTCTGGCCGATTCCTCCTATCTTTTCTTCTCCTCTTTTGTTCAAATCTTCTTTTCTCCTCTTTGTCCATTTGTTCCAAAGCAAAGTCTTTAAGAGCTTTGCCTTGCATGTCCAGTTTATATCCTAGCTGGATAAAATGTTCCAGGGTAGCTATTTTATCTTAAAATGGTATGATTCATACTGTTACAATATTATATATCAAATAACAATATCTCACATTTTGCAATATGAACCTGTAAGCAACACCGGAAATTCTGCAGGTTTCGTATAATATCAAGATCAATGAAATATCCCACCAGTCTCCCACACAGAAATAACGAATATACATAAAGCACTAAAAAAATCACGCTGTGACGGACTCTAATTCATAAAATTATTTAAAGATACAGACTGCTGACACTGTAAACTACGTATCTTATTAACTGCCTCCTCGTCAGCCTCAGCATCTGGTTTGGATGGGATGATCGGTGATCTTCTGCAGCAACATGTAAATGGGTGTGTATTCTTCCGTGCTTCAAACTTCCTCAAGTAGCTTTTTGTACGCCATTTTAACTGCTCTTGAAACTGGAACACAGCGACGAACTTCGAAAATGTTGCTGAAAATGCTGTAATCTTGAATTGATCCAACCTTATGCTTTCTCACACGAACCACATTTTCATATAGCGACGACTTGAAATTCACTAATCACGTCAGTTTAACTTGAAACAACTTGAGTTACTTCTTGCAGACACGAAACAACGGCCTTCACATTGGCGTATGCCGAACTGGAATCGTAAAGTTCCAATAAATGCCTGTGTTTAGTCGGCATTAATTCCACTGTGTTTTTTTTAAGGCGCATCTTCCGGAATAATCACTGTAGTTCAAATCGCCCATTGTTACCGTATATTTACGGCCACCACGAATGTTATGTCCTTTTTATGTTGTAGTGGTTTTTGATGTTATTGCGTGGTTGTTATGTTACCTAGTGTCCTGGATGAGGTCAGCTGTGAAGGCTCCTGATGATAACAGTGTATGTGAGTTACAGAAGGCCTTTCTGCTACCACGTATGACCTCAAACAGACTTATTCTACTATTATGTATGTTAGCTACGTTAAATGTCTAGGGTACTGAATTGTGATGTGTAGGTAATTAAATATACAGACACACACATGTAAATACTAAGTCTAATACTAAGAATAATAATCTCTATGATAAAATCAACTAACACTGTCTTTAAAAGTTTAGATTTTCAATTTTTTAAATTTATTTAGTCCTGAACCAAATGTTTCTTCTGGTCAGGACGTATGAAATAATATGTATTTATCAATAAAGGTGCATATATATTGAACAATCAAATGAAAATTTTATACATAAATATATTGTTACATAGGTTAATATAAATATTGACTACAGTGTCTTTGGAAGACCTAACACTGGATGTTTAGTTGGGGTGGTGTCATCATGCCCAATCTCTGTTTTATAATGTTCATGTCTTTGAAATATTGACCTGCAGTACAGTTTTTATCAACACGATTTTGGTTATTTTTTTATTTGTGGAAACAGTGTGATGAATCTACAGCAGGCCAGGTTTTCACTTAACTGGCCTGTGATGATGCAGTACAGAATTCTAGTAGCCCACTCCTCACAATAGCTGGAGTAAAATGTTAGGCTGCTTCTGCATCCACTCTTGTACTTCTACAAAAGCATCTGGCACTAGCGTAGTGCCAGACCAGAAACTCACAATTCAAAATGTGAAAACACAGTTACGTTGTACTAGCAAAACTCAGCTGAGCTGCTGGCTATAGTATGGCGTCCCACTGATAATGTATACTATCTTCTGGAAAACACTCATTTAGCAGTAACGAACTGTGTTTAAGGACAGTCTTTTAAAAATGGCACAAGCGTGCGTCTCTTTTTCAATAATATAAATGCTTTTGTCCAATCAGCGGACTTCCCCTCTACCTTTTCAAATATTCAAACTAAAAGTCAAATTTCAGTCCAATCTCAGTCTAGTGTGTAGTATTTTTCTGTCGGTCCGTCTGTCTCAACTTGGTTTTTTCCCAAAATTACACTTGTTTTTTGGACTAACTACATGAAAAAACTACACAAATCTGCCCCTCTTACTTATACGATTTCTATGCTAAGTTATTTTTAGCTACTATCCTCCTACTTTGCCCCTAGGCCAACTGCAGTTTGTTTTTTGCATTTTTAGGCTCAAGGACGCCAAAATGTAACTTTAGTGAAAATATGCACAAAAAACTGTTCGCTAGTCTGTATTGAACAATACAGTCTTTCGTCAATATCTTCCGTGTTATCTGTCCGTCTGTGTAATTAAAAGTATATTATTTGTCAGATTAAGATGGGCTATCAAACTAGCTAGTTTTTATGCTCCTAACTTTATTATTAAAGAAAAACCTACTTTTCTCAAGGTTAATTTTGAAATTTGTTTTTGAACCTTCGTCCACGGCGTTTGCCGCTATATTCAAACAAAACAACCAATTACCGTAAAACGTCCAAGATACGACTTCTTCTAACAAGAGCTAAGGTCGTTTTTCTACCAATTCCTTACATTGTGTCAACTAGTGGCGTAAATTGTTCTTTCAAAACTACAAATTGCGCCTTTTTAGCATTTAGATTCAAACACGTGTTCCGGCCGTCATATTTTTTTCTTTTATCTCCGTTTCCCTCCCGTCTAAAAGGGTAAATCGTTAGTCTGCATGTTCTAACTAGTTAATGTTCAATGACCCTAGAAAACGCTGGCGTAGGTGAAGAAGCCTCGGCATATCTTGCCTATATTTTTATCCCTACATGTTATTTTACCTATTATCTTTATAATTGGAGGAATTTTAACGTTGCATCACTGTAATTTCACCACACATCTCCCCACCTGAGAACATGCACTAATGCAAGTTCCGAAACCAGTAATACACATAGATAAAATTAACTCCTCCCGCCTGCCAACTATTCTAATTTTGATCACAGGGGTGCCTACTGAGGAAATGTGCACCGACATTCTGTGATCCCGGAATATACTCAATATTAAACTGATAAGGTTGCAACAATAAAGACCATCTTAACAATCTTGCATTTTCATGCTTGGCCTGAGATAAGAACACTAGGGGCTGGTGATCTGTCTGGACCACAAAAGTCCTACCGTACAGATAGATTTGGAACTTTGTTATTGCCCAGATTAACGCTAAACATTCTTTTTCGCTTGTGGAATATCCTTGCTCCGCTTTGCTCAACTTGCGGCTTGCATAAGCGACTAGGTTCAGTTCCCCATTGGGTGAAGAGGACCTTTGCAACAAAGCCGCCCCCAGGCCTACATTGCTTGCATCTGTTCTCACCACAAAGTCCTGAGTCAAATCAGGCAATTTGAGAATAGGATTGTTAGTGAGTTTTTCCTTTAACTCTTGAAATGCCAATTCACATTGCGCTGACCAAACAATTTTATCTGGATTTCCTTTGCGAGTCAGATCAGTCAGAGGAGCACATATAGAGTTAAAATTTTTGATATATTTTTGGTAAAACCCACATAACGACACGAATGATCGCGTCTGTTTTTGTTTGTGGTCTAGGTGCTCTCTGCAGTTTTTCCAAGTTCTTGGGGTCAGGGATCATGTTACCCTGATATACATTATGTCCCAAGAATTCCAACTCTTTGCATCCAATACAACATTTTGTTGGTCTAGCAGTTAAGTTCGCTTCCCTGAGCCTATCAAATAACATATTCAGAGAGTTAATGTGTTCTTCAAATGTTTCTGTGGCGACGAGAATATCATCCATGAAATTTGTGATACATGGATTATTCAAGGGATCCAACAATTTGCGCATCATCCTAGAAAATACAATCGGAGCATTTTTCAGTCCGAATGGTAGCATGGTGAATTCATAATGTCCTTTCGAGGTGCTAAAAGCTAAATAAGGTCTAACTTCAAACTTCACTGGAATCTGGTAATAGCCTTTGTTAAGATCCACCTTCGAAAAGTATTTTGCCTTGTTCAATCTGGCAAATAACTGTTTTGTGTCCGGTAATGGATCCACTTGTCCTTCTGTGACAGCATTCAGTTTCCTGTAATCTATGCACAGTCTATGTTCCCCAGACGGTTTCCTCAACAAAACTACACTGGAGCTAAAAGAAGATTCACTGTGAGAAATAATCCCCTCTTTCAACAAATAATCTATTTCCTCTTTCAATGCCTTCTCCTTAGCAAACGGAAAGAATAGGCTCTCATACAGATTGGGTTTGAGTCTACCAGCTTCATGTCATACTGTAGCAAATGTGTATGTCCTGGTTTATCTGTTAATACATCTGTATGTTCCTCCAGAACCTGTTGAACTCTCTCCCTCTGATTTTTAGTCAGGTGCTTACTGACTTTTACCTGTGCTGCTGTCTCACAGGGATGTAATGGGTATTCATGTGAGGTGAGTGGTTCCATTTTCATTTTAGTTGCGATAGCCAAGGTCAGTAAGGGGGTGCTTTCCTGGATTGGTCTGTCCAGATACTTCTTTAAAAGGTTCACATGATATATCTTTTCCTTCCCCTTTTTGTCAATTTTAGTTTGTTCTAGACACCTTCTCTAGAACCGTATATGGACCTTGCCATCCAATTTGCAACTTATTCTGGCTGCCGGGTAGTAGAAGAAGCACTTTCTCTCCCACAGCTAATTCTCTGTCCTTTGCTTTCCTATTAAAATACGCTGCATGTTTCTTCCTGGCTTGTCTCAAATTATCATTTGCCAGTTTCCATCCAGCTTTCAGACGAGTGGTCAGCTCGTTCACATATTGATATGATGAGGTAACAGTCTCCTCTGCTTTCTCATCTGTCCAGGTCCTTAATAAGGCTTCTAATGGACCTTTTATTTGCCTCACAAATAGCAGGGCAGCGGGAGCCATCCCGGTTGAACTATGTGGTACCTCCCGATACGCAAACAACGCGGCGGGCAGAAATTGATCCCACATATCCGGTTTTTCATGTGCCAGCTTCCTCAGGATAGAAATGAGAGTCCCATTGAACTTCTCT
This sequence comes from Oreohelix idahoensis, assembly GCA_024509875.1. NCBI lineage: Eukaryota > Metazoa > Mollusca > Gastropoda > Stylommatophora > Oreohelicidae > Oreohelix > Oreohelix idahoensis. The sequence continues at coordinate 492,476 of JAMPIV010011157.1, forward strand.
ACCTGGCCGTTCCCTTGTGGATTGTACGGACTACAATGAAAGTGTCTGGCTTGAAATAGCTTAAAAACTTCTTCCGTTATTTTCCCCTTGAACTGTGAGCCATTATCAGTCAAGATTTGATGCGGGAATCCTAATCTTGTGAATATTGTAAGTAGTGCCTCTGCTACATGTTTCGAATCAATTGACGGCAGGGCCACCGCCTCTCCCCACATAGAACAAGTGTCCACCAGAGTAAGCATGTAACTGTTCCTCCTCTTGGTCCGAGTGAGAGGTCCCACAATATCCACTGCAACCCTCTCAAAAGGTGTTCCCACTATGGGAATTTCCCCTAGAGTTGCAGGAGCAGTCCAATGCTTTAGAGCTACCCTTTGACATTCTGGACAGGATTTGACATATCTTGTTATATCTTCCGTTATCCCTGGCCAGAAGTAATGACAAGCTATACGCTGTCCTGTTGCGCTGATCCCCATGTGACCACTGATAGGAATCGCGTGCCCTAGTTCCATCACTTTTTCCCTATATGAAGCGGGAAGAACCAGCTGGTTGTGACCATTTGTTCCAGTTCCGGCCTTCCTGTATATCAATTTGTTCTTCATAAAGTACTCTCCCTTGCTTGGAGGTGTGTGGCATTTGGGCAATTTTTAAAAACATGGCTTGAGTGTCCTATCCTCAGCCTGCGCCTTCCTCATCTCTTCTGGATGAGCATTTATAGGTTCACCTTCTTACTCCTTTTTCTGTGACCTGGTCTGCACTGTCGCCATGATCACAGGTCTCTCGGAATTCCCCAAGAAGACGTATCTACACCCCAATATCAGAGGGTAGATTGGTTCATCTATCACTGCTGCTCTGATTTCTCCTTCCACATAGCGAGTTTTCACCGTTATCCTTGCGATGGGAAGTGTCATGAGTGGTATATCCTTAGTCGCCCCTTGTATTTCCACTGTTTCTGTGGTATACTGACTTGGGTCCACTAGGCTAGACTTCACAACTGAATCATAATCCAAACCTGTATCATATAGGCACCTTATGGTGACCCCATTACAAATGACATCCTCACAAACTGGGGGGTGATAAGGTCCCTGCTGTCCATTAGGATTAACCTTTAATCTCTGGTTCCCCGATTTCATTGCAGCAATGTTTGAAGGTTTCCTTTTACAAAATTCGGTGTTATGGTTGTCTTTCTTACACCATTTGTACCATCTCTTTCCTTGGTTAAACGGTTTTCTTTCATTATATTTTTGGTCATTGAACTGTGAGTTTCTATCACGATAATCATTTCGTGGCCTATCAAAGTTTGTCCTACCTTTATTACCCTGTTCTCTGGTATCAAATTTACTAAAGTGCTGTGGAGCTTTAAAATTTTCTATATGCTTCTTTTTAGTGCCACTTACCTCTGCCTGGGCTGCCTGATACCTCTCAGCGACATTCAAAACCTCCCCCAACCTCTCTGCACCTTGTTCCATGAGAAATTTTCTCATGTCTGGAGCCATGGACTCTCTTAATTGCTCTATCATGATCATCTCTTTGAGATCTTGGGTCTTCCCCAGAGCAGTCCATTTCTCTAAATAGGTTTCCAGTCTGGCAGAGAATTGGTGGTATGTCTCCCCAGACAAAAGTTTGGCATTTCTAAACTTCTTACGATAAAATTCACCATTCTTTTCATATCTCAATAACAAAGTCTGCTTTAGCATGTCATAATTGTCTTGGTCGTCTCTATTCATCTTAGCAAAAACTTCATAAGAAGTACCTCTAAGCCCCTGGGATAACTTAAGACTCCACCTCTCTCTCTCCAACCCATACGTAGTAGCCAATAGTACAAATCTACTGAGGTACCCCTCGATGTCATCGTCTTTTTCAACAAAATGGTCTAAATGAAACCCCATAGCTGAGGTTGAGACTCCCTGACTAGGCGTGGCATCTGAGGGAAAGGGACTGGCACCATTTTCAGGAGCATGGCCTTGTAATTCCAGCTCCCTTAGTCGTAATTCGTGCTCCCTTTGCAATCTTCTATCTTCTGCTTCCCTTTCGGCAGTCAATCTCTTATCTTCTGCTTCCCTTTCGGCAGTCAATCTCCTTTCCTCTCTTTCTGTAGCTAATCTTCTTTCCTCTGCTTCCCTTTCAGCCTTTTTTTCGTCTAATTGGAGCCTCTTTATTTCAGCCTCCCAATCTGCCTCCAATGCCTTAGCCTCCTTGTCAGCCTCAATCTGCAGCCTCTTAAGTTCTTTGTCAGCCTCAATTTGTAACCTCGTCTCTTCAGCTAACCTCCTATCTTCCCTTTCAATATACTTGTCACATTCTGAAGTTACATACTGAATTAAAACCTGACCCTCCATGTTCATCTCCTTCGCCGTCAGCACAGCAGCCGATCTAAATTTTGCTAGATCTGCCATACTTTATCACACAATTTAACAATGATTAAGGTAAATTCCAAGTATATAATTACTAAGGTAATATATTAATTAATTAATTAATTAATTACCACTGGCTGTGAAGATTCATCAACTTTTATTTTTCACTTTTAATTTTATACAACTCTGTCCCCATTAGTTTAATTCCCAGACCAGGAGACCCTAATATCTTTGATAAACCTAAATCCCGGGACAAGAGCTATCCAATGTTTGTAGTGGGAGAGGGTTCAAATCCCGGACAGGACCCCAATATTTGTAGTTGTTTTTGATGTTATTGCGTGGTTGTTATGTTACCTAGTGTCCTGGATGAGGTCAGCTGTGAAGGCTCCTGATGATAACAGTGTATGTGAGTTACAGAAGGCCTTTCTGCTACCACTTATGACCTCAAGCAGACCTATTCTACTATTATGTATGTTAGCTACGTTAAATGTCTAGGGTACTGAATTGTGATGTGTAAGTAATTAAATATACAGACACACACTTTTTTAAAATGATTTTCAATTTTTTAAAATTTACTGAACCAAAAGGACGTTTGAAATATGTATTTACAATAAAGGTGCACGTCCCACTGATAATGTATAATATCCTCTGGAAATCACTCATTTAGCATTAACGAACTGTGTTTAAGGACAGTCTTTTAAAAATGGCACAAGCGTGCGTCTCTTTTTCAATAATATAAATGCTTTTGTCCAATCAGCGGACTTCCCCTCTACCTTTTCAAATATTCAAACTAAAAGTCAAATTTCAGTCCAATCTCAGTCTAATGTGTAGTATTTTTCTGTCGGTCCGTCTGTCTCAACTTGGTTTTTTCCCAAAATTACACTTGTTTTTTGGACTAACTACATGAAAAAACTACACAAATCTGCCCCATTTACTTATACGATTTCTATGCTAAGTTATTTTTAGCTACTATCCTCCTACTTTGCCCCTAGGCCAACTGCAGTTTGTTTTTTGCATTTTTAGGCTCAAGGACGCCAAAATGTAACTTTAGTGAAAATATGCACAAAAAACTGTTCGCTAGTCTGTATTGAACAATACAGTCTTTCGTCAATATCTTCCGTGTTATCTGTCCGTCTGTGTAATTAAAAGTATATTATTTGTCAGATTAAGATGGGCTATCAAACTAGCTAGTTTTTATGCTCCTAACTTTATTATTAAAGAAAAACCTACTTTTCTCAAGGTTAGTTTTGAAATTTGTTTTTGAACCTTCGTCCACGGCGTTTGTCGCTATATTCAAACAAAACAACCAATTACCGTAAAACGTCCAAGATACGACTGTTTCTAACAAGAGCTGAGGTCGTTTTTCTACCAATTCCTTACATTGTGTCAACTAGTGGCGTAATTTTTTCTTTCAAAACTACAAATTGCGTCTTTTTAGCATTTAGATTCAAACACGTGTTCCGACCGTCATATTTTTTATCTTTTATCTCCGTTTCCCTCCCGTCTAAAAGGGTAAACCGTTAGTCTGCATGTTCTAACTAGTTAATGTTCAATGACCCTAGAAAACGCTGGCGTAGGTGAAGAAGCCTCGGCATATCTTGCCTATATTTTTATCCCTACATGTTATTTTACCTATTATCTTTATAATTGGAGGAATTTTAACGTTGCATCACTGTAATTTTACCACATATGTGACCACTACAAATGTTAAGGTGGGATTTACGTATGATATGTAGGAACGTAACGATCTCCTTGCTGTGTTCTGTTGTAGTCCGTCCGACTTGGGCCAAGCATCTTTGTTATGCATGAATAGCTCACCAGGCGTTGAGGCGCTGAAAGGATGTCATGTTGACATTCGAACATCAGACATTTCATGTATGTAACGTACTCGAAGGTGGTGTGGTTGACAAGTGAGGTGGGTGTGTAGAGACACGAATGCGTATAGGATCTTTGATATGTAAATAAGGCACCCACTCGCTCACATGCAGTAGTCAGTAATTGTAGAAAACTGCTGGAACTTTCAACCATTTAATTACGTGACACAGTGACCTCAACAGGTACAGTCAAATGGACGAGAATCAAGACACATCATGTATATTGGATATGACTGGCGAAACATCTAGTAAATAAAGCTTGAACCACTCATCTATAAGGACGTTATCGACAATGGTCTGTCCTTTAACTACTGTTCATAGGTGGTAATAATTAGGAACATAGAACATCATCAGTTCCGTATAGCTCGTAGGTATGATGCTAATAACGCTGGCTTGACAACCCATTCTTTTCCTACTGGAGCTCAGGGCCTCTGACTGAACGCGTCAGGTAGTCCTTAAACAAATATAGTTGCTTAATATGGAAGTCTGTGAACTTGATAATAATGTCAAGACTTCATCTGGTTTCACCTTTCAGGTACTTCTTCTTCTGCTCAAAATTATAGGCCGTAATGACGGGCCTTATAATGGTTGATAAACAACTGTACATTTTTCCATAGGCATGTATTATCTTTCGTGCTGAAACGTACCGCCATCCTGCGGGTTTCATAACAATATATGGTTATTGTGCTTCTATAAAGTACTTCAACGAGTAGACCTAACTGGCTATGTCAAGCACATATAATGGACTCTGGATCCCAAGAACTGTGAGCGCTACTAACAGGTTCATACTAAATGTTCTGCAAACTTTGCGTAATAATAAAGTAATTTTACCTTGGACAGAATTCCAAACAATACACAAATAACACCTGTCGTCATTCCAGACGAACAGAATAACTCTAGGGAATCACTAATATGACAAGACTATCTTTTCCCCAGATAATGCAGAGAAGACACAACGGACATCTTCGTCCGGCAGAAACCAGCTCATAACTCTCTCAGACGGAAGTCTGCTCGGTTCGCGCTAAAAGCTAGCGCATGCGTAGACAGAACAGAATTGAGAACAGTTAACTATCCCGTCTTAAGAAAGAGTAAACACAGGGAAGGTAACCCCTTATCAACCTGTGTCAGGGAGTTAACATACAGTTCTGTACCTTCGATTATCAAAAATATAAAATAGATTTACATCTTCTGGAACCGATAAAAATGACGGTAACACCCATATTAACTGTTGCGTTGCGTTTTATCATTTTGTTCATATGTATTCTCTCGTTGTAGATTTTTTACCAAGTAAGTCTAAGGCACAACGACAACATGAAAGATAACTGCAAAAAAACGTTCCACTCTTATGTAGATGCAATATTACAACTTTTAATGACATCACTGAGCTCCATCTTTATAATGATCAGTGACATAGCTTTATATATTGGCCTTTCCACTTGGCATAATGGACGTTATACTTTGATGTAATAATCAGTCAAGTCGTCAAAGTCCGCGACACTGTTGATTTAGCACGACCTGGCGAAATTTATTGAAATGATACATCTGAATACTTCAATGTCAATCACATCTCTCGGGCATACATGCACAATGCCACCTCCAAGAAGAATTAAGAATAAAAAATGTGGTCACACATAAAATAGTGGAGCTTCATCAAGACACGTCCACCTTCTACAAGAACACAGTGAGAAGTCCCCAGCAGACGATTTACACTTCTGCCCAACTTTTCATGTCTTCTGCATGCATACATTAGCCTACGTCATATCCTATTGCGGTGTAACTCCATATAATTTGTTTGAGCATAATAATGCTCTCCACAAGCAAACCCGTTGTGTGTGCAAAATAACTCGTAACATTTATATTATCACTCGTTTTCTTCTACTGAGTTGTTAATGTGCTTTCTGCGTGTGTCCTGGATGCTCTGCACTCAATTTATTTCTGTATCTGGTTCTAATAAAAATCTTCTGCCTCTTTGAAAGTTAAGCTTCTATCAGGTTGAGGTAGCTTTCCACCTTCCTTTGCCAATCTGTCAGCCTCTTCATTGACGGGGATGATACAATGAGATGGGATCCATTGTATCACAACCCTTTTGAAACGTAAACATAGTTAGTGGAGCACTGTTCTTAGGTCATTCAGGTCTATATTATTCTTGCACATTAACGTTGCGACACTGACAGTACGTATGTGAAGAAAACGGCTTGCCTATTGGGGTTTTCCTCTGCCAGTAGAATCTCTGCTGCAGATTTTAAGGCCTCTGCCTCTGATTTGAAGTTACTTGTGAATTTTCTTGTTGCCGCTGATATCATTTTTCTTTTGCTTACTAGTGTTTAAACACATACATAAACATATTTATTCATGTTAATATGTACTTATTAGACTTAAACTTTTAGGGTTTACCGAACTCCCCCACACTGTTGAAAGTACTTACTGAATCAATTAAAATCCAGTTTTCGCAATGCCTAGACTTTTGGTAATTTGTTTAATCTATTACATTCTAGCGAGTCCCGCCTATCCGAATATACGAGGATTTATACTCGAACTCGCCTACACAAACTTATTTGCTGGGGTGTAGTTTATTTATTTATAACGAAAGGATGTGGGAGTGATTACTCTATCCGCGGCCACGCTCTAGATTGCATGACAATTTAGTCTCATATAGCAATATGCCGGTCCAATAATATTTATCCGTCTCCCCTTCCTATCTGCCACGCTGTCTGGAAATTTCATTGGTGGATTATTGCTGCGAGACAGACATAATAACACAATATTCCAACAGTGAACGACTGTATAAACCCGGACCTATCGATAAGAACAAGGTGAGCGACCCGATTTTAATCTTCGCAATGTTGGTTTATCCAAGATTGAAAGAAAACACCCGTCGACACGAAAAATAAAATAAAAAGAGAATTACAGTGAGAGTAGGGAAAAAAGAAACGTTGGAAAGGGATGGAAATGCAAAACAAATGAACGAATGTCATCTTGTGACAAATATTTCACTCCTCCATGGCAGAATGTGCTTTAGGACTATTAATACTGCTACATGTGATATAATAAGCATTTTAAAATATGTTTCTTTCTTTTATTTGTGTGTGTGTGTGTGTGTACGCGTATATATTCGGGCGAATTTCCTATTATTCGTCGTTCGCACCAGACAAAGCGCGCTAACAATGCAATTTTATTTTAACGATTAATCTGGGCTCATGTTTTGTCATGTATGGTATTTCTCACTTGTGGTTGTCTGAAGACAACATTAGACAATCTTTGAAGGACCGAGGACTAGAATGGAACTAGAAGAGAAGGAAGACAGACGATAGGATAGTCTGGCGCTCTCTCTTCCAAACCTCTACACCTCACGGTAGGAGAGGAACGACCAAGTAAGTAAGTAAGGTATTCTAAAGAACTGGAATACAAACTTGAGTCAATCAATCAATCAATCAATCAATACCCTTTAGCTCCCCAAGGAGCATAGGCCTTCAACAAACACATGCCAAGTCTTCCTGTCCTGTGCCATCCGCTCAAGATCTTTCCATGTTTTCCTCATCATTTTCACCTCTGTTTCCAGTTCTCTTCTCCATGTGTTTTGTGGTCTACCTCTGCCTCTCTTTCCCTGTGGATTTCAGAACAAGGACTGCCTTGTAATGCTATCAACAGGTTTTCTCAATGTGTGTCCAATCCATCGCCAGCGTCTTCTTCTCAACTCTTGTTCCACTGGCACTTGTCTGGTTCTTGTCATCAATTCCACATTTGTGACTTTGTCATTCCATTTCAGTCCTTCTATTCTACGCAAGCACCCGTTTATAAAAGTCTGTAGCTTTTTGGTTGTTGTTTTTGTTGTTCTCCATGTCTCAGAGCCATACAATTTGACTGACTTCACATTTGAGTTGAAGATTCTTATTTTTGTTTTGGACTTGATTTCTCTTGTTCTCCATATGTTTCCCAATGCAATGAAAGCTCCTCTTGCTTTTTGTATTCTTATTTTGATATCACTGACTGTCCCTCCAACTTTGTCTATATTACTTCCAAGATAAGTGGAAGATTCTACATCTTTTAGTGGTGTTTCTTCAAGTCCAACCTTGTTATCATTTCTTGCATTTATTCTCATAATCTTTGTCTTTTCCCTGTGTATTTTCAGGCCCACTTGTTGTGACCTCTCATCGAGAATTTTCATTTTCTCTTGCATCTGATTATGTTTATGGGACAGAAGAGCCAAGTCATCTGCAAAATCCAGATCATCAAGCTATTTAGTCAGATTCCACTGGATTCCATTTCTGTTGTGTGATGTCGATGTTTTCATAACACAATCTATTGCTAGTAAGAACAGAAATGGATACAAGAGGCATCCCTGCCTCACTCCCGTTCTAATCCTAAACGGTTCTGTAAGTTGTCCTTCATGAAGAACTCTGCATGTCATGTCTTCATAGGTCTTCTTTATTAAGTTAATGATCTTCATGCGAACTCTATAATGCCTCATCAATTTCCAAAGCGATTCTCTGTCTACACTATCAAATGCCTTTTTCATAGTCCACGAATCCGATGTATAGCGGTGAATTCCATTCCAGACTTTGTTCAACTATTATTCTCAATTTGGCTAGCTGGTCTGTTGTTGAAGGACTTTCGTGTGTGGTTACTGGTTGTGTTGCTTGAATTCTGATCGTGCTAATATTCGTACGCCAATGGGGTGAACCTCACATTTGGTTTGTCGTAATGCCTGAACTTGGCATCAAGATGTAAACAACTGTTCATCTTATTAACTCAGCAACTTGATATAAAATACATAATTCATAATGGTTGAATGGTGTAACGTGATTCAACGAATAATGCCTCCGGTTCGAGTCCTTCACAATTTAATATGGATTACACACATACATAAACAGTTCAATTCACACATGAGGTACATGCATCAATCAATCAATAGCGTAGACTGCTGTTTTACATGTTAATGTCCGTTTAAGGATACAATGCAGTAATTGTCGTCAGAACATCACAGCTATATGCACGCGCAGATAGAATGGCTACCTGCCGACAGTGAGACTGTGAGTCTAATTACTTCGTATAAAGTAGACGATTATCTTTCTCCTTCCAAGGATTTAGTTAATCACTAACCTCCATAAGTTTCCTCTCATGTAGAGTTCTAGGACTGACCCTGGTCCATCATAAATGCACATATAAACGGCTATATCATGCCATTGAATTGGAAGGTTAACAAAACGCAGCTATTCAGCTTGGCGGTCAAGTAACAAAGGGTAGCGTCTCCTAGTTACCGACTATGACCCAAACAACGCTAGACACGTCATAATCGATCGTGTATGGAGCGTTCAATAATTGAAACATCTATCGCAATATATTAAATGTCTTAACCTTTACATTTGCACGTCCGCTAACCTTTAGCAGACGGCGTGAATATCATATACCGTAACAATTCCCTGTACACCGGGGAAAAAAAAATCGATAGATTTTTTTTCAAGATCTATCCGACTTAACAATTTTTCAAAAAAAATTTAATACAATCGTGACATATGGCCGACGATGTTCTGAGTAGAACCGTGTCGCGGTCATGTCAACTAACTATTTGTCATAGTCATCTAACATTAATCACATTATATATATCAATATTATACATATTATTATATCAACTAAATAAAATGTCCAATGTTAATAGTGAATGATAGAATTAAATTAAAGTAAGGTCTGTCGTATTAGTATGTCATATAGGAATTAATTTGACTAATTAAAATTAAATTAATTAATTAAACTAAGAGTTAAATTATTAAGATTCTAATGTAACGCGATGTTATGAGAGAAGAAAAGACAAAATAAGTGAGAAGAAATAGAAAGAAATTCGAATATAAGTTTTAACTTAATAGTGTGTGTTAAGTGTTAGTGAATAATAATAATAATAATAATAAATTCTTTAAGCGCCAAACACGGCGCATAAGGCAGAAACCAGTGCTCTCCAGGTGGTTCGTTGTGACGCCACTCCTCTTAGCTCTTGCACATTATTTAGGCCCAACGTTCTTCCTTCTCTTATTATTGTTCTTCTGAGTGTTCTTACCCTCAGGAACCCAAGTGAGCGCCTGTAGTGGTATTCTGTTGTTTTGCATTCGTAGGACATGACCGATATATGACCATCGTCTTTTCCTTATATAGTCGGAGACATATTTCTGCCTAGAGTCTTCTCTTATTTGTCGATTAGTATTGAATTCTTTCCAACTGATGTTCATGAGTTTTCTAAGACATTTGTTCTCGAATGTATTCAGCTTGTTCTCCAATGATTTTGTTATTTTCCAACTCTCACAGCCGTATGTTAACACTGAGATAACATTTGAATTAAACAGACGAAGCTTGGTATGTATATTCAATGATCGTAATTTCCAAATGTTAGATAATCTATTGAAGGCGCTAGCTGCCAAAGCAATTCTAGTATGGATTTCTCTTGTTGTGTCACCATCCTGAGTCATTTTACTGCCTAAATAATTGAAACTTTCAACTTTCTGTAGTTTTTCCCCGTTCAAGATGATATCAAAGGTCTCGTTAGAAAAGTTCATAGCTTTAGTTTTAGAGGCATTTATTTGGAGACCAATTTTAACCGAGAGATGACACAAATTATTTATTGCTTCTTGGGATTGTCTTGGTGTTGAACTTAAGAATGCTACATCATCTGCGAAATCCAGGTCCCCCAGGAATTTTCCATTTGTCCATTTTATACCCAATTGTTCATTGTGGGTATAGTTTCTCATAACCCAATCAATAGCTATTCCAAACAGTAGTGGTGACATAATACAGCCTGGTTTCACCCCTGTTTCTACTGTAAACCATTCTGTATTCCCTTTATTTGTTCTAACACAACATCTTGCATTGTCATATAGCGCTTTGATTATATTCACATATTTGGTTGGAAAACCATAGATTGTAAGTATCTTCCACAATGATGGGCGGTGTAGACTATCAAAGGCTTTTTGAAAATCGACGAAGGTGATAATAAGTGGCGATTGCCTTTGCACTGATTCTTCTATAATTGTTCTTAGTGTGAATATTTGATCAATACATGATCGTTTCGGCCTGAAACCCGCTTGTTCTTCTCTGATCTTTTCGTCAGCATGCAATTTAAGTCTTTCTAACATCATGCAACATAATAATTTTCCAGGTACTGATAATAGAGATATACCACGCCAGTTATTACAGTCTGATAGATCACCTTTCTTCGGTAACTTTACAATAATACTGTCTTTCCATTGTTGTGGCGGTTGTTCTTCTCTCCATACTTCATTTATAATATCTAAAATTCTCAAGAGGTTGTTGTCATTAACTGCTTTAATCATTTCCCCTGAAATTTCGTCAACTCCAGCAGCTTTAAAATTTTTTAATCTTTTAACGGCTTGTTTGATCTCGTCCAGCGTGAATTCATCGCAAGTTATTGGCAAGGTGGTTGTGGATGTTTCATTATTAAAATCAGGTGTTACTGTTGGTGGTGGTCTGTTTAGCACCTCCATGAAGTGCTCAGCCCATCTCTTCATTTGTTCTTTTTCTGTTGGTATTGAATTCCCTAATTTACCTTTAACAGGTGTTTCCATAGCAGTAGGCTGGTGACATAGTTGTTTTGTAATTTGATAAAGGCACCTACTATTACCAGTTCTTGCAGCATTTTTCAGATACGGCCAGTTCAATTGAGGAAATGTCTTTTTATCTCTTCGAGTTTTTGTCTTCACTTCTTTATTTGACAAGGTATAAGTTAGTTTGCAAGATTCAACTGCATTATGTGTACTTGCCGCTAGTAGTTTAAGTTTTGCTGTTTTCCTTTCTTGTATTTTATAGCCCAAGTATCTTCTCTCATCCATTTTTTCTTTTTATGTACTAGGTATCCGGTGGTCGCTACAGCTGCTTCAACACATCGGGTTAGTCGTAATGCCTAAACATTGCTGTTCTCAGTTGTTCCCATTTAGTATCGATTGTCTTGGTGGTGATATCGTTGTCAATTTTGCCTAAAGCATCGAAATAGTTGTTCATTTTGACATTATATTCCTTCTTTATATCATTTGATTGCAGTCTGTGTACATCTATTCTTCTATTTTTATTCGGTTGGTATAACTTCTTCAGTTTAATTCTCATTTTAGCTATGCAGATGTTATGATCGCTTCCGATCTCTGCACCTCTGTATGCTCTGACGTCTTGAACTGATGAGCGAAATTTAGCGCTTATGCAGAAGTGATCTATCTGGTTCTTAGTTCTGCCATCAGGTGAATTCCATGATATCTTGTGGATATTCTTATGTGGAAAGATGGTGTCTGCCACAACGAGGTTTGATATTTCACAAAGTTCTAGAAGTCTTTCGCCATTTTGATTCATACAGCCTATGCCATGAGTACCGAGATATCTTTGTACTCCATCGTTGTTGTCACCTACTTTGGCGTTAAAATCACCCATGACTGCTATTATGTCATGCTTGGGTATTGTGTTGATGGTACTTAGAAGTGCTTCATAGAAGTGAATAATAACTATCTAATTTAACTAACTAAATAACGTATAGGTACATTAAAAAAAATATTAATCTAATACTTGTGTGAGATTTATTTTCTCTTTTCATAATTTCTTCTTTTTATATTTCGTTCTCTTTTTTTTTTTGTTCTTTCATTTCATTTTTTTCTCACATTTCATTTTATTGATAATAATTCAATTAAGAAGTTAAGTTAACCAATTAATTAGTATAGGATATGATGATCCATCCGTAATCTTGATCCTGATGAATTCTTTTAGGCAAAAATGTTCAAACGTTTACGTTGGAAAGAAATGTCATTTATCCCAGCATCCAAGAATTAAGTGCACATAGGATAATAAGTTCGACTTGTCGTCAGATATTGTTCCATGATTGTTCAACGAATATTCATATATTGTGTATGGACGTTAGACGAAGTTTCAATGTCAATATGTATACCTTGATTGTCTTTAGTTCAATTCTGTGATGCATATAGTGTTTATAAATAGTAAATTGAAGGCAAGGTTAGTTCCCTTATAGTTGATACTTCGTTATATCCAATGTAGTGATGATTGACGTGTTTTAGGAATGTCAATGTTGATCATTCGTCGTCAATAGGATTACGTGACAACGCATCCGCCACAATATTTTCAGTGCCAGGAATATGTTCAATGGAGAATTCAAATGGCTGTAGGATGATTGCATATCTGGCGAATTTTTGGCTCTTGTGGTTAGATCGACGCAAAGATGCTACAGCACGTTGGTCAGTTTGTATGGTGAATGGAGCACCAAGCAAAAACTTTTCAAGTTTAGTTATTGCCCATATAACTGATAAAAGTTCCTTGTCCACTGTGGAATACTTTGTTTCTGCCGGCTTTAGCTTTCTTGAAATATATAAGGTAGGATGTAGAACGCCATCATGGTTCTGGAGCAGGCACGCACCAATGCCGTAGTTACTAGCATCTGTTCGTAAGAAAAATCTTTTGGAAGCATCGGCAAGTCTTAAAATTGGTTCATGCGAGAACAAATTTATAATTTTGTTGAAAGTTTCATTGCATATACCAGTCCATGTCACCTTCACCGGAATGTCTTTTTTTAACAATGAAGACAAGACAGCCGTGATAGATGACAAGTAAACCTATGCTGTATTGGGCTGAGCATAGTTAATACCAACAACGATATTACTGTTTTTTGTAGGCATGGTAAAACACAAATAAGACAAAAATAAGAAGTGTTATTGTAGATAAGACAAAACAAATGTCACCTAATAGACAAGCCTACAAGATCTAAGTCATATAAGAATAAATGACCAATAAGGAAAAGAAATGATGACTGACTAGAGCTGAGTCATCAAGAAATAAAACAAAAGGGTGAGCGTACACCATTATCTGCGTGGCGCAGAATCAGGTACTAATTGTAACTTTAGATAACGGTGATGAAAATAAACACCATTATCACGCTCGATTACCCAACGAGCGTCTCGATTGTTACGAAATGTAACCATCGCCTGTCTATTCTGCCCATTGCATGATGGCAGAAGACGAACAAACTTAACGTTTGCTGTATAATCAAAAAAATTTCTAAGTGCCTGCCAGGTAGTATCCTGCGGCAGATTTCGCACTAACACTGTGCGAGAATACGCACTTTTCCCAATATATGTAGTATCATTGTCACGAAATAGTGGACAATGATGATATGTATTCTTTGTCACAGAATTAACCTTCCCTTTCAACACCGACATTGTCTTTCTGTTGGATGTCGTATCATCCTGACTGGACTGAGGATGATACCTATCATCACCAAAGGTATTAAATTTACAACATGTCGTAGACATGTCCTTGCTGGGCAAAGTCAAAACTTTGCTGTCAGACTTATTTGTCTTAAACTTCCTATCTAAGTTCCTCATAAACCTAACATTATTTTTCACCCTATTATACTTCTTAGCAATGTTTTTGTCAATGTTGACAACGTCAACAGTTTTATTAGGATCAGTTATATCCTTAGTAAGTTGTCCAATAGATCTATCATCTTCATCAATTTCCAGGATAGTACTCAGAGTGGAGTTGGAAACTGCTGTGCCACATGTATTCATGTTGTTGGCACGAAGTGTAGCCATAGCAACAACAGCGTTACCGTTGCTAAAAGAATGCAAATTTTTTTTCCCAATCATTAATTTCTTTAGGAGTGCAATCTTTACTCCCATGTATGCGTCCTAATGTAAGATCAGCTGATGGATTCTGTAGCATGCACACCTTGACATTACCTGAAAAAAAATGGTGTATTAACATGTACTATGGCAGTGGGGTAGTACTCAATAGTACCCCCGAAGGTCATGCAACGGACATAGTCCCCTGTTGCATAGCTAGGATGTACCAAAGACTGCCGAACTCCAATGGTTATTGATCCAGAGTCTTTTAAAACTGAGACTACCGTACCATTGACTAATCCTCTATTGAACATCAGGGTACCCTTGCCATCGTTCGCTGAAAGACCAACTGCTGTATGAAGGTGTCCACATTTCAGCACCGTTTCCTTGGCCTTCTGAAAAATAGTATTGCATTGTTGGCAACTATTTGCCACATTATAATTAATAGCAAAACATGCAGCAGAAGACTGTGTTGTATTATTGTCAAGTGGGACCTGAGCTATAGGGGTAGTATTATTTGTAACTGCCGCCCCTGTATTATGGTTGTAATGAGATGATCCCCGAGAATGAGATCGATTCCGAGTATAATTGTTAGAATTATCTCGTCGTCCTCTGTAGTAACTATTATCTCGATGTCTCGAGCCATGATTATTACCATTCCAGTTATTGTTATTATTGGGAGTATGTGATCGATTATAATTAGTGTTATGTTGACCATTGTGGTAGTTTGTTTGAGGTGAATAATTTCTATCTCGTGATCTACCTCTGTTGAACTCATTTTTATTGTTGAAATCATTATTATGTCCCTTCTGAAAGTTAACATTGTCATTTCTTTGGAACCTACTTCTGTCTACACTGTGATGTCTTTGTTTGTTATTATGATTGTAGGCCATATTAGACGCCACAGGTAGAGGTTCTCTTAATGAGGAGTTAGAAATGGTTGCATTCGGATGTGCCGAACAGTAGTTTAAAGAAATTTTTTCTAACTCGTCGATAGTACCTGATTTACGCTCCTGCAAATATGCAAAAAATGGCTGGCTAACCGAAGATAATACCTTATCCCGTAGTAGTAAATCAACTAATTTGTCGTATGATTTGTTGACTTCTGCCAGTTCAACCCATCTATTAAATATATTGCGTATGTTCGCAATGAATCCTGCAAAATCTTTTGGAGATTCAGGTAAAATTCCCTTAAATTTCAACCTACAGTGTTCCTCGTCTAGGTGAAACCTTCGTAAAAGCAAGGACTTAATAGCACCGTAGTTATTTGCTATTGATGGGTCAGCATTTTGAGAAGCCGTCAATGGTTCTCCAACCAAGA
The DNA here is from genome assembly GCA_024509875.1 of Oreohelix idahoensis. Taxonomy (NCBI): domain Eukaryota; kingdom Metazoa; phylum Mollusca; class Gastropoda; order Stylommatophora; family Oreohelicidae; genus Oreohelix; species Oreohelix idahoensis. The sequence continues at coordinate 508,632 of JAMPIV010011157.1, forward strand.
ATTCATTTAACTTGAGTACCCATGACTCTTCAGGCAAATGATTTGTTTTGCAAGTCTGTTCAAAACGTGACAGGAACGATGAAAGGTCGTCCACGTTTAAGTTGAGAGTGGGTAATTTAAAGTTGTAGAAATGTTTAGTTTGGCTGGATGACGATCCATTTTGTGAGTTATTATTCTGGTTTGCATCAGCACTTTGTGCTTGTAATCTTGCTGTCTCCAATTTAATACGCGCCAATTCCATTTCTTGTTGTAAAATAATTTCCTCTCGTTTCAATTTATTCTCTTCTTCCTGTTTGGTAATTGCTCTTTGCTCTTCTCTTTCACGTTGAGCAATCTCTCTCAATCTATTTTCCTTGGCAATTTGCTTCATCTCACGTTCCTCCTCCTCTTTCTTTAATGCTGCCTTTTGTTCCTCTTCCTCTTTCTTTAATGCAGCCTTTTGTTCCTCCATTTCTGCTTTATGTTTTTCCAGTTCTGCCTCAGCAAACTGACGAAGTTCTTGGGATTTATAACCATATTCCTTACCAATTTTAACGAAATGGTCTATAGTAAGCATTTTGACGTTTATATGGTAAGTAATTATTGATAATTACTGATTAAAATAGTCAATAGCAGCTTCAGAGTAATTATTATACTTACTCAACTTAGGAATATTCAATATAAATAATCACAATAGTACTGAACTCGTATGTCTAAGTTCAACTAATAGACAATATTTTGTAACAATATTGTATCTAAGTACTAACTATATCATAAATAGTTATGATATCTGTTAACTATAATGTAATTACATCACACAATTAATCTCAATATCCAATGATGTTGGGTATGATTCCTAGTAATTATATTGTTCAATGTACTAAGTCACTCTCTTAGTACCAGAAAAGTATATTAAATAATATACAATGGGTCTATTACCTCAAAGGTAGACTATAAGATTATTTTATTTGGTCAATATATATATTATATTATTATGCCCTAGGCATCTCTTATAAATTGTAGTGCTAATTTCTTGGACTATCACTGCATAATTATGCAATGTCCCATATTAACCTTAAATATCAGAAAAAAATTAATTAAATTAAATTACAAGTGTATCATTGAATATAATATCATATTATTAATGTAGTATTTAATATATATCATGAGGACAAACAAAACAATGATGCAACTAAAGGGTACAAACAATGTCAAGACGCAAACAAGACATTTTCACAATTAAAAATGAATTTATGAACTAAATAAAACAAGCGGAAGTGTCACAAGCCAAATGAAGGGTCAAGGTCTGACCCGAGGTCAACTTAATATTCAAAGTACACAAAAAAATGAATGCAAAAAATGATGACATCACAGGACTCATAACGGACAAACATTTAACAATCATAAAATAAATTGATAGTAAGAGTAGACTGGACGAAATAGTTAACGAACATGATACAAAACTGAATAAAAATGTGAACTTAGTACAAATAAAATACACCAGTTATCTACGGAACGGCACAGCTAACACAAATCGTCAGACGATAGCAGATCTGGACAGGTGGTCCAATGGCAAACCTCAATGGGGCTTCCAAAAATGCAATCGTTTAACTGCCCTAAGACCGACTGAAATCTAGGTGGTCAGCTGTTCGCGACATTCCCCAGAGATTTCAGTTCCCTCCAACCGGCCCGCTAGTTAACAACACTTTAAAACAACAAAAAGTACATTAAACATAGGTAAAAACATGCCGATGTAGGCAGAGGGCATGGACTCAGTTAGCACTGTCACGTTAACGACAATAATTATTGAGCTAAACTTATCTTTATTTGCTGCTTCACTTGATGCTCGTTGTCGTCGACGGCTAGGCCTGTGCCTTTGACTGTCTGCTCCTGTAGTCCATATCGTGTGTTTGCTTCAATGGCTCATGTTTCCCCTGGTTAGACTTAGAAACAGCTTTGGTTTCTCCGACAGTTCACCTACACGACTTTCGGTGACGTCACGTTGTTAGGCATTATAATGAGTACTGCGTCATCTTCGACTGGATCATGTGATCGAAAATTGATCGTAAATATTTGTGGTTAACATGTGCGTAAGGAACAGAAGTTTGTTTCTTTTTTTCTGTCGTTCCCCGCATTCGGCCGCCACTTTTGTTGAAGGACTTTCGTGTGTGGTTACTGGTTGTGTTGCTTGAATTCTGATCGTGCTAATATTCGTACGCGAATGGGGTGAACCTCACCTTTGGTTTGTCGTAATGCCTGAACTTGGCATCAAGATGTAAACAACTGTTCATCTTATTAACTCAGCAACTTGATATAAAATACATAATTCATAATGGTTGAATGGTGTAACGTGATTCAACGAATAATGCCTCCGGTTCGAGTCCTTCACAATTTAATATGGATTACACACATACATAAACAGTTCAATTCACACATGAGGTACATGCATCAATCAATCAATAGCGTAGACTGCTGTTTTACATGTCAATGTCCGTTTAAGGATACAATGCAGTAATTGTCGTCAGAACATCACAGCTATATGCACGCGCAGATAGAATGGCTACCTGCCGACAGTGAGACTGTGAGTCTAATTACTTTGTATAAAGTAGACGATTATCTTTCTCCTTCCAAGGATTTAGTTAATCACTAACCTCCATAAGTTTCCTCTCATGTAGAGTTCTAGGACTGACCCTGGTCCATCATAAATGCACATATAAACGGCTATATCATGCCATTGAATTGGAAGGTTAACAAAACGCAGCTATTCAGCTTGGCGGTCAAGTAACAAAGGGTAGCGTCTCCTAGTTACCGACTATGACCCAAACAACGCTAGACACGTCATAATCGATCGTGTATGGAGCGTTCAATAATTGAAACATCTATCGCAATATATTAAATGTCTTAACCGTTACATTTGCACGTCCGCTAACCTTTAGCAGACGGCGTTAATATCATATACCGTAACATCTGTACAGGATCTATTTTGTCGAAAACCTGCTTATTCATCTCTCAGTTGCTTGTCTATGGACTCTTTTAATCTCTCCAGGATGATTCTGTTTAATACTTTTGCTGGCACTGATAGTAACATTATTCTTCTATAACTTGTGCACTCTTGTAAATTTCCCTTATTAGGCAACTTGACCAGATCACCTTCCTTCCATTCTGCTGGTATTTCCTCTCTCCCAGACTTTGCCAAGTAGTTTGTATAATATCTCTGTAGAGATATCTCTGTTTGGATGGCCTCTGCTGGATTGCAATATGGACCAGCTGCTTTTCCATCTTTCAGAAGCTTTATGGCTTTCTTTATTTCTTCTCTATTTGGTCGTTCACAGCTGATTTGTAACTCCTCTTCTGCTGGCTGGATGTCTGGGGGATTAGTTGGAGATGGTCTATTGAGAAGTTCCTCAAAATGTTCTGTCCATCTCTTCATTTGTTCTTGTATATTACTAAGCAATTTTCCATTCTTATCTTTTATGAGGCCATTTGCTTGCTTATATTTCCCTGTTAGCTTCTTTGTGTTGTTGTACAAGTCCCTCTTATTTCCTTTTGCTGCAGCTTCCTCTGCTTCCCTTGCCAAATCATCAATATATTTCATCTTGTCTCTTTTGATGTTTCTTCTTACTTCTTTGTTTGCTTCTATGTACACTTCATGAGCCTTCGCTTTGGAGCTTCTGGTTTTGCTTCTGTTTAAATCTGCTTCCTTGTTTTTCCTGTCTTCTATCTTACTAATGGTTTCTGTTGTTATCCATGCTTAGTGCTGATGTTCTCTTTTTCTCAGTACTTCTTCACATGTCTCGTTCCATATATTTTTTACTTGTTGCCAGTGGTCTTCCGTATCTGTTTCATCTTCCAGCTGTTCGAGTACTTGGTATTTGTTGGATACTGTGATTGAAAATTTTTCTCTTATTTCCTGATTTCTTAGATATCCCACATTATACTGTTGTCTATAGCTATATGCTGTTGTAAATTTCTTGAGTTTTAATTTTGTTTTAGCCAACAGAAGATGGTGGTCTGATACAACATCTGCTCCTCTACATACTTTTACATCATGCAATGATGACCTAAACTTCTTGCTTATGCAGATGTGATCAATCTCATTCTCAGTTCTGTGGTCGGGTGATATCCATGTTGCTTTATGTATTCTTTTATGTGGAAATATGCTTCCTCCTATAGCTAGTTGATTGAAGCACAGAAGTTTGCTAATAGTTTCCCATTCTCGTTCCTCTCATACCTAATCCCTGCGTTCCCATGATTTCTTCAAAGCCAGTGTTTTTTTTTTTTTTTGTTCCTATTTTCGCATTTAGGTCATCCATCAAAATTGTGATGTCCTTTCTTTTCTTATTGTCCAAGACACTTTGAAGTCTGGTGTAAAAGTCTTCTTTCACAGATTCTTCTTTATCGTTTGTTGGTGCATAACACTGAATGATGTTTATATTTACTTTCTTTTTGGCTGATTTAAACCTTGCAGTTATAATTCGGGGTCCCATTGTTTCCCATTCTATAAGTGCCTTCTGTGCTTCCTTGGACAGCATTAGAGCCACCCCTTCACTGTGTTGGGCTCTTTCCTCCTCATGTCCTGAGGGCAACACCATTTCTCCTGTGATCAATCTTTTCTCTGTGCCTTTCCACCGTGTCTCGCAGAGACCCAGGATATGAATCCTCTAATTTGACATTTCTGCTGCTACCTGTGCAGTTTTCCCTTGTTCACACAGAGTGCGAACATTCCAGGTGCCAATCCTGGAGATTTTCCTAGACGAAAAAAGGTTAGTCGGCAACCCAGACTCCTTTCCAGAGGACTTTCTTCTGTCTTGGGCGGCTGAGTTGATTTATATTCTTTATTTGACTTGTCCTTGTTTGTTGAAGTTTTTGTGGTAAAAAGTTTTTTACGGGATGGGGTAACTAGCCCCATGCCCAACCCTCCTTAGTCGATTTTACGACATGCTTGGTAGGGTACAGTGTTACTATTCTTTGCTCCCCTTTCGGGCCCTGGTAACACATGGGTGGCATATTGAGGAAAGTAAGATGTAATTGTAGACATTTGCAGAGAAGGCAATCGGAAGTTTTGTTGCCATATATGGGAGAGGTGACCTTTTGCATCATGCACATTATTTCAGGCGAAATAATTTTGAATTACCAAACAAAACACGCATGTTGAAACGATTGGAGCCCTGCTTAGCATCGTAACAAACAAATGCGGGGGAAGAAGGGCAATATAACCTGACGTTTTTGCAATTTTAAGACACTGTGAAAATTCACTCGTGCCAAGAAGACCACCAGACTGGTAGAGTAAGAATCATATTTCATATATATGACCAGACTTTGTGGAACATCTTGAAGGACGTAAAGAGCCCAGAAAAACCATTTTAATATGGAAAACCGGTATCTCATGAAACTGAACACACGGAGTCAAAGTGGGAATCCATTGGTAACATAACAACACCCCAGAAACGTGTAAAAAGGCATCTGCTAGTGCCTTAACTTCATTCCTCTGAGCAAACAGTCTGTGAGCCAAGATGGGCGTAAGTTGTGCATTTGACATTCTATGTTTTTCATTACTAACATGTGAACTAATATTTATATATTGCCATGTGAATATTAATATGTGACAATTGGTAGTGGATGTCCAAGTCATTTGATGCTGGCAACCTCAGTGTATAGAATGATTATTTCATGTACCACTACTGCAAGGGCTTGTGACTGCTTTATTGCTAGTTTCTTACAGAGAACTAAAAGCATAGGTAGTCCCAAGTTCCATATGGAGCAGGGAGGGAAAGATGAAAGAAATGATGTACATTTTAATTATAATATTTACAATTACAAACCAGTGTAAATGTCTATGTAAACATATTCACTTTTAAATTAATGAAAGTTTCAAAGCTTTTCAACCGGTGTAGATGTAAATGAAAACAGATTCAATCTATATTGTGAACATTTTCCAACTAGTGTAGATGTAAGTGTAAACATATTCTATTTATACCATTAACCTTTTCATTTGAAAGTAAAGTAAATATAAAGCTTTTCAATTTAAATCGTTTTCTATTGAGGGATTTAGCTTAATTCTCATCGAGGGTAAATTCTGCGGTGGATGGGATGATGCAATAGGAAGATTGGGACACATAAGTATGTGTCGGGAAATTCAATACTCAGAGGGTATCTGTTTCTATTTGTTTACCATGCTAGTTGGGGGTACTAGCTGAGGGTATTAATCCCTGGAACAAAGCGAGGGTAGAAGCACCGTGACATCGAACTAGACACCATCATCAGAGGGTCTTAGAGGCGTGGGACAAGCTTTGCAGTTACTCCCTGATCTTATTTGGAACGGGCTGCGCCTTTAATCTTGACCAGACACGCGAGAACTGCAATGACCTATCTGCACAGAACCCAAAAACCCAGCGGGAGAAGAAACTACCATTTGCAGCTAAGTCAAACCTAAAAGCTGCCACGTGACATCTTAAAAAAAACACCATTCCATCACACGATGATGAGTGTGTTCCTGTTAAAGATTATTCAAATTGTTAACTGTTAAAACTTAGTTGATTATTAAATCTGTTATTTGTAAATATACAAATTTAACGTCAGTTTAATCACTTTGAATATACTGCATGTTTGTCTCAGTCAATTTACTGTATACACTCTAAACAGAGCTATACTAATAATAAGAATTCCACTGAGTAAATCAGGGTGGGGGCTTGAACGAGCTTAAACTAATAATTGCTTAATTCTTCATAAGAGGCGGCGGATCAGATATAAGTTAAAAATTGCCCTGCCCAACGCAGTATTGTTCTTGACTTCTGAAATATCTTATGAACACCTTCAGATAGAAGCATCATTATCCTTCTATCTCCACCTCTGCCAAGATAAATCTTGTGCGAAGATAGACACCTTTGAAGACCCAAATTATATACTCTTTTGTTTTGGCCACTGTTGGACCACTACTGCAAAGCAGGGGAGGCTATTCCGTGACAATATAATTATAACAAAATTCAATATATTCTTAGTATCGTTAATTCCCCCCAGCAGTAGTGGTTTCAGATAACTAAGCTTTTTAGTCAGTTTAAAAGTAAAGCTTAGACAACAGGAGACAGGATCGGCTCAGTGTAGTCTCTCCTGAGAGATTGAAGAAAAAAGTTTTGTTGCTAAGAGAGTAAGAAAGACAGAGATGATAACAAGCTGAATCAGTCAAAGAGCGTTTTTCATTATTTAACTCATGCAGAGGTCTCTGGTGACACTTTTATTTGTCTCACTCATCCACTCTTGGTTGCACAGTTAGTACCCGTATATAAAGTAGCTACAGTAGACTGCAGAATAAAACTGGGCAGGACAAATGGTGTGAGCTTTTCTCGTTGTTTGTGGTTGTTGTTCTCCGACGGTTTACACGCGGCCACTCGCTAAGTGTGACTTAGGGTCAAAGAAGTAAGATACAAGTCAGACTTGCACTGGACAAGGTCTCAGGATTTGTCAGCCGTCAGCGTTGTACAGCTTTCTGAACTGGTTACAATATCCACTAGAAATTGAAAAGAAAAAGCACCGTAATTACCTCTCTAATGATTACAGAGAGATTGCCTGCATAATCTTTATTTTATCAGCTATTAGACTGGGCTTTCCTTTCCACCTGAAGACTTTTCCTTGTATGGAAGGCAAAGCTCGTTTTACGAAGCCTTTGTACGTCAGCCATGATGGTCACAGATTCAGCGTCTGTCAGTCCCATTTTCCGCTGTTCGCTCAGCGAGTTTGTTTGCTCAACCACAATAATACCTGTACAGTTTTCATTTTCCTACTAGCCTGCTACTGTGGAAGTTAACATCCAGCTAGTTATATAATTGTATTGTTAGATAATATAACTAAATCGGTGGCATTACACAATCAGACCGATTATTATCGGACATAAGTATTTATCAAACATTCATTCTGGTGTACACATGAACAGAATGAAAATTACTGTTTCAATTTATACAAAGTTACAACCCTTTTAAACTCATTTCTCTCTGTGAGACTCATTTAAATAATGAAGGAAACCTGAGTCGTGAGAACAGTCAATAAAAACATAAAGGTAATTAACAAGCACTTGTTGGACATAAAGGATGATACTAGACAAAAAAAAAGAAAATATGAGTGATAGGCTTACGGGAATCGAACCTAGGACCAACCATATGGCGCCATCGCCTTGCTGTGACAGTACATGGCGAAAGGACGCTCAGCCAATTTTGCACCCCACAATAAGTGCATCATTGGCTGAGGTCATTCTCATGACACCCACACAACTATGGTGTATAGGACCCGTAGACGACCTAGACAATCTAAAGACGCAATCACTAAAATAACTTTCCTATCAGCAAGTATAGTTAATATAGACCAAATAAAGCCAGAAATACGTGTGTACAGTAATGTGTAGTGGAAGACGAATAACAGAATAGACGTGTAGGTTAAAGTCACGGATGGGTGAACTCTTAAATAAATAATGGCGCATGGCGATGGCGCTGTTTGGTGTCAATCTTTATGTCACACGAGTTCCCGTTAATTACCTTTATTTATTTATTTACTTACTTATTTATTTACTGTTCTCAGAACTCAGGTTTCCTTCATTATTTATTTAATAGTTCCCCCAAAAAACAAAATGAAAGTTATAAAAATGAGGAAAAACGAAACAAAAAATATTCCATCTTCCGACATATTATGCTTCGGAGATTAACAAAAATTGTCCCATTAAAATGATAGCACAATAAATGTTATATAGTTTGCTGCGAACAATAATATTGTAAAGGCTTAGATGAAGTTACAACGACAGCGTTTAGCCTGGATATGTGGTCATATTTTTTTTTAATGTTCATTTTCAAGATTTAATGTCAAGCCTTAGCAAGATGACGTCTCTTCGACCTTTCATTTCGTGGATGCTTTTGGAAAAGCGGCTTTCAGCTGTGTAATTTGCCCGGCCTAGTAAACATTGGATCAATTAAGTGGTACATCTTCTGGGTCTCTTTATATCCCAGACGGCTATGTAGAATTAAAGTCAGAGAATCAGCTTTGAGAATTCTCGCTATGACCATTCTTTGTCCGACGTTGGGCAATATCGGGTCGGAACATTTATTAAATATCTGAATCTATCACACAATGTGCAGCAATCATATTAAAGATGTGTGAACTTCAGTCTAAATTAACAAAACACGGATATATCTTTTTCAATGAGTTTTTTTAAATTCGGAGTAAAATTATAGCGTTTAGTTTCACAATGTTTATAAGGCGTATATGATGCAATTAGTATAGTGTGACGGCGCCTTCTTCTCATCGCCATTTTGTCTGTCGTTCTCAGCGCCATTTTGTCATTCCCATTGTCTCCGTGGTTCACTGCCTTTTTACCAAAACATCTTCAAGAAGAAGATATATTACTAGGCCACAATAAAGCCAAGAAATAGTTGTGTGTTATATTTGTGTTTTCGCTCTTTCTAGAGCATTCATCGCGTGTGTTATTTAAGTGGCCCAATTACTGCGCGCGCGGAACAAGTTGAGTGATTAGGCTTAGCGGCTTATATAAAGAAGTACCTGGCCAGCAGAGGCATCTTTGGGTTCCGTTTCATCGTTCGTTCCATCTGATAGAACCAGCACCAGTCATCACGGTAAGACAGCACTATACTAAAACGAGCGTCCTTCTCAGGGCGAACACAGCCATCGGAATTCACTAAAATGGGTCGTATCAAGCCACAAGCGAAAAAGAGGAAAGTGTACAGAAGCCCTCAAACACTTGTCAGCAGCATCAAACAAGATCCTGTAAAGAACAAACAGAGTCAACCAGATAGCACGATTACTCGAACTACCAACTTCGTGGCCAGTCCTTCTCAGAAGACAAACAAAGCAACCGTTGATACTACAACCGATGAGCGACCCGAAGCTTCGAAGGAAAAGGGCAAGAGCAGATTGCCGGAAAGCAGTGCGGCCCCAAGTGCTAGCGTGGAAGTAGATGATGATGAAGACCCAGAACGTAAAGAAATATTGAGAGCGTTACAACAGTTGGAGCAGATGACGGAAAGAATACAGAAAAGGGCAGAAGCACACGTCTCTGGCCAATATTATAAAGACCCAGAATATAAAGACATGTTGAGAGCGCATCAACAGATAAAGCAGATGCAGGAAAGACGAGAGAAAAGAAGACAGGAGCCTGAAACCATGGGGCCACCACCGCACATACCCGAATCGTCAGCAGAAACCCTATCTACCACAGAGATGCTGCACCAAATACCGTTGACACCACCACACGATGCCGAGATGACAGCCGACCCACCTGCAAGCACCATGAAAGAACTGACAGAGACAGCTCCTCAGCAAAGACAGATACAAGAGGAAGATATCGAAGAGACCAATATAGATACACTTCGAAGAATTGACGACGGAGACGAGTTCCTTAGGCTCGCTCTTCAAGAAGCGATAGTAGAAGTAGACCCAGGAGTGCTGAACATCGAAAACACTGAGAAGCAAGCTACCATTCCTGGTCCTAAGGAAACAACAGCAGACAACTCAAGGGCCCAGAAGCAAGATATAACACCTTATAACAAAGAACGGGAGAAAGATTCGAGCCAAGACTGTGGAGGGGAACAAAGATCAAACACCAAAGGGACCAATAACGCAGAAACGATACGGGAGAGAATTGTAAAGATCACCCAGACGTCAGGAAGCGAGGCCTCACTCAGGGCCCTACCCGACAACAAAGTGATCAACATCCTCGAGGTGATAACTGGAAGAAGAGGTATCGCTAAAGTAGGGAGGCACGAAAAGAGAGTCGTGCTTTCACTCAACAAAACAGACAAAACCACCTCGCTGATGATCGAACTGGAATCCGGTCCAAAAGAAGTCCAGTTGCCCCACCAAATAAAAGTGGTGGTGGAGAAATACATAACAACAAAGAAGTTGGTCATCAGAGGGGTGGATACCAGTTGTTCCGAAGCCGAGGTCCACAGACGCCTTCAGGATGAAAACGCAAATCTAAAAATCAAGCAGGTCGAGAGACTAAAAACCTGGGCCAAGAAAGATACCAATCTGATGATAGTTACGGTAGAAGGATCGATAAGACCCGAGAGACTGACGCTCGAAACCACAACCAAAAAGACAGAAGCCTATATCCCTCCGGTGATGCAGTGCTCCAACTGCCAGCAGTTCTCGCACACAAAGAAGACGTGCAGGAGGGATGCAGTCTGTCGATAGTGTGCGGGTGGCCACCCATACCGCGATTGTCCCAAGGCGAAGGAGGACAACAACTACAAAACAATAAACTCAAACCGCACATGTGCAAACTGCCTTGGAAACCATGGGGCTAGATACCGAGGCTGCCCGATGTTCCAGGAAACCAAGAGCATCCTGAAGGAAGCGGTTTCCAAAAACATTCCCTTCAAGGAGGCAAAACACAGAGTGGCTGCGGATGCTGCAGAAAAACAACGCACGATAGACAGACGACAGTTACACAAGCTGACCGCTGAAGTCAGAGAAATGAAAATGAAACTGCGAATCGAGAACAACAGCAAGCAGGCCGCCGAAGAACCAACCGACAGTGGAGAAGATGCGATAGACATGCAGAACATAAAACACATGATGGAAGAAATGAAAATAATCCAGCAGCAAGTAGAAACAGATGTCAAGAAGCTGACAGAAAAAAACACAAAACTACTCCAAAGAATAGAAGCAGAAAGAATAGCCATTGAGGAAATATCATCAAACAGCACGCGAGAAACTAAAACGAACAACCAAGCAGTAAAAGAAATCATCAAGAAACGCTAGAACAGATACTACCAACGATAATTGAAAAAGCACTGTCACAGATACAGGAGAGCAAGAAGACAAAAGCAACAGAAACTATGAGCGTAGAAACACACAAAACTAAACGAGCCAGATAGTTGAGGCAGGACATAAAAAACACCATGAGCGCGACACGGCACCACAAACGGACAAAGAGGAATCCAGACAGCCAGCTAGTGGTCCTATTCAGGACCAGTCACCTCCAGGACTACGAAAGAGATACCAGTGAAGACGATAACACCCTATATACCCCAATTATAACCAAACTTACAGGTTGAACAGGGTATCACAGCAACATAGCAGGAGAAAACAACAACAACAACAAGCAGAGGCATCTTTCTTCGTTAGAAACCCAGAGTAAGAAACCAGAGTCGATCTGTAGATTTCTTGAACACATTAGCAATCGAGCACTGGCTGGGTGTTTTGTTTTGTTTGCTTTGTTTTATTTGTTTAATGTTTGCTTCATGCGCTTGGTCACTGACTGGGTTGTATGAATAAATACAGCCCCTGCCTTAAGAATCAGAGTTTTATTGTTTATCGGGTCGGTTGCGAGTGTGCAAGAAGGTGATCACATATCACAACAGCATCATTATCATCTCGCCCACCCTATCACCATAGGAAGAAACGGAGAAATAACATCTGGGCAGTGTCACATAAACTACGATCAGAAGCTGTACGAGTGGACATAAAAGTCATGAAGACTGTCACGCAGAGCTAAGCAGAAGGCAGTAGAAACATTATTGGCAATGGGACGGCACCAGTAAATTAATGCTACTGTACTGGACGAGAGCTGGTGCTGTTGAAAGGATATCACACTAGGTTTTCTCATTTGAATAGTGTATTGATTTTAACCAAATATTTTATGTACTAACTTTGACGTTACAGCAGAAAATTGATATAAGGGTGAGAGAAACCATGATACTACATGATACTATGATTGTAGGATAATAACATTTGAATCATCCGACAAAATTGAGAAAAAAACTTTAATGCCTGTAAAGAAAGTCTATTTTTCCAGACCTCGTCCAGGCCATGAATTACGAGTTTCGGTACTTACTGATAATACTGATTTTATCGTCAGCAATGGAAGTATACTGGAGATCACAACGCAGAAAAGTGATCTTTTCTTTAAGCTTGTGTGTTTACAGGAAAGCAAACAGGTGAATATAAATACGATACCAGATAAATAAAAATCAGTCAATCATTTCCCTTTGAACTAATTATGGAGCACGCAGTAACCAATGGCAGCTGGTCTTCTGGCAGGAGGTCTGCATTTATATAATCTTGCAGCGTTGGTTTCTGTAACATTTATACACTGATCGGTAGTTTCTATTTATCATCTCATCTCATCCCGTAACCCGTCATGGGTCGTAGGGGTGCCATGGTGGAAGCATCAGCAGACAGGGTCCTCCACTGCTCTCTATCCTCAGCAATGCGTACAAGTGTGGAAAAACCGTGTCCTGCCCATTCTTTGATGTTATCAGCCCAGGATTTTCTCTGCCTTCCTCTTCTCCTTTACCTTCGACTGTTCCCTGAAGGATCGTTTTCGAAAGAGAGTCATGACGAGTTACATGCCCAAACCAGGCAAGCTTTCGACGTTTCACTATTGCCAAAAGTGGTTCTTGGTGGCCTGCATAGGTGTTTATCTTCTCTCTAACATAGACATTTGTTCTGTGCTCTTTATAGCAAATGCGCAAAATTCTTCTATAACATTTATGCTCGAAAGCCTGAATCATTCGCTCCGTATCTGCAGTGAGTGTCCAGCCCTCACACCCATACAAGAGAATAGATAATACAAGTGATTTGTATAATTTGATCTTCACAGGAAAACTGATGTTACTTTTCCAGATCATATTCAACCTTGTCATGGCAGCTGAGGCCATCTCAAGTCTTGTCTTGATTTCTTTACTTGATCTTCCATCACTACATATAGTGGACCCGAGATATTTAAAGGTGCTAACTTCTTCTAACGATTGCCCATTTAACGTAATGTTGGTCGGAACATGTTTCTTATGGCTATTCACCAATATCTTGCTTTTTTCTATATTAATTTCCATCCCATATGTTCTTGTTACTTTCTCCAGTCTAGAGGTAAGGTCTTGAAGTTCTGACTCTGATCCAGCTATCAGATCAATATCATCAGCAAAACGTAGGTTGCACAGAGGTCGGCCTCCAATCGATATGGTTGATTTATAATCGTAGAGAGCCTCCTGCATAATATGTTCTAGATATATATTAAAGAGCACTGGTGACAGAATACATCCTTGGCGAACTCCTACAGTTGTTTTGAAAAATTATCCAATGTCGTTGCTTGCAAAAACAGCACTGCTTGCGTCCTTGTATAGTGCTTCAATGATATCTATGATGTTAGTATCAAAATTGAATTTTCTCATTACTTGCCATAAGCCTTCATGCCAGACTCGATCGAAGGCTTTTGTGAAATCGATGAAGTTATGGTATAAATCGTGTTGATGTTGGAGATGTTTTTCGATAAGTAATCTAATATTGAAGATTTGTTCTGAGGTACTTCTTTTTGGTCTAAAGCCAGCCTGTTCCTCTGACAAGATTTCTTCTGATTTCTGTTTTATAGCTTGTTGAATAGATGGTATCTCAATATGTTGTGGCCAGTGCGGAGTGTGAAGATTACCACTTGTTCTCTTTGGTTGAGCTGGTAGTATGCATCATTATGTGTATTCTTCTTCTCTTCTTCTTCCGTCCTTAGCCACCGACCGTCAAAGCAGTCAGTGGCCATTACGCCTAGGGGCGTCTTAGGGCAACAGCAGATAGGTTTTCTTTGCCATTGTTTCCCATCACGCCTAGTGGCGTCTTTAGGGCAACGGCAAATCAATCCATTTGCTGTTGTTTCCGTAATCGAAGTGACTGGCAAACGGGTGATCAGCCCGTTGTGCATTATGTGTATAGCCTGGATGATCTACATCCCATTTGTTTCTGTATCTGATTCTGATAAAATTCTTTGCCTCCTCGAAAGTTACGCTTGCATCAGGCTGAGGTAGACTTCCACCTTCCTTTGCCAGTCTGTCAGCCTCTTCATTGCCGGTGATGTTACAATGAGATTGGATCCATTGGATCACAACACTTTTGAATCGTTGACATAGTTTGTGGATCACTATTCTGAGGTCATCCAGGTCTGTCAGAGGAAGTCACGGTATCAGAGGAAGTCACGTACCCAGTTATACATTCTACCATTCAATTTTGTTGTTGAGCAACTTATGATAAAGTTCTTTCCATACCTTATAAAAAGCTTTAGTTAGGTCCACGAAAACAGCCAGTACTTTTTTCTTCTCTTGAAAGGCAATTTTTCTTCCTTGGATAAATATACCTCACCTGATATATAATGTCAAGTGAGGACAATCAGACAAAGTATGATCTTATGAATTGATAAGGTATTTTCTAGTATTAAGTTAATCTTATCTCTGTGGTCTTCTAGTAGATCTCTGAAAGAGAAATTGAGACAGCGAGTTTCCCCTTTCGGCACCATTCTACCCTAATCCGATTACTAGTGTTGCGACTGTATGTCCGGCTCTGCCCCTAAGGTAAAAGGATAAATTCAAGTACGCGTTCGCCAACATTTAAACAAACATAAATGTGACTATGCAAATAAGAACATACACTGTTGTGTAAAATAACACATAAAATTTTAGAATTGCAACCCAAAAAATAAAAATAATAATCATCATACAATATCACATTACAGTTTGGTATTTTTTCCAAGTACCCATAGAGAATATTAAAATAAGAAATTTGATTACTGCAGCCGAATGGTATTGGATTAATTACCTTTGCTGTTGTATATAAGATTCCCAGTTTTGTTGCTCAGGTTTATATTCAGCTTGAGGTTATTTAGGTTTCTTCAAAGGGTTTTGGTTGCTGGGTTTATGTTTCTGTCTGACCCAGTGGCTGCTGTAGGTTCAATTTTAACATGTTCGACTCTGTGTTTAGGTTTTGGGCTGCATTTTTGGACAACAACTGCAGTAAGGGCATTCTCGACGAATTTTCAATACTGCTTCCTTCTCTAGAATGCTTTAGGTTATTAAATCCACTTTTAATCCTATTAATTCATGGCTCTTTGAACTGGAACACACTAGGAAATTTGGAAGTACTCACGCACATCAGTTTCGTTTTGAGAACCGAATACCGCTTTTTCGTGCGATTTTATTCTCGTTGATGGTGCACTCGCCCAAGATTGACGTTGGTGAAGGGGTCCAAATGCCAGAGATTGTCTGCTTTTGCGAATAACCATACTTGATTCCACATTTGCATAAGGTATGGTCCTAAGTTGTCCTTAAGCACGTGCATGGGCGTAACAAGTTTATTCTTTCAAGATGTCGTCCCTATGTTTCCGGTGTACTTCAGAGGACAGGCAAGAAAGATTGATGATCTTCTATGTCTCCAGTACGAGGAAACGTTTCCCGCCTTAAATGTGGCCTCGGTTATACTACAAACACATGCCTATCTGCCATCTACTTGAAATGATTTTTGTAGCAACGACACCCGTGTGTCTTGAGTAGTCCTGGTCTTTCGAACTTGTTTATGTGCCCTTGCATTATCACAACTGGTCGCAGGTGTGCAAAGACGTTTTATTTGAAGCTAGAAGAATGGAGCGAGAGAGTGGTGCTGAGGTAAAAAGCGGACTTAACAATGCCCTTACTGTTAAAAAATGCCAACGATGGTATCCTTAAATATACCAATGCGTAAAGGAAGCACATTTTTCGTGACAGAAGGACGCGATCCACATTTCGGTATTTCAGGTGACAACAACAACAAATGTTTTAAAAAATAGAAAAAGAAGAAAAACAAAAGAGGGCGACAAAGAGAGAAGATATTGAATAGATCCACTTGGTAACTGTTAATGGTTAATTGGGGGGTGTGTAAATGTGGTTATACATTACGCTGATAAAGGCAATCAGCAGGTGTCGGGCTTACGGATAGCCGACGGGTGTGGATGTATGGATGTTAACTCACGCGAACGTCATGTAGTCCTGTTAAGTCACTTGCAACCACACACACCATAGCAAACATCGGAGTCAGTAAACGTTGAACTCCTAGTAACGTTTTACACTGTTTATTACGACACAGCAAACGTAGACATATGGTAACACAGTACATAAGCACATCATGGAACATCAGCAGTTCAACACATCCGTATGCAGCATACACAGTATATAATTAAGCCTATCCCTGGCTTAGAAGTAATATAAATACGTTCTCTATGTCCTCTTTCAATCTACAACAGCGTGCACAGCTCATGATAAACAAGCCGCAATAATCCTTGGCTTGGAAGTAATATAAATATGTTCTCTATGTCCTCTTTCAATCTAAAATAGCGTGCACAGCACATGATAAACAAGCCGCAATAATCCTTGGCTTGGAAGTAATATAATATTCTGGAATTATCACATATTCCTTTTATTCAAAATATATCCTATCCTGGGACACACTGACGAACATGGTCTAACATCCATTTCGGAGCTCTGCCCAGATTCAACTGTCACGAAAATATCCCCTGCTCAAAAACAGGTCATCGAAAATTCATCCAGGCGCGAACTCCCTCGCTGAGATGTTAATAGAGTTCGTACGCCTTCTACCCCAACCTATCAATAGAATGTTCGACCAGTTTCCTTGTGTTATTTTTTCAAACAAACTAACAAGCAGGTACAGTAGAGCTGTGTTAAAAAATTACTGGGTATACAGCTCCCCACTAAAAAATCATCATAATCACCCATAGCGTGTTTATAAGCGTGTTTACAAAAAAACGGACCTGAGCATACAAGTATTTTAACGCTTAACTCCCCTTAATAAAACTTAACAGTAACATTGACAGAAAATCCACAAGCAACTAGAAAAGTGTGGTATACTTCCCTTAATCTGCCGTAACACGAATTATGGCCAGAGATTTAGAGTAAATGATAAATTTAGAAAATGGCAGTGAACCGTTGCTCAAGAATTACTCTTGGCAGTAGAATCAATATAACGATTGTATTCCTATATAGGAAGCCTTCATGATTGAAGGATGACAAATATAAAAAGATGAGCAACATCTGGTTCTGCTAAGTTTTTATACTCGCCGCTTGTGGCTGCTTGTCTCCCCTGCTCTGCAGTAGTGGTCTCCTATGGCCAAACTTTGAATAAAAGAATGAGGGTTTTCAAAGGTATCAACCTTCGCTTAAGATCACTCTTGGCAAAGATATAAATAGAAGGTTGGTGATTCTATTATAAGGAGTCTCACAGGGATTTTTAGAATGGTAATTATAATATAATTATAATGTGAAGTCAGTCCTATTGTATGGCTCTGAGACATGGAGAACAACAAAAACAACAACCAAAAAGCTACAGACTTTTATAAACGGGTGCTTGCGTAGAATAGAAGGACTGAAATGGTATGACAAAGTCACAAATGTGGAATTGATGACAAGAACCAGACAAGTGCCAGTGGAACAAGAGTTGAGAAGAAGACGCTGGCGATGGATAGGACACACATTGAGGAAACCTGTTGATAGCATTACAAGGCAGTCCTTGTTCTGGAATCCACAGGGAAAGAGAGGCAGAGGTAGACCACAAAACACATGGAGAAGAGAACTGGAGACAGAGGTGAAAATGATGAGGAAAACATGGAAAGAACTTGAGATGATGGCACAGGACAGGAAGACTTGGCAAGTGTTTGTTGAAGGCCAATGCTCCTTGGGGAGCTAAAGGGTATTGATTAATTGATTATAACGACTGAGTCATCTAATTTGTTTTAAACTTGGTATTTGTAGCAAATGTAATTTTTGCTGGGGAGGTTAAGATGTTATACCTAACAAGAAAGATAGTTGTGTCTGTGTTAACTGTGTGAGGTCAAGCACATGTAGGTCCCTGACTATAAAAGGAATGATGATGATGATGATGATATTGATCAGGGAACCTAACGCTACCTCCCTAGATCTCACACAGTCCGTATTTTGATTCTAGTGGCTGGTGTATGATGTCTCTAGTGTCTAGGGGTGAAATGAAGATGATGGTACATCAACAAAATGCACTTTAACTCACCATAATAAAATGAATAAGACAGTGGTTAAAGTTTTCTTTTAAAATTTGAATGTTTTTTTCTTTTTACAATTTAATCTGCCTGTCCCGCCAACTTCTTTTGGACAGGTCTTTGAAAATGAGGAAATATATTTACATATAATGTTGTAACTAAAATATGGACTCTTTGTCCTATGAATATATGTTAATATAAAGTTCCTGTAGGTGTATTCACAGATTAATACTTTTATAGTTGTTAGTGATTGTCATATGTTATGAGGAGCTGTTGTTTACATCACGCCCCATATAATTCAATGTTATTTTGATAGGAATTATTTTCTTAGGATGAAATGTCAGAGGTCCCAGCTGATAACTTGTCCCATGGGATTCTTCGTAGGTCGAATATAAGTCAGTATATCAATGTAGAGACAATGTCGATCAGCACCCACACGTAAGCTCCTTCAGGCTATCAGCTGACAGCTTAAACTTTATAATGGAGACTTTACACCCACTCATCAAGTTTCCTGTCACCGGATGGTAACAGGAAATAAAAACTCTGCAATAAAAAGACACCCTGGCCTTTTCAACCTGATCATAACTTCTTATCCCTATCTATACATGACGGTATGGGGTCAGCCTCTTGTGCATTCATGTGCATCAGCCCCTAATTTATGACTCACACCCTTCTGTGACCACACCACAGGCCCTATGGCAGATACGCCACTGTACTTTTACATAGTTTGCTTCAATGCAATAACGTGGAGTAACCACATCTCCTTATATATGATTTTCTTCTTTTCTTTTTCTTTTCTAACTTATAAACGCTCTAGGCATGTTGAAAAGTGTTCATAGAACACGGAGGCTTCCTAACATTTCCAATACAAAATATTAATACAAAATCATAATAATATGCAACAGTCAAATACAGTTCAATGTGAGGACTCAATAATGTTTGCTTCCGGCATGTCCTTCACTTTTCCACAGCTGTATCTGACTTTTTCCAGTTTTAATCAAGCATGTAAATACATAAAGCATTCTTACCACTAGTTCAAAGAAATATGTCACAAATAACGTTGACTGGCAAAGAATATGGCCTCAGTTTTGCTCTGCCCCGTCCAGATTGTGAATTAGTATTTAATTTTACAAGGTATCACATCTGATCTCAACGTAAGTGTTTGAATAAAGTTTTCTAGTCAAATGGCCAAGAGACCACTATGCCTTTTGCCAATATCTATTAGAGCCGACCAATGAAAGAAGGCACTAATACAACTTTTTAAAAATTTAGTTTGAAAAAAAACAAAACAATTCCAAACAAACTATGTGCCTCTTAGTCCATTGGTCAGTCTGCGTTAGTTATGCCCAATAGAAAAAGATGTTTCGTTTTAGTTACATTTTTCCTATCTCTCCCCTTTTACTACTATACTCTTATACCAACTAATTGAATTTGAATTACTACAATGCCTCTTTTTTTTTAAACTAGCGTCCCCACTAACGTTATGTATAACGAGCAAGAACAACAGTCTGTCCAGTCAAGCGTCCGTAGACATTTAGTATTTTCTCAATAACTTGGCTAATACTTGGACTACCATATTTTTAAAAACACATTTTTGTCTCTTGCTACGCTAACTCGCTTTCTCGTCACTGACAGTTAATTTGCTCACAATGCTGACAGAAATGGTACTAATGTGTACTCATCTCTCAAACGTTATGTCCTTCTTAGTTTCTTGCACACAGTACCCGCTGATGGTCGTTTCGTTAGCCCACCCAAGACTGAGGGGGACTAAAGAGGTAGATCCTGCGCAATAACTGTGCTCCAGGCAGCTGGATTGACACGACATACGACCTCAGGTTTGATGACACGAAAAAAACCTGTAACAAGGAAAAAATGGGGCTAATTTCTGTCCTCAAGCCCACCTATTTCTATTGTATATGATATGAGCGTGTCTCCGGTGTCTGCATGTAGGATGAATGACAACATGGCTCAGTATGATTTAGCAATAGCGAGATAAGACAGGTGTCTACTTGCAAAACATTCTTTCTGATAAATTAATACATGAATATATCCAATAATATAAATTCAATACATGAATACATCCAATAACATAAATTTAATACATGAATACATCCAATAATCTGTACCCTTGGTGTGATACAACCGTTTCCTTCCCCCTATAGTATACCAGGCCCTCTCTGACAAGTGCTGGATGGTAACATATATCCCAACAATATTGTTGTGTTCTAATGATAAGAGTTATATGAAACGAGGACTGTTTGGTGATATATCAGGTTGGAGTTATATGGGACAATAGATTGTAGTTAGATGAGACAATAGATTGAGTCCTAACAAGGACTGTTTTGGTTTTATTTCAGTAGGTTTTATCTGAGATAATAGACTGAAGTTATAGGAGACAATAGATTGAGTCCCATCAAGGACTGTTTTGGTTATATTTCAGTTGGTTTTATCTGAGATAATAGACTGAAGTTATAGGAGACAATAGATTGAGTTATAGGAGACAATAGATTGAGTCCTAACAAGGACTGTTTTTGTTATATTGCAGTTGGTTTTATATGCGGCAATAGATTGAAGTTATAGGAGACAATAGATTGAAGTATGAGTCCTATTAGTCTTCGTCTTCATCAATCATATCAGGAAATACAATCATTATACCTAATTCACCCAAGATACAATCAGTAACCTGATACGTTCATATTGAACCAAAATATATAAAATATATACAGGTGTAGGTAGTATAAATGACACACAACCAATACAAACATTATATATCTGCTGTAGGCCTATTTGCCTACAAATAGTAAATTATATTTACCCTTCAAGATTTAAACAGGCCAGTGACTCGACTAATGAAGCAGTCTACCAGGTCAATGCACGCAGGTAAGCAATAAATCAAGGTTGACAGCTCCTCTTCTTCAGTCGGTCGTCTCTCTGGCTTCGTGTCGGTGTTGCGTGTTTTTGCATAAAATCTCGCCCGATTATACAGCCAGGTGAGGTAACTTCTACTGCTTAAGGAAAGCGTTTGGTTGGTTCCTGGCGGGGCAAGCTGATTGGTTGTCTGCAGTTTTGTACCCTGCCTCGTACCGTCCTTGACCTACACGAGTCCTGAACAAAACAGGGCTTATGGCTAATTTTATTCTGTTTTTTCCGCCATATTGGGTGACAAGATGGCCGCAACCGAGATCCGAAAAACAGGGTTTAAGCCTAATTTTATTCTGTCTCAGAGACTGGTGAACACTGCTCGTTGATTAATTGAAGCAAATTCTATCTCGACATAGAGATTTAACAAAGTAGTGGGTTTACACTCTCGTTTCACGACATAAGCCAGGAGCTGAATTCAACACCAAGCCCCCAATAATGCAAGAAATAGAAAGCATTGTCCAGACAGCACAGTGCAAATCAGCTCCAGGTCCTAATGCAATGGTGTCCCATATGTTGTGTATAAGAGATGTCCTGAAGTTTTGAAAAGGTTGCTCTGTTTGATGAAAAATGCTTGGAAAAACCAACTTGTAAGTAAAGAATGGAGAAAGTAGCATGGAGTCTACATCCCGAAGGAACAAAATTCCACAGACATCAGTCAGTTCAGGCCAGTTTCAATACTTAATGTGGATGGGAAGATATTCTTCTTAGTGATGTCTAAAAGGCTCACCACATACCTTCTGGAGAATGGATACATCGACACTACCATCCAGAAAGGAGGCATCCCAGGTACACCAGGGTGTCTAGAGCATGCCACAATGATCTGGGAAGCAGTTTAAAAGGCAAAGTCTGACAGAACAAATCTCCATGTAATCTGGTTGGATCTAGCTAATGCGTATTGATCCGTTCCACACCAGATGTTATGGCACGCCCTGAAAATGTACCATGTTCCACAATAAATTGCAGCAATGCTGAAGCTGTATTTCCCAGGGTTCTCTGTCAGATTTTCAACCAGAGAGTACACAAAAAAGTGGATTGACCCACAAGGTGGAATTGTGATGGGATGTACCATCTCTCCGAAACTATTCGTGTTTGCTATACAGGTAATTCTCAAAGCGGCTAAAGGATTTCCATCAGGTCAGAAGCTCAATAGAAGGTATCACATGCCACCGCTTAAAGCATTCATGGATGACACAACAATTCTATCATCAGATGAACATCAGAACCGGAGAATGATAGCAAGCCTGGATGAAGTAGTTAGCTGGTGCAGAATGAGCTTCAAACCTAAGAAGTCTAGAAGCCTATCAGTCAGCAATGGAAAGATATCTGAAGTCACATTCATGGTTTCAAACCAAAGCATCCCTACTGTCAATCAGGAACCTGTGAAAAGTCTTTGCAGGGTGTATGATGCGTCATTAAAAGACTCAAAGGCAGTCCAACAGACAATGAAATGGCAGACAGATCATAGACCAAAGCTCCTAGGAAAGTTCAAACTGTGGTGCTTTCAGTTCATGTTGATAAGTGGTAAGACACTGGAGACGACGCATTGTGATTTGGCAGGTGTGACAAGGGGTAAAACACTGGAGACGACGCATTATGATTGCAGGTTTTACAAGGGGCAAAACACTGGAGATGACGCTTTATGATTTGGCAGGTGTGATAAAGGGTAAAACACTGGAGACGACGCATTATGATTTGGCAGGTGTGATAAAGGGTAAAACACTGGAGACGACGCTTAATGGTTTGGCAGGTGTGCCAAGGGGTAAAACACAGGAGACGACGCTTAATGATTTGACAGATGTGATAAGTTATAAAACACTGAAGACGGCGCTTTATGGTTTGGTAGGTGAAATAAAGTGTAAATCACAGGAGAAAACACTTTATAATTTGGCAGATGTGATAAGGTGTTAAATACTGGTGACGAAGTTTTATGATTTGGCAGGTGTCTTCTTTCTTCTTTTCTTTGTTCCTTGGTCACTGAATGAAAAAGCAATCATTGACCATCACGCCGTAGTCGAGTCTTTTAGCGCAGCAACAAACCGTCTCCACTTTGCTCGATCAACAGCCATCCTTCATGTGGTGCCGCAACTCTGGTTAGCATCTCTGCCTCCACTGTTCTCCGCAAACTGGCTTTTCTCCGTCCTTGCTTTCCCTTTCGTTCTGGAGTCCATAGCATGTCAGTTCTGATGATGGTGTCCAAGTCTCTTCTGAGGATGGGGCCAACCCAATTCCAGCGTCTACTTGCTATGATGGTGCGCATGTCCTCATTGTGGCTTCAAGTTATCATTTCTTGGTTGGTGATGGTGTTCGGCCAGGTTGTGTGGAAAGAGGACAATTTTGACATTTCCTTTTCCATCTACTCTCACTGATTCCTAGTACGTGTAGTCTGTAGTTTTTCATTTCCGTTACAATCTGTTTCAGGTTCCCTGTCTCGCTCATCAGCTCATCGTTCTTTCATTCCAAAATCCAAAACTTCGCATGACCATCATGAAAAGGTTAGCTGGTAGCACATGGGGTGCTGATGAGAATATCCTCAAAAAGCTGTACACAGGCAGAGTCAGACCTGCTATGAAATACGGCATCACAGCTTGGTCGACGGCAGCAAAGTTAAATTTTGACAGAGTAAACAGACTCCAAAACCAAGCAGCACGTATTATAACAGGGGCCCTAAAGTCCACAAAAATCAACCATATTGAAAACATTATAGGGCTACAGTCAATGGAGAATAGACGTGACAGCAGAGTCCTACAACAAGCCGTAAAATTTAAGAGACTCAAAGGACACCCCATGTTCCAAAGAATGAATAGGCTAGGAAGAGGCAGGCTCAAGCGAACTAACTTTGTGGCCCAAGCAAAAGAAAAAATTAGCAAAAATACCATGCTAGCAAGCTCAGTTGCAAAGAAAATACCAACAAGCACAACTATCCTACTGTGGAAAATAAGATGCTTTCCTGAGCTAAAATCTGATATTCCAGACATTGAAAGTAAGGGAACACAGACAGAAACACAAAGAAGGTGTATAAGCAACCAAGTATATTGACCAAAAATTCCCAGCAAAGCTTTGGACTCATGCATATACTGATGGTTCTGCAAAAAATGCAGTTAAAAATGGGGGTGCCGGCATCCTCATAAAATTAAAGAATAGAATCCACTCTATGGCAATTGCCTCGGGCAAATACTGCAATAACTTCAGTACTGAAGCAGAAGCCCTGAAACAGGCAGCGGAAACTCTTATTGAATGCAAAGCACAGGCAGAAAAACAGATAGTAATCTTTACAGATACCCTCTCAGTAATATCAGCGCTGAAGAGCCACCAAGCAAAAGGATTGAAAGATCTGATAATCTCCCTTGAAAGACTGGCTAAATGCTTCAACAAGTGCACTATCCAGTGGATACCAGCCCATTGCAACATACCAGGAAATGAGGAGGCAGACAAACTTGCAAAGGAAGAAGGTGCCTTACAACAAAATAATATAGAGACAACTTACGCAATGGCAAAGACTACTATAAAGGCTTCATTCAAGTCCAAATGTGAAAGAGAGCACCCGGGCCATTTGAAAAATGATGCATATCATCAACTATCCAAGAAAGAACAGGTCATCATTTTTCGGCAACGCACTGGTGTTACAATCTGGGTTAGCTGTATCTTCCGCTGTTAAGCTCGGCTTGGCGGAAAAAGGATTCTTTTAATCCTTTGTTTCTTTTTCTGCCTTTTCATTATCATTGTTCTTGATTTTGGCTGATTATTGTACTGATGTTGGAAAGCGCGAATGGGGGAAATTACAATTCAATCCAACTTGATTAATTCGATAACAATGTGTGGGTTGAGTCCACAATCTACATATAAAGTTTATTTGCACGAGACATTCAATACATTCATGGCATCAATCAATTAACATCAAGTTTGTGCAGTCCAATACAGTCTCCTATATATTTTCCTTTATCGTCAAAAGGTATGACTGTTTACACGCGATGCCTTATGTTGGTCATCCGGTAACGAACAGCCATCGATTTGGCGACGTAAATATTCTGACATTTAATTAATAATACTCCCTGTATTATTTCTGAAGCAAAGACTACACATCAAATGGGATGACTTGATCCTGCATCCATATATAATCAAGAGCCGACCCCCTTGGCTCATAGTTAAAGAGACTCTCTGCCCGATCCATGTCGGGAGCGAAGTATAGCGCGTCCGACTTGAACAAAGTTCATACTAAGAAGGGTGCATATAGATCGTTACCATGCGTTAGCTTAACAACTAATCACGCCATGTCTAACCCTAGACAACTGTACAAATTCGCTTTCAATAAATTATCTTTAAGCGCAAAACATCTTATATTTATAGCATCCCAATACATTAATGCGTAATTTTAAAGTGCTCACAATTGTAGCACACAACATCATTAAACATGTCGTAACAACTGGACACAACAGATTGAGATACCATCTATACCACAAATACAAAATTGGTGCAACGGATCTCTGCACCCGCGGTACCAGCCCGATGACAGTCGAACACCTGCTGCAATACTGCCCAACCTACAGAAATATACGGAGTAGCATATGGCAACAACCAACTTCTGTCAACGAAAAACTGTTTGGAGATGTCGGGAACCTTGAGTTGACTACTGCCTTTATCATAAATGTGGAGGTCTGAAGGCGAACGAGGAAGAAGAAGAAGAAACGTAGTTGCATCATGGTAAGCATTATACATCGAGCAATAAGTATAAATACGGCCTTTTGATTGATATCACCGGTCGTTATGAACTTCCGATTGCACACAAACAAATCTGTGACTAATTTCCTGCCCTGATGCTACCTATCGCCAATATTGTCTCTAAAGACAGATTCTCGGTAATAATCTTACATCGGGACGGTCCCGTGAAACGATTTATCTCATTATCGCCCGTGTTTTCGAGCCTTCTCCAGTCAAACAAAAGGGTCGCCGGCCACTCAGACAAACAATAGTGTTGTCACACGAGGATCGTCTTTTATCAAAGGTTGGCCAGGCGACTCAAAGAAATAAACGTATTACCGCTGACTGGTTCAATAAACGTGATATTATCACGAGTCCTGGCGGAACGTAACCAGTCTGGGAGTGGTCACAGAAAGAATGTGCAGTGTAAAATAGGCCAAATAATAGGATGATGAATGAGAAAAATCAAGAAATGATGAGATACTGCCGCAGCGAAAGAGAGTTATAAAAAGCACGACTGATTTAGTCACAACAAGATATTCAGAAAAAGCGAAAACAATGCTGCATTGGCTGAGCACGTTAATTCTAGGATCTGCCGAAAACTTTTGTGAAGAATTAAGCAATGATTAATTTTAGCTCGTTAAGCCCAAACCCTGATTTACTCAGCGGAATTCTTATTATTCTGGTGTAGCTCTGTTCAGAGTGTGTTTAGTAAATTAACTGAGACAAACATGCAGTATCTTCAAAATGATTAAAACGAAGTTAAATTTGTACATTAACAAATAGCAGATTCATTAATCAGTTAGATTTAACAAGGGCTAAAATAATTGAATAGTTTAAAAGAAAAGGTTCATCATTGAATGATAGTAGGTTTTATGAAAAAAGTTCACTTTGGCAGCTTATACGTTTTACTTACCTGCCAATAGCAGTTTCTGCTTCCGCTGATAGGTTCTGTGCAGATAGGTCACTGAAGTTCTCACGTATCTGGTCAGGATTACAGGTGCAGCACGTTTCAAGTACAGTTAAGAAGTAACTGCCATGATGGTCCTGCGTTTCTACGTCAGTCCACTTATATCCTCACTTTGTTCCAGAGATTAATACCCTCCTGGAACCACCAACATCTATTGTAAAAGAATAGAAACTAAACGCTTTCTTGAGTATTGCGTGTTCCCGACACATACTTATGTGTCCCATTTCTTATTCCACCACCCCATTTAACTCAGAGTTTACCCTCGATGAGAATTAAACTTAATCCATCGAGCGAAAACTTTTTTTACATTTAAATTGAAAAGCTTTATCCTTATTTTTAATTTAAATAAATAGGTTAATAGTACAGATAGAATATGTTTTCATTTACATATCCACTGTTTGAAAAGTGTTCACAATATAAACTAAATCTGTTTTCATTTACATTTACACTGATTGAAAAGTTTCAAACTTACATTAACTTTAAAGTGAATATCTTTACATGGACATTTACACTGGTTTGAAACTGTAAGTTCTATACTTAAAATATACATCATTTCTTTCATATTTTCCTCCCTGCTCCGTATGGACTTGGTATTACCTTTTGCTGTTAGTTCTCTTTAAGAAACTAGCAGTAAAGCAATCACAAGCCTGTGCAGTGGTGGTTCATGAAATCATCATTCTATAAGCTGAGGTTGCCAGCCTCAAATGACAGGGACATCCACTAGCGATTTTGATGTATTAAAATTCACATGGCAATATATACATATTAGTTCACATGTTAGTATTGAAAAATATAGAATGTAAAATCACAACTTACGCCAAACCTTGGCTCACAGACTTTATGCTCAGATGAATGATTAACAACGTCTGGAACATAGTTTCATGGGTCACACAGCAAATTCAGTGTTATTTTGGCGAAATAAACCCTAGCTCCTCAAAGACTGTTTAAATCCTCTTCTTCGAGGAACGTTTATGTCGTTACTGTTAGTTGGATTTCAGTTTATGTCACATTAATTAGTCCAGGTAAAACTTAACAGTGCTCACAGTGTCAGTAGCTTGAGATTCCAATATATAAAGGAATGTCAGGTACGTAACTTCTCTCATTATAAAAATTCCTTGTCACACCACAAATGGTCGATAGTCGGGAGATGTCAATGTTTGATTAGGTCGCCACAATAGGCTGAATGTATACGAAAATTGAGAACAAGAAATGAAATCTGGAGAGCTATAGGTCCAGTTAAAATTTACTCTTAATATTCTTTGGGTTGGTACTCTGTCTCTTTCTGGGTGTAAACAAAAGGCCAGACAGGTTCACCTTGAAAACCCGGTAGTTATATAAGAATGTTCTTTGTGTATTGTTCGATTTAGGTCCGTTATTCTCAGATTAGATGGAAGCCGCTGGTAGGTTTTGGGTTTGACCCAGTACTAGATATAGGAAGGAAAAATACAAAATACTTAACCACAATATAGTATTCTCAAACCTATCCTAACCCGCGTAAAATACAATATTATTATCCACTTCGGTTATTTAACTTTAAATAGAACTACAAGCGTAGAGCTTATCTTATCGTTTAAAAACCCCGTGAAATAAATTCTAGTCATTTACAAAATTAATCATCGTGAATTAGAAATAAATATATATTTCGTCAGTACTCATAATGAATAGTGCATTTACGAGTCTATTAAAATATCTCTTACTAGTTAATATCAGTTAGTTAGATTAACGCTACAGCCGGAACAATTTTGCTATAGATTATTTTAATTCTGCTAGTCAATTAACACACAACAAAATCCTAGTGAAATATAATTGACGGACCTTAACCAGTAAATCACTCTACACAAACAATCTTAGTGAAATATAATGATGGTCTTAATAATTAAATCCATCAAACTGTTGTATAATATTTACCGCAAACACAGACATTAAAACAATCTCCAACGAAAACTAAGAAACTCCATTAATACAAATGGTTCTAGAATCGAAGCTAGATGTTCTGAAATAAATCTGTGGGTACTGAATAATGGATTTTAAAGGATACGGTACATATCTTAAATTGGTAGAAATTCACTAGCACTTGCAAATTTTGACACCTTCGCTCAGATTTCGGAGATTTCTCCGGTTCATCTGCAAAAAAGTTAAAATTGCCACCTTTTCCGCCTTGCAGACTCTGGCAACGAGCGAACGGTCTTTTGATCTGGCTACTCACACCGTATCTACTTTACATTCGCGAACAAACGGATGAGGGAGGTAACTGTGATTATCTTCCCCTGGTTTCAGATAATTCCCACTGACCAATTACTAACAAAAGTACGTCCTTTTGATTTAACGCTCTATATTTTCTTCGTAAGCTTATCTCCCCCTGAGAAAGTGCAATCCATCACAGGTACGACTTTTGAATAATCGCCCTAGGTTCTACAAATATTCAACCCGTCCCCTCTCTCTAGGTGAAACATAGTCTGTATGTAAACATTCCTCGTAGTTTCTGCGACATAGAGAAAAAGAAAATGTGCGTGGCCAAATTTAGAGTTTGACAGATATAAAGAAGTGAAGGGGCCTGCGTTTAACAAAACGTGCATAACTAATTGAGGAAGCCAGGTGAAAACAATTGGAAGCAAAACGTGTAGATATATGAAATCTATTTTCATAACCTCTGCCACAGGAGGGAATTTTGAACGTAATGTAAAGGTCACCTTTCTCATATATGGTATGAAAACATCCGATCTATGGCAGGCGAGCTCACCAACACATCTGTAAACTCAATCAACAATGTGTTTTAGATGTAACAATTTATTACTATCTAAAGTAATCTTGTCGTAACAAGTCGTACAGGAAGTGCTTATGTCTGTCATGCAGTGTTCGAAGGTTTCGTCTAGATTATTTTAAAATTTCTTACTTTTTTATTCCTTCACATTTTGTTTGTTTTCTCTACGAATTATGTGCACTTGCGGTCTGTTCTTTAGCTGTTTTTCAAGTCTTCACTAATAGTTCGGCCATACAATCCTAATGCTATCTTCTCCTACAAAGGCACTAAAAGGTATTTCTTTAAGGACGTCAATACGATTTATTCGATTGGTCGAAAGCACAGTGGTTCCCAGAGGATTATATTTCCGTGTCCAGTGGTCAACTTAAGACCGCCACGATAAATCTTTTTACGTGTCTAAGCAAGAGACGGGAAATAATTAACTCTGGACGTGGGAACGAAAATGTCTTAACTTCATGCAAACAAATGCTGAGTTTTAAAATCACTTGTTGATAACCGTTGGAAGAGAACGCACGCTTATAGAAGAGAAGCCTTAAGATACGTCATATCTACAGTATATGTGATTTGACAGTAAACGCTACTATTTTCTTAAGCTGCGGATATTAGTCCTGAGCGCGCAGTTGCAGAATCCTAGCCAGTTTCTGGATTTTTATTGCTGTAAATTGTTGCGAGTAAACCGCCTAGTTGCTCTATGCTACAGAGAGAACTAGTGCTTACGTCTCAAACCCTCTAGCGGTGATCACAAGTCAGCAGCCCTGAGCAGTCTACAACATATAAGCATTCAACACCTCGTCAGCACCTGAACATCATAACTCAACTTCACAACCAGGTTAACAAGAAGCCTAGTCATCTCTTGGACTGTAGCCCCACTGAAGCAAACTATCCAGTTGGTAATTCCTACCTACTGGGGCGCGCAGGAGAAGTCCAACCGGATAAGTCTACTTAAAACCCAGGCCAAATTCAGAATTCACTTTTCCAAGAAATAGCCATAGGAATAAACTCTCGTCAGTGAGGACAATAGCCTCTTAGTCTTATCTGAACCAAAGACACTGACAGTATTCTGAATCCTTGAATAAGTAATATCATTACTGTCTTTTTTAAATTTCCTAGTATTTCTTTTCAAAGTACGTACATGACAACATTGATTTTATTTTCCACTGTAATTAAAGTAATTATGTACATTCTGTAACTCATCATAATTCTGAGTTTGACTTAGTAGATTTTATGTTCTGTTCAGAAAAACATACTCAACCCTCCTTGTATTACTTGTTACTACTAGTTCATCTTCAAAAAGATTTGAGTAAGAAAGAGTTAGTCGTCGCCAGAAAAATACAAGAGTTGGTAGTCTAAAAGGTGAGAGAATCACTGACACACACCTGTACTCTTCTGTTAACTCTTTCCCTCAACACTAGCTCACATCTGTGAAAACTAGTGTCTAAAGGTCTATGTGCTTCCTACACATCTTCCTTACTTACATCATCTAAAAATACATCCATGCGACAATGGCATACGTTTCCGCCGCGTATATGTCTGTAATCTGCACGGGCATATACACCCAGAAAAAGACAAAAAAGGTTATTTTTGATTTTCATATAATAATTGTGTTTTAAATATTTATAAGCCTTTTTACTTTGATATTCTTTTTGAATTATGTGTTTATCTGTAATAGTTTATGAGTTATCAATGTTCAAAGAGAATCAGATAAGTGTTTTAACATTTTAAAAACTAAACTTTAACGAAAACAGGGCTTGCGATTCACAGTTCCGGTGATATTTTCTACAATTTTAAAGCTATAGCCTTCAAATTTTGCACACTTATAGCCCATGTTATCCTTTATGGCATGAACCTCCACTTTTTTCTTACATGGTATAGAAACAGAGATATTGCTATACAAAGTTCTAAATTTGTGTTATTTAAAAGGGTCATATTGCAAGAGCCATATCTACAAAACTCATTGGGGTAGACATTTTTGGGTGGTTCACGCCATAGGTAGGGATGTTATGCACATCATCTGCTGGTTTGGCATTCTTTGCACCTTTTATGTGAGTGAAATTCATTCCCAGGTGCACTGGGGGTTTTCCTTTCTTTTTTTTTCATCACTTCATGTTAATTAATTATTTTCACATAAAACATTAAAATTTATAAAGTAAACTTTGTTCATCATAAAATATAATATCTCTTGTAACATGTGGCCAAAGTTTATGTCAACAAGTTTGTTAGTTATTTTCCTGTTAATTTTTTTAAAAGATAACCCATTTCTGGGTGGGTGTTCCCCCTTTTATTCTTAGCAAAGCTTTGCCGCGCTCTTGCAACTGTTATGCATACGGCACCAAGGAGCCTCAATTGGTTTTGACAATATTATCTCAGCCGCTCCTGCAAATATTTAGGGTAGGGACGGGTAACAAACAGACATGTGCGACTTATCCCTGAAAGCAGTGAAAGAAGGAAAATACAAAATATCTGCTACAGTGGACAGAGAAAGACAAGGGTACGACTCGGAAAAAATCGCAATAAAATCAGTATAAAAATGTAACTGATTACTGCCGTATTGAAAGAGAGATCGGAAAGAGGTCGCCTCATAATCTATCTTGTGACACATGTACAGTCTCAACATTAGGCGCTTCTTAGAGAATGACATATAGTGTGAAAAATAACCTTTGTAAATCTTTGTGCGAAAGAGAGTTTTTAAGTGTTTTGTCGAGCCAACTCTGTCATTTAGAAACAAGTCAAGGCCATTGTTGCGTGAGAATATGAGAGACTGAGTTAGGGACACTCTAGTGTACTGCAAGAAAGTTTAAGAATGAATGTTGATCATAAGGGTGATTACAGTGCATTAAGACATTTAGAATTTATTCTTTAATTTCTGGTTCACGACAACAGTCATAACGATACCCGCTCTCTCTCTCTCTCTCTCTCTCTCTCTCTCTCTCTCTCTCTCTCTCTCTCTCTCTCTCTCTCTCTCTGAGTGTCATAAGAGATAATCTGAGTAGCATAAGTAATAATTATATTTTATTTATGAAATGTATGTAAAATAAGAAAATGATGCAAGTAAAAATAAAAGATCAACAATGGGTCACAACAACAAAGAAATACTTATGCGTGCTGAAATTAACAAAATGCAGGTATGCACAATACTTGCATACTTACTTACTAAGTCGTTCCTGTAGATGTTTGGAAGACAGAGCTCCATACTATCCTATCGGCTGTCTTCCTTCTGGCCTGGTTCCACTCTAGTCCACGGTTCTTCAGAGATTGTCTAATGTTGTCCTCCTAGCGGACTATAGGTCGTCCTGAAGGTCTGGATTCCTTGCTCTTAGTTTCCCATTACTTGTCGTGGTAGCCGATCTTCTCCCAATACGCATATTAATGCGAAAAACAAAGTAATACTTCAGTGTAGTTCCGTTGGTAAAGAAAAAAGAACCTAGACAGTTCATATGTGGTCCTCCTAGCAGAATGAAATTACTGGGGGATTATCCAACAGCGCTAGGTAATCCTGCGGCTGAAGGTACGTAATCCAAGTCAGAATGAAGATACAAACACACACACAAGCTGCTGTTTCACCGGCTTACATGCCGCATTATGCGAAACAGGATCAATAGTATTTTGGGCCGTCTGGATACGTTACGTACTTAAGTGGGACTGAGTGCCTATTCAACTTAAACAGTGATAATACTGGACAAACACAAAAAATGATGATGATGCGGGATCTTAATTTGGGGTTTTGCTTGCTGGCTTGGTGATACTTTTTTCAGTTTGTGAGCTAAACTAAAATTATTTTGTATTATTAAAAGAAGAGAGTGAACGGCATAAATCAAAACAAAAAGAACATAAAATTACAATTACATTTTTTTTTTTTTTTGTGTTACTGTGCCAAACTCTTCCTGTTACTAACCCAAAAAAGACCAATAAAACAAAACAATGAAAAAAAACATAAAAATACAGCATTTTTTTTTACCAGTTTTTATGCCAAACTTAAACTCTATTTTATTAACCAAAAACATGTATTCTAAGACACACTCACACACATACACACAAAGACACCTTAACAATCCTTGCAAGTCGGCTTAAAATTCACCAAGGGAGAAGTTTGTCCCACATAACACATCTGAAAATAAACTCAACGTTTCATATCCCAATTTTTAGTTTCAAAACTTGCTCAGTTTTCGTATGCTTAGCTTTTCCCACATCTCCATTAACACTGATCCACGAATAGAACGTTTGACTTCTCCAAGGAAGTAATAGCTTACTTACTTACTTAGTCGTTCCCCTTCTACCGTGAGGTGTAGAGGTTTGGAAGAGAGAGATCCAGACTATACTCGTAATCGTGGTTTAAAGCAAACAGGTGATTGGCCTGTTGTGCCTTTGCATGGTGGAGGGGCTGCCTCCTTACAGCCTCAATGCAGGCCGCCCTCCTCCTTTTTCATCCGGGCTTGGGACCGGCATAGGCGGAGTTGGAAGCAATAGCACCAGACAGAAATTCAGAATTTAATAATGAAAATTTACAAGCAACATTTGTTTTCAGGGGTTTATAGTAAAACGGCATGGGAAAAAAACTTTGAAGTAATCAGACATTTGTAAAAACAATAAGTAAGAACATGTAAACACTAAAAAATGGCTTTTTTTTATTGAAAATGCAAAAATTTGCAAAATAATGGCTAAAAAATACAACAATAACAACATATGCATTCAAAGGACCAAAAGGGAGCCGCGCTAGCGTAGTGGTTACAACACCGCTCTGGCGACCGCGTGATACAGGATCAAACCCGGGCGACGGCATTTGAGGATTTTTCGTCGACCGGGATTTGGACTGGATTAACTCGAGACCTGGCGAGAACATTTGAAGGAGTGTCGTCGACCAGGGACTGGCGGCTCCTGAGCCGACCCAGCTGCAATGGGTACCTCCGAAATCGGCGAGTATTTGCCTGAATGGCGAGGGACACCTGTCTCTGTACAAGAAATAAAGGGATACTCACGTAAAATCAATGTCAGGTTAGACATAAAAAAAATAATAACCTGAGATTTCGCCTCGAGTATTAGCGGGCGAACGCAAAAAAAAAAAAAAGGACCAAAAAATGTCCAAAAATGACGTAACATGACTAACATACCAAACAATGAAAAATAAAAAATTAAGGGGCTGCTGTACAACTAGTAAGGAAATATATATATATATATATATATATATATATATATATATATATATATATATATATATATATATATATATATATATATATATATATATATATATATATATATATATATATATATATATATATATATATATATATATATATATATATATATATTTATTTATTTATTTATTTATTTATTTATTTATTTATTTATTTATTTATTTATTTATAAATATATATATAAACAAATAAAATCTTATTGAATCAGTAGTAACGGTACACAGGAAACACGGTACGTTTCGGGTTTGAACTTTCGTCAGCCACAGTTACAAATAGGTAACAAGGACAAGAAATTTAGACGTATAATATATATATTAACACAGATGAAGAGCAATAATAAAGCAAGGAAACTACACAACCAAAAAGAATTAATAAAAACAAGAAATTAAACAATCAACGAAAATCAAAGGCAGAAAATGGAATAAAAAAGCAAGAAGTCCTGCTATAAAACTTTCCGCTGAAACAATCGGGCAAGTAATGAACGCTAATTCCAATGGCGTTCAACAGCGATGAATGAAAGTGACGTCATAAAAATATGGAAATAGAAACACAAAACATTGTAAAAGAAAGATCGTGAAAAAAGCGATGGATGAAATAAAGAAGTATGAAATAGAAGAAAGCCAAGGAATAACAGAGTCAAGCAAAATGATGTTGGACATTAAGACCATTAGGAGAGAGGCACCCCATTTTAAAAATGAGACGATTCTCTAGAGAAAATTGACTATGACCATCGAAATAGCAGGAGCGTAAACCTGTTACCTGGTTCATAGGGACCGGAATTGTCTGGGCTATTGAAATGAAGGGCCACAGGTTTCGGTCATTTAAATGTCATTTAAGGGCTCTCGGAATCTACCTGCCAAACGTCTGCCAGTTTCACCAATATAGGTAATGTTGCATCTTTTACAGATAATGCATAAATAGAATTCCTAGATTCACATGTAAATGACTCTCTAATAATAAAATTGCCCTTCGGAAATGAAACAATCGGAGTCTGGAGCACATGCGTACACGTACGACATCTTGGGCGGCGGCAAGACTGTGTGCCAAAATATGGAGGGCTGGTATTCATCAAACGGCTGTGTACGAGAATGTCCTTGAAATTCTTATCCCTGCGATATTCCACCAGAAGGGGATACCGGAATAATTCACTGGTCAGAGTTGAGAATAGGCAGATGACGAAATAGAATTCTCTTCACCGCCAGACAGTGAGGATGGAAAGTTAGAACCAGCTTGAGTCTGTCAGATTTGGCAGAAGGTTTAGTAGTGACTGTAATCTTACGATGGACGTGTGTGATGCGATTAAGAGCATCAGATAAAACACGTTCTGGATAAAGACGTCGGCGAAATAACTAGCACAGTGGTTAGTGCGCTGGCTTCCTA
The DNA here is from genome assembly GCA_024509875.1 of Oreohelix idahoensis. Taxonomy (NCBI): domain Eukaryota; kingdom Metazoa; phylum Mollusca; class Gastropoda; order Stylommatophora; family Oreohelicidae; genus Oreohelix; species Oreohelix idahoensis. Next base: position 545,345 of record JAMPIV010011157.1, read on the forward strand.
GCTCGGTGGTCCATGGTTGATCCTCAGTTGAGGTTGGACTTTTTAGACAGCAAACGGCTCCGCGGACGACCCAGCCTCATAAATTGGGTACCAGAGGAACTCTGGGAAAGTTAAGGTGGTTGGCGTGATGCTGACCACATCATCCCTAGTGTGCCGATGGTAGCGAAAAAATGTGTGTGATAAACGAGCGCCAATGCCTTATCGCTCTATCGTTTCCTACATCATTTTTATTTTATTTTCTCCCACTTTGTGCCCTTTATCATGTCACATTTGCTCTTTCTTCTTTATTACTTGCGACTGGTATCTAAAGAACCACATTTGTTCTTTCATCGGTTGTAAAGAAATTCTTGTCATTCAGTTTCCCACCTTGTTAAACACATTTGGTTTCACGAAAACTTTGTGACATCCCAGCTTGGTCTTAAACGATTTCTTTTGAAGGCCTGTGTAAATAATCGTCAGACATACCACCTTGGACTATTGTTTAGACGATGACACCACCTGGTAATCTGTTCAGTGCTAGCCGCTGTGCAACACAATGCACGGTCATCTCGTACGAGACAATGGCCACGCAAACAATGGACGCCGGGAGTGTGATATCAAAAGCCCTTGACGCGGAACAACCTTTGTTTCCAGATGGAAGACGACGGGTGACCACATTGTAACAAAAGTGCTAGAGCTGCCATCTTACACAACTAATGATTAATTTGTGAGACGACCAGCTGGGCCAGGTGAAGAAGTCTTTCCAGGCTGTTTAAACAAACAATAGCACAATACGTCTAACGGACTCGTTAGCCGGCAAGATTTGTGATAGTTGGAAGGCGGGTGATTTTCTTTGGATTTGTTTGTCATACATTGAAAGTTGGTGGCGTATAGCTTACACCACTACAGCCCGTGACATGCGCTGACAGGGAGAGCAACCAGATGGTATGTTAGCTATTGGGGAGAGGCGGAGTTTCACGTCACAGGCAAGAATAGGGAACATATTGGCGTGTAAGAATATAATGTATCGCGCAGGTCTTTAGATTTCAGTACAGTTTCATCACTGTGTGGTGTAGAGAATAAATAACTAAAGCTGAGCCTTGTTCAATATTCAGTGTGGATAAAATAATTCATATATGGGGTGTATTTTGCTCTTAAAGGATTTTGCGAAAGGACACAGGTTAGTGTATCTTTTGAAAACTATTAATAAATATTAATAATTTTTTTTCTTACTTACTTACTTAATCGTTCCCTTTCTACCGCGAGGTGTAGAGGTTTGGAAGAGAGAGCACCAGACTATCCTATCGGCTGTCTTCCTCCTGGCCTAGTTCCAATCCAGTTCTCTGTCCTTCAAAGACTGTCTAATGTTGTCCTACCAGCGGACTCTGGGTCGTCCTGGAGGTCTGGATTCCTGGCTCTTAGTTTCCCATGCTTGTCTTGGTAGCCGATCTTCTCCCATTCTGCAGACATGGCCAAACCATCTTAGTTGGGACTGTTCTACTTGGATCTGCAGGGGGTGGGATCGTCTGGTTGCGGACCATGTCTCTTCTTGTTATTTCAACCACCTTCCTCAAATACCTCATTTCTGAGGTATGGATCTGGCTCTTGTGGGTTGTAGTAATTACCCATGACTCGCATCCATACGTCAAGACTGGGATATAGGTGGAGCGGTATACAGCCATCTTCGTTTTCTTACCAACTTCTCTCTTGCTGAGGAATCCTCGATTTATGGCCTGAAAAAGTCTCCCAGCTGCTGCTTTTCGAGTTGCCAACTCTTCTTTGATGCCTCCCTTCCGGTCTATAACATCTCCATGGTATTTAAAGTGGTCGACCTGCTCCAGGACCTGTTCTCCTAGCTTAATCTGATGTCTTCTTTCTTCTCGTGATATCACCATGGTGTTTATTTTAGAGCTGCTTATGACCATCCCTCTCTTCTCCAGCTCTTCCATCCAGACTTGCAGGTTGGATTTGAGACGTGCCTCTGATTTAGCAATCAGGACAACATCATTAACAAATGCCAGTTCTAAAATACAGACCTGTTTCATATTCCAGTATCCCACTGAGTACTTTCTTGTTCTCTCCTTACATGCATTGATGACATCGTCCATGAGGAGTATGAAAAGATACGGTGACAGGATATCACCTTGTCTTACACCAGTGGTGGTCCTGAACTCTTCTGACTTATGGTTTGCTGTCCTCACATAATTTCTGCAAGACTTTTAGAAGCTCTGTATAGCATGAATCAGAGGTGCTGGAATGTTCTTCCTTGCCAAACAGTCCCAAAGTATGCTCCAGGGGACCCTGTCAAACGCCTTTTCCAGATTTATGAAACAGAGATGGATCTCACTCAAGAGCCTTTTCACTCAGCTGTCTGAGTGTGAAGATTAGGTCTTGAGCACTTGGGTTTGCTCGGAATCCACGCTGGACCTCATCCAATTGGAGCTCAGCTAGGCGTCTGAGTCTCTGCTCTAGGATTCTAGAGTAGATTTTGCCAGGGACACTGAGAAGGGATATGCCTCTATGGTTTCCACATTGTCAATTGTCACCCTTTTTGAAAATCGGTGTTATGATGGCAATCTCCCAATCCTTTGGTATGGTCTAGCTGCACCACACTGCCCATAGGATCCTTAAGAGTAATAGGTCGTCTGCTGCTCCCATGTACTTAACCATTTCTGGTGTTATACCATTATGCCCTGCTGCTTTGCCTATCTTGATTTTCTCCAGTGCTGCCTTCAGTTCTTCCATCTTTATGTCATCGTCACCACCATTGGTGTTCTCTTCTGTGCTAGGCTGGTTGTTATCATTTCTGATGCTTGACCTTGCTCACCATCAAGGAGTTCTGAGAAATATTCTTTCCATCTTTCCATTACTTCCTTCGGGGCAGTCAACAATTTGCCTTGCTTGTCCTTTATAAATTTAAGAGGGCACCGTTTTTCCTTCCTTCTATTCTTTAGGGTCTTGTAGAACAATTTCTGGTTTTCTTGCCCATCTGTTTCTAGCTTTTGTCCAAATTCTTCCCATGACTTCTGTTTTGCTGCTAGCACCTTGTTCTTTGCTTCTATTCTGGGTGTCACATATTCTCTATATTTCTCTATCTTTCCTGTTGTACATTTAGCTTCTAAGTATTGTTCCCATGCCATTTTCTTCTCTCTTATTTTCTCTTTGACTTCCTCTGTCCACCAAGGTCTCCTCTTTCTCTTGTTCCCAAGTCGGACTTCACCACATGCTTCTGCAGCAGCTGTCTTTATGGTGTCCTTGAGTTTAAGCCAGAGGGTTTCCAAGTCATCAGGTTGTTCTTCTGTGTTGCTCACCGCTGCAGCAATAAGACCCTGATATCTGGTCTTAATTTCTGGCTCTCTCAGCTTGTAGGTTTCAATGCTCATTTCTCCCGTTCCTTTACTTAGTTTCTTGCGTGATGTTAGGCAGTTCCTAGGCTGAGCAACTCTTTTAGTTGTTCGTTTGATGGTCAGCATGTAGTGATCACTTGCAATCTCTGGCCCCCTCCAGACTCTAGCATTTCGGACATACTTGAATGAGCTCCTCCTAACTATTGCATAGTCGATCACTGACTTCTCTTTTTTTTTTGGTTCACATCTAATGTAAGCATATATGCGCTTATGGGGGAACTTTGTGTTTGTAATGATCAGAATCTGCTCACTGCAGAATCTAAGGAGTCGCTTTCCATTGTCATTATGAGTATCTTCTCTATATCTTCCGATAACTCCACCCTATCTAGCATGGTCATTTCCAACTCTGGCATTGAAATCTCCGAGCATGATAATTTCATCTAGGCAGTCATTCACTGTCTTTTGAAGCAGTTCGTAGAATTACTTCTTGATCTCTGCTCTGTCATCCTCATTTGGCCCGTACACTATGACAAAGTTGACTATGGTGTCTCCTTCTTTTAGTTTTACAACCATAATGCGCTACGAGACAAAGTTCCATCCCTTGACATTATCTTTTCGGTTTTTCGCCACAATGCAACTGTTACGTACATTTATTACCTAAGGGGGTAGTCTTCGGTCCTGCCAAATGTACGCACCAGTTTTATATAGTTATATTATTTGTGCGGTCGAATGATTCGCGCACTGACGTGCACAAAGCTGTGAGTTGTGCTTTGGACGCACGTGTAACCTAGTTGAGTAGTTTGTGACGTCATGTTTTGAAGTGGAAACATGGAACTGTCTTGTGTCCATGATAGTAATTTTATATTTCGTATTCAATGGCATTTTTAAGGAAGCCATTTATTCTAGTGATCGGTATTGGTCTTCAGGTCGAAACCAATATCAGGAATGTCACGTGAGTTATCGTCCCACTTCTTTTTTTAATGCTGTATGAAAAAGGCAGCTCTAATACTAGTCTAGCGGGAATTAAGATGTTCCTAGAATGGATCTACAGAGTCGCTTGCCTTTAAGATTTTGAATCGTAGACGGAGAATTCCTACGAGTAGAAGAAGTTATATTGTTTACCTTATGCACATATTTTATATGCCGTACATGCTTCAATGCCAAAGTCGTGGCTTGGATGTAAAGAGAGGTTAGCCAACTGAAAGCCTTTACTGTTAGGATTATCGTATATGACTTTGTGTGAAAATTATATGATGTACAACGCTATGTATGAAGAACGTCTGGGAATTTTAACAAATGTAATATGGAAGATTTCACCCCAGAGTATGTATACGTTACCATGATAGACGTCCTTGAAAGAAGGTCAACGGTCGTGACTGAGAAGGATATTATACGGTAACAGTTTTGTAATCCTTAGTCTATGGACAGAGGTCTTTACTAGAAGAGAATCTTCAGGAACTTTAGCAGTAATAATCAATATGTTGTCGTGTGATCTTTGCGCCTGTGACGATGTCCGTCTTGTCCACTTCGTGTCCTGGTGAATAAAATCTATGTAAAGTTACCAACGACTCGTGTGCTGCTAATACTTGACCAGTTCACACAATTCAAGATACATTGTTGGTTTTTCGTTTGAAAGACATTGTTGACATTTATTCCGTTGTAACCATTCGCGTTTCAATTCATCACTATGAAAACGACACCAACAATAACTGGTAGGCCAGTGCGGTCTGGAAGTAATTTCAGGAACGTACCCATCCAATTGATCGTTTGAAAAGAAGAATGTTTACTTTCAAGGCAACATCATCTCAATGTGGATCCTAGCGGGATATGAATCATAATCAACTCAAATGCTCAAGGTCTTCAATCAACCTCCACGTCAAGTTTCACAGTGACTGATTACTTGGAGATCATCTCTTCATCATTGTTACGTGCGAGCTAGTTTGATATACGCAGAGCGAAGTATTGCATCCTCTTACGTACATACACGGGGACAAGGCACTTTGATTTTTACCTGCACGCGAGCTAAGTATAACTTGTATCCGTTATACCCTTTATTACTATTAGCTGTGCCTTAATTGATTATGTCCACTTATATATTTTCTATGTTATGTGTTATGTTTAGTGTATTCTTCGCGGGAGGTTGGGAGGTAGATCTGACGAACGAGATCCATCTCGAAGTCAATTCGGGCTCTTCGTCAGACGTTCTGTAGGACATTATTTTGCAGACTTCCCGCAGTGGAATGTTCCTACGCGTGAGCGTAGAAGGATTCTAGGTCCACTGTGTCTGGTGGTCTGTGACACCTGTCTGTGTTAGCTGTAGTGTCACGTTTACTTGTTGTTTTTGGTAGCTATTTTTACTTGTGCCTTAGTTTTATGATGAATTTTGTATGTGATTATTGTCCGTCTCACCTTTCCTGTCGTTTAGTTTTTTACAAAACCTTTGTTTTTACACTGTGGTGTCTATTGTCTTGTTGAATTTAATCGCAGTTATCATCGTAATTCTTTACGACATTCCATTTTAGTTTCTCATTTTATTTTAATTGGATTTCTGCGAACGTCTTCGTTTGGCTTGAATATCTTGTCGTGTCATTATTGTGCTATTGTCTGTCACGTTATTGCTTTCACATCATTTCATGTTATAAATTACATTATTAATTATTAATATTATTGCCTATTATATAAATTGATTTTACCGTTCTAGAACAGGAACGAAGAACACTAGTTGTAGTAACACTTTTAAATAGTATTATTACATAATAATATTGAAATGGCTACCTTAGACTATTTCATTAAGCAAGCAAAAGCTTTGCAAATACCTGCTGAAGAGGTAAGACAATTCGCTATGTCAGAATATAAGAAAGCTCAAGAAATAGAAGCTGATCAGAGAAGGTTAGAAACTTTACGTTTGGAAAATTTGAAATTTGAGGCAGATCAAAAACGGATTGAGGCTGAGGAACAAGAGAAGAAGATGAAATTTGAGGCAGATCAAAAACGGATTGAGGCTGAGGAGAATGAGAAAAAAAATGAGATTAACTGCTGAGGAGGATGAAAAGAAGAGGAAATTTATGGCTGAGGAAGAGGAGAAAAAAATGAGATTAGCCGCTGAATTAGAAGAGAAACGATTTCAGCGAGAGGCAGAACAGAAGCAAAAGGAGTCTGAAGAAAGACTTAGAAAAGAAATGGAAGAAAAAAGATTAATAGCTGAAAAGGAAATGGAACAGAAACAAAAAGAAATAGAAGAAAGGAGATTAATAGCTGAACAAAACACAAAACGACTTCAGCTTGAGATGGAAGAGAATGATAGAAAACGACAGCATGAACTGAAATTAGCAGAGTCAGAATATGAGAGACTTAGGTTAACTCAGGAAGCTAATTCTCAGAGAACTTTTGAAAGCCACACTTCATCCAGACAGGATCATTTTAAGGAAATTCACCTTAAATTGCCAAAATTTAATCCCCCGTCTGATGACGTAATATTCTTCCTGGATAGGTTTGAGGCCACTTGTGGGTCTTATAACGTGGATAAAGCTCTATACTGTACATATTTATCCAGATTACTTACAGGAGATGCATTAGCAGTTTATCATACCACCAGCATTGGTGAGAAAAATGACTACAATGCTCTTAGAGCAGCACTTCTGCAAAAATTCCAAATGACAGAAAACGAATATCGTTTGAAATTTCACACATTACTACCTCAATCTGGCAGAAATTTTAGTGATTTTCTGTCACAGATACGACTAACATTAGAAAGATGGATCGAATTATCCAAAATTGAAAAGTCGTATGAAGGTCTCTTTGATTTACTGATGCGCGATAAGGTACTTTCGTCGGTAAATCCTACATTTCTCGCATTTTTACACGAACGGAAACCTTTATCAATGAAAAATTTAGAAGAACATGCAAAAAATTTTTGCACTGCTCACCCAAACATGGATCTAAGTAACGCGCAGATTAAGAGTGAATTGCCTGTTGCTTTTGCAGCACAACAAAACAATTTTTCACGCAATCGTTCTTTTAGTGCTGATAGGTATGTCAATAAGGGAAATAATCATAATTTCACCAATGATAACTTTTACAAAGGGAAGCAATTTCAACAATCTGCTCCATTTAATGTTTCTTGGAACCAAACTCACAGATCGCGAGATTTTGGTAACAATTATTTTAAAAATAATCAAGGACATTATAATAAACAAAACTGGAGATCAAGATCTCAGGGTCCGCAAAACAGACAATTTTTTGGAAATAAACCATTTAACCAACATCATAACGATCATTCTACAAATTATCGGACTAATCCAAATTTTAACTCTAGCAGAAACGACAATTATGGCAATTTTAATGACAAAAATCACAATCGATCGCGCCGACGAGATAGATCGTCGAATAATACAGGTAGACATTCTAATGTTGCTTTTAATGATACACAGGCTAACATTGAACAGGGTAAAGTAGCTGAAACTCACAATGCTATGTCTTGTTCTCTAGATTGTTCCCAGGTGAAAGACTGCCCAGAATGCTCGACTCTTTTCCAGCCTAAGGCGATCACGACGCTGCGTTGCGGACATACCTTGCCTAGCCTGCCTGCAGTCTGTACAGCCACTGCTGCGTCAGTACACCAGGGACAGGGCTCTCTTAAGTTTAACAAGGGATTTGTCAACAACATTTCATGCTCTCTCCTATTTGACTCAGGTTGTACAACAATCGGCGTACGGACTTCGCTGATCGACCCAAGTTGTGCCACGGGCCGGGTTGTCAAATGTGTAACATTTGGTGGCACTATTGAAACATTTCCCACTGCTATTATTGATCTTAACACACCTTTCTTTTCAGGAAAGATCCAAGCATGTCTCCTTCCGAATCCAATTTGTGATGTTATACTTGGTCGCATACATGGTATTAAAGAGTGTACACCACAGCAAATAGCTAAATGGGAAGAGCGACATATTCAAACTGCAAATGCAGTAGTGACTAGAGCACAAGCTACCAATATGTCGCATGATACACCTATTGAACCTACAGTTCATACCACTTGTGATGATGATGCTCCTATTTCACGGGAGTTGTTTGCAACATTGCAAAAGAATGATAATTCATTAAAAAAATTCTTTCAGTATGTTAACAAAAAGAATACAAGCAACAAACTTGCAAAATCTAGACATGACTTTATACTTAAAAATGGGATTTTGGTTAGAGTAATACGGGAAAAGGATTTATCCTTATGTTCTCAGATTCTTGTCCCATCCTGTATGAGATCTCGTATATTACGACATGCTCATGACTCGCAATGTGCGGGCCATATGGGTTTTTCGCGTACCAAATCCAGAGTGCTTTCGGCATTCTACTGGCCAGGCGTCCATAGAGATGTTACTCTCTATTGTCGGTCCTGTTTGATATGTCAAGAAGTTAAGGTACGGGGTCCATTTCATGCGGCTCCTATTCAAGCTGCGGACATCCCGATTAGACCATTTGATAAAATGGCCATTGACATTATTGGTCCAATGCTTCCATCTGCTAGAGGGCATACGCATATTCTTACGTGCATTGATATGTGCACTCGTTGGCCTGAGGCCATCCCTCTCAAGAACACTTCATCTGCCAGTGTAGCAGAGGCATTGATGTTAATCTTCTCACGCATTGGTTTTCCACGGAAAATCTTGTCGGATCATGGGGTTCAGTTCATTTCTGAATCCATGTCTCAAGTGATGAAGACATTACGTATAGATAGATCTCTTAGTTCTATTTATCATCCGATGTCAAATGGGTTAATTGAGCGTCTCAATAGGACACTCAAGCAGTTGTTGGGTAAGATGACTCAAGACCATCCCCAAGACTGGGATCGGGTCCTACCCGCTTGTCTCTTTGCGTATCGCGAGGTACAAAATCAAGCAACGGGGTTTTCTCCGTTCCAGCTTGTTTTTGGCATGCAACCACGCGGTCCGATGTCGTTAATCCACGACTTATTGGTGGATGAGAATATTGAAGAGGAAACTCAATCCTCTTATGAGTATGTGATCTCTCTTAGAAAGAAAATCATAGATGCTTGTAGACTAGCTACTGCATCATCCGAACATGCCAAAGAAAAAGCTCGTCTATCTGCAAACAAATATAGACGTCTTCGCCAGCTCATACCTGGTGATGAAGCTTTTGTATTACTCCCTGCGCATAACAATCGTCTTTTAATTACCTGGAGAGGTCCTTTCAGGATCATCTCAAGAATATCCGATGTCGACTACATCGTTGATGTTAATGGCAAACATAAAACCTTCCACATTAACATGTTGAAGGAGTATTACTCACGTCCTGATTATCTACAATCGGTGTTCCAAGCAACTGACGATCCTACACCACCTATTCAACACTATTCTAGTTTGTCAGTCATCCAAGAAGAGGAATCTTCTTTCGATGATGTACAACTACCAATACCAGTTGTACCACTCCATTCCACTGAGAAATGGAATGATGTTACTATCTCATCTACTCTTACTGATGATCAACGTCAGCAAGTCTCTAAAATTCTACACACGTATGAGGATGTCCTCACTGACATCCCAGGTCATACGTCAGTCATCCAACATGACATTATTCTGACTGACGATACACCGATTCGAGTTCGCCCATATCCTATTCCTTTACACTTTCGTGATAAGGTTGATAAGGAATTGGATGATATGCTCCAATTGAATATAATCGAACCATCTTCATCACCATATTCTTCTTCTATGGTAATCATTAGGAAGAAAGACAACAATATACGTCTTTGCGTAGATTACAGGAAGTTAAACAAAGTTACAAAATTCGATGCGGAACCATTACCTCTTTTAGACGACTTATTAGAGAAATTATCTCATGCCACATTCTTTTCGAAATTTGACCTTTCAAAGGGTTATTGGCAAGTGCCACTCACTACGAAAGCAAAGCCATTCACCGCTTTCTCGACGCCACGGGGTCTTTTTCAATATAATTTTATGCCTTTCGGGTTAATGAATGCGCCAGCTACCTTTGTACGCATGATGCGCCGCATATTGTCTCATCGTCCCGATGTCATTACTTATATAGATGACATCTGTCTTTTCAGTGACTCTTGGGATGAACATATTCAGGGTTTAAAATCTTTACTTTCTACCTTACAGGATTATAACTTAACAGCGAAACCTTCAAAGGCTTTTGTCGGTTTTCATGACATCTCATTTCTTGGTCACCGTATAGGTCGCGGTTTAATGTATACAGAAGACAGTAACGTCTCTAAAATTTTAAACATCTCAGCACCTAAGACAAAAAAAAACAAGTGAGGTCACTCTTAGGACTAATACAGTTCTATTCTAAATTCATCCCTCATTTGTCTACTATAACTGCACCTCTTTCGTCTTTACTGAAGAAGGGCACACCTAATGTAATAAAGTGGTCGCAGGATCACCAAACGGCGTTAGACTATATAAAACAAATTTTTTCAAATAAGCCTTTTTTAAGGTTGCCTAACAAAGATCTCACCTTTGTTCTTCGCAGTGATGCTTCTTCCTACGCTATCGCGGCAGTTTTGATGCAGGAATACGGAGGCACCTTATTTCCAATTATGTACGTATCCAGAAAGCTTACGACGAGCGAGATGAAGTATTCCGTTCTGGACAAAGAGCTTCTCGCTCTTGTCTGGTCAATCACAAAACTGGATCGTTATCTCCTCGGATCACACTTTGTGGTGGAGTCTGACCAGAAAGCTCTTACAGCATTGAATACAGGAAACGTTAAGTCATCAAAGTCAGCGCGTTACGCTATAGCTCTTCAACCGTTCCATTTTGAGATACGAGCTATTCCTGGAGTACAGAATGTATTTGCAGACTGTCTTTCAAGATGCCCTAGTGAACTTGGTGAAACTAAACCACTTTTAGATGGAGAAACGTCCTCACCGAAACATGAATAACTTTGTACAGTGTCATTAATTGTACATCTGTGAAGACTATGTATAGTTTTGCAGTATTCGTATAAATATAACTTTCAGAACATACTTACATATGGATTATAACATTATTTCTTGTGAAGTAACGTTTTATTAGAACGGGAACAGTGATATTAAAGTAACATTTTTTTCTTAGTATGGAAACATTGGTAAAAAGCAACAAATAGACATTCGTTAGTGTTATGGAACATATTACACTACATATCGTGTTCGTAAACTTATTTCGTGCATGGAACATTAGGAACATATTCTTGTTGACTCTAAATAGTTCTGAACGAATATTCACAATGACTGAAATTAGAATTACTTAGAATAAATTACTAGTTATTTATTTATGTGTAATTAAGTACTAGAATTAGATTAATTCAATTTAATCAATTTGATTGTTTATAAATCACACATCTACTAACGTTATTAGTGTCTCGCAATACGTGTAGTCACGTATCCCACTACATGATATTTCACTTTTAGATAACTAGTCAAACTTACTAGTGTTAGATATCAGTAAGTGCGTTGCTTCTTAAAGTGTTTAATTTTGCATTGCTTCATTTTTGCACATTGTATTTCAAAATTTTCTGTTTCACTGATTCTTTTATCATTGCTTATCATCAGTGTTGCTGTTCATTTTCATTTTTGAAATCATATGTTTCAAATTTTGTTGAAAACTTAGTTGAATTTTATTATCATCTTTTTTGTTGATTCTTCATTTTCATTTTTTCAACTTCTTTTTACTTCGAATATTACCACATCGTTCCAAAGTAGGTCGATGGTGGATGTGTGCTTTAATGCATACTGTCATTTAGTTATATTAATTTCAAGTTAATATTCTTTTCTTAATATGATATAATTTTATGCATGTCATAAATCTTGTTGTAGTTTTGACTCACCTCTCTCGAGTAATTAGTTCGAAAAAAATTAATGGGATTAATTTTTTTAAGGGGAGGTAATAAGGGAGCTGTTACGTACATTTATTACCTAAGGGGGTAGTCTTCGGTCCTGCCAAATGTACGCACCAGTTTTATATAGTTATATTATTTGTGCGGTCGAATGATTCGCGCACTGACGTGCACAAAGCTGTGAGTGTTGCTTTGGACGCACGTGTAACCTAGTTGAGTAGTTTGTGACGTCATGTTTTGAAGTGGAAACATGGAACTGTCTTGTGTCCATGATAGTAATTTTATATTTCGTATTCAATGGCATTTTTAAGGAAGCCATTTATTCTAGTGATCGGTATTGGTCTTCAGGTCGAAACCAATATCAGGAATGTCACGTGAGTTATCGTCCCACTTCTTATTTTAATGCTGTATGAAAAAGGCCGCTCTAATACTAGTCTAGCGGGAATTAAGATGTTCCTAGAATGGATCTACAGAGTCGCTTGCCTTTAAGATTTTGAATCGTAGACGGAGAATTCCTACGAGTAGAAGAAGTTATATTGTTTACCTTATGCACATATTTTATATGCCGTACATGCTTCAATGCCAAAGTCGTGGCTTGGATGTAAAGAGAGGTTAGCCAACTGAAAGCCTTTACTGTTAGGATTATCGTATATGACTTTGTGTGAAAATTATATGATGTACAACGCTATGTATGAAGAACGTCTGGGAATTTTAACAAATGTAATATGGAAGATTTCACCCCAGAGTATGTATACGTTACCATGATAGACGTCCTTGAAAGAAGGTCAACGGTCGTGACTGAGAAGGATATTATACGGTAACAGTTTTGTAATCCTTAGTCTATGGACAGAGGTCTTTACTAGAAGAGAATCTTCAGGAACTTTAGCAGTAATAATCAATATGTTGTCGTGTGATCTTTGCGCCTGTGACGATGTCCGTCTTGTCCACTTCGTGTCCTGGTGAATAAAGTCTATGTAAAGTTACCAACGACTCGTGTGCTGCCAATACTTGACCAGTTCACACAATTCAAGATACATTGTTGGTTTTTCGTTTGAAAGACATTGTTGACATTTATTCCATTGTAACCATTCGCGTTTCAATTCATCACAATGAAAACGACACCAACAGCAACCCATACCCCCGTTAGCTCTTTCAGATGTGGGTACACCACTGTAGAGCAGCGTGTCGTCATCAAGATCCATGACTTCTTGTCCCTTTTTCTTCGTTTCCGTTATAGCCAGGATTTCTAGTTTTGCTTTCCTCATTTCTACCACCAGCTCCTCTTCTTTCCCATTTATATTTCTTGTGTTCCATGATAAGTACGGCCAAGCGTGAATCTGATAGAATCAAAGATAGTAATAGAATGTAAGATTCACATATAAATTCAGATTCACGCCTGGCCGTACTTACTGTGTTTTCCTCCTAAATGTTTGTTCCGTTCATACTTCTGTTCCACATTCTGATGGGCTCAAGACACTCCAATTTTTCTCGAACAGCGTCTTACTATAAGTACAGATCAGCTTCTTCGCCTTGCTGAGTTCGTTCCTAATCTTAACTCTTTTGAGTTTAATGACCAATTCTTCTGTTTATGGGCCACTTTGAGTATTTGGTCTTTCAAAGTTATAATGGACCGATACCTGAGTTTTACTGCCATTATATTGATAATGGGATTAGCATTACAGTCATTTCTAGGTCGACCTTCGTCGATTTATTGACTATGTTAGTAATTTCAATCCTGACATCAAATTCACTTCTCAAATGTATACGACTTCAGTGAACCTTCTTGACATCACTGTGACCTTTAGCTCCTCTGGTCTTAAATTGTCTGTCCATTATAAGCATACTGACGCTCATGGTTTGCTTCTTTATACTTCATCTCACCCTCATAGTTGTAAAAATTCCATTCCCTTTTCTCAACTTCTTCGCTTGCGTCGGTTATGTCACGATGACGATGATTTCCATTAGCGAGCTCAAGAGATGCTCCAGTTTTTTTTTCAGCGACGTCTTTATCCAAAACGTGTTTTATCTGATGCGCTTAATCGCATCACACACGTCACTCGGCAGATGGCGCTCACTACTAAACCTTCTTGCAAAATCCGACAGACTCAAACTGGCTCTAACTTTTCATCCTCACTGTCTGGCGGTGAAGAGAATTCTATTCCGTCATCTGCATATTCTCAATTTTGACCCGTGAATTGTTCCGGGGCCCCCTCTGGTGGTATATCGCAGGGATACGAATTTCTGGGACATTCTCGTACACAGCCGTTTTGGTGAATACCAGCCCTCCATATTTTGGTAAACAGTTTTGCCACCGCCCAGGATATCGTACGTGCACGCATGTGCTCCATACTCCGACTGTTTCATTTCTGAAGGGCACTTTTATTATTAAAGAGTCATTCACAAGTGATTCTATAAATCTTATTTATGCCATTGTCTGTAAAAGATGCAACATTACCTATATTGGTGAAACTGGCAGACGTTTGGCATATAGATTCTGCGAGCTCTTAAATGACATTTATCACAGAGAACCGAAACCAGTGGACCTTCATTTCAATAGCCCTGACCATTCCGGTCCCTGTGACATCCAGGTAACCGTTTTACGCTCCTGCTTTTTCGATGACCGTAGACCATTTTCTCTAGAGAATCGTCTCATTTTCGAAAAGGGTTGCTCCTCTTCTAATGGTCTTAATGTCCAACATCATTTTGCTCGACTCTTTTATTCATTTTCTTTCCTCTATTTTAGACTTATTTATTTCATCCGTCTCTTTTTTCACTATCTTTCTTTTATGAAGTTTTGTGTTTCTATTTCCGTATTTTTATGACGTCACTTTCATTCATCGCTGTTGAACGCCAATGGAATTAGTGGTCATTACTTGCCCGATTGTTTCAGCGGAAAGTGTTATAGCAGGACTTCTTGTTTTTTTAATTCCATTTTCTGCCTTTGATTTTCGTTGGTTGTTTAATTTCTTGTATTTATTAATTCTTTTTGGTTGTGTAGTTTCCTTGCTCTATTATTGCTCTTCATCTGTGTTAATATATATTACACGTCTATATTTCTTGTCCCTTTTGCCTGTTTGTAACTGTGGCTGATGAATGGTGAAACCCGAAATGTCCCGTTTTTCCTGTGCAGCGTTAATTTGTAAAACTGATTCAATACCGCCATTTTATTTGTATATATATATATATATATATATATATATATATATATATATATATATATATATATATATATATATATATATATATATATATATATATGAAAAATAATGCCTAACAAGGGCACTTAACTCTGCTTAGTGTAATCGGCTTGACTGTAACAGCTGAAGGTTGAGATAGCGTGATTAGTCTCGATTGTCCACACTTCAGAACACTTCTCAGCAGATGTCCATGACTGAAATGTTTATCTAAGAGCCGCATACGCAAATATAAACTTAATACGCGGTGAACGCTGACATTTCTAGCAATTAATGTGGGTAATTTTATCTTTGTGTGATATTTACTTTATTATTGTATTTTGGTATGTTAAATTTTACTCAATAACAGAATCCTAAAATTATATTTATTTTTTGTGCATCTGCTGCCCTGTTTACAAACTCTTTTGCAAGGTGTCGTTCTAACTTTGCTGTGCACGTTATTGATCGTGTCAGCCCAGCTGTTTCTCTGAAATTAAATCTGCACTATATGTTCTCAACATATAATTGATATGTTCTCTTTCTATATTTTATTTTCTTTCAGGAAAATCGGCGACTTCTGAGAAGCGATATCAGTTACGCGTTCCCAGCAGCGGTGTTTCAGGATTTAATTGACTAAAAGTCAACATTTCTACTTCAGAATAGGAACTGAACAAAATGATGGATCAACATTTGGTTAGTGTTCTTGGCTTTCGTCAATGCAACAGTGTAGTGAAATTAAATGTTACACCTCTATCACTAAAGCATCCAATAATCTAATCATCTGGGGTAAGTTGCACAGAACTCAACTTTTGGTTGCTCTTGCTTTTTTAATTTGTTATTTTGCGCGCATTTCTTGGAGTCACGTTTTCAGTTACCAAATAAGGAAAGCGGCCCTTAATTTTCCAAACTTATAATCCATTTCGGATATGGAACTCTATTTACTAATAATTTTTAAACATAAAATTGGATCTATTTAGGGCTAGACGGGCATCACATCAACAAGTATCTGAAGCAGCAAATTACTGAGAGCCACTAGATGGCATGTACATTTGCTTTGCATTTGTTTGTCATTTGGAGAACTATTATTTCGTCATTTTAGCGTATTTAATTAGATACATGTTTTAGTTTGTTTAATATTGTGATAGACGAACTCAGCTGACCGTGAAGTGTTGGATGATAAGGTACGACCCTTGGTAACGACCCCTTCGGATAACATCAGTGCCCCCGAGTATTGTGTTAACTTTTCGTCAAACGGGATTTTTTTCCACCTGGACTCATTAGCTATGCACAGCATAAACGTGGACTCATTAGCATGCAACCTTTCCACGCAGATTGTCAACACGTTTGCTAATTAATATGTGGACAGTTATTTACCGTTCATTCTGGTCATCGCATTGATTTAAGGAGAGGTTAAATCCCGCCCACGGATATCTCTTGAGCAATCATATGCAGTTATTTTCATTAACTTGGTCAGAACGCCGGCCCAGTGGGGACGTTCCCAGAATCAAACGAAAGTAGCGGCACACGATCAAATAGGCACTGAGGGATCTCAGGAAAGACTAGTGGCATGCTATCAAAGGCACTAGTGGTCCCGGAAACGAACGACGCAAGTTTCTTGCCGGCATTTCGCATCTCTGTGTCAACCAGAACACCGCTCGAAAGACGGAGCGAACGGGAAAGTCGAGGCGGACGCAGCAAACAGAGATACGGAAAACCTTTAGTCTGGCGGTCAGAACCCCGAAAGTTTCCTGAGATCTAAAAAGATGTCAAATTCTGTCATGTCCCCCCAATCTTGCATTCCAGTTAGATATATACCGACCATGAAGAAAGCTATTTTATCATTCGGTTGCCAGAGATTTAAGATTCACTAGCTATAGTAGAATTTTGCTAGATTTCCATCGGAATTGGTGGCTACATTGGAGTGATTTCTTTTTCTGTGCACGGTATAATATATTTGTTAAAGTTATCAGTGGTCTAGTGCTTTCATTTTATTTCACTGGATTTTGTGTTTTTTTTAATCTATTAAATTAAACTCATCTCAAAAGTTCCAGTGGTAAATTTAATGATATATCTATTATATTATTTCCAAAAATAATAGATGCTTAAATGCTAAAGTAACTTTTAAATTCGCGAAGGAATTTATAATTAATAAATTTAGTTAAGTCCTACATATATAGATGGGTGTGTTAACCATTAGACTCGCGAAGTGTTTTCTTAAATACATAATTAAATACGCGAGTGTATATAAATAGTCTTAACGGTAAATTTATCGATCGTTAGAATATTATTTGATTTTTGCGGTATGATTATGTTGTCATGGTTTTTCTATCATTTTCTATAGAATGATCACATAACCTTTGCGATCCCAGCAATAAAGAAATCATACAGAGTTTTCCAGACTCGGTTCTTAAACTTCTAGATATATTGATGAAACATTTTAAATATAATCTTGTGACGGTCCGATGCGGCCTAGCTATCATAATTACATGAAAGAAAGACCACCCAAGAAGATTTAAATAAACCATCAAATTAAATTGCCAATCTGTATGATAAACTGGAAGAAAAACAGTTGCCAGTAGCGATATTTTATTTACTGCTCTACCGTGAGAGAGTACATATTTACCTGAACTGTGACTGGGCCTAGTTTTTTCTCACTGGATTTAAAACTTACAGGTAATCTGCTATCATCACGCATTGAAGGAATTTTACCACCAGCGGCGAAATTAAAGAGACCACGCCATTCTCACCCCTGTACCTAACTGTGACAGTGCCATCCCATAGACTTCTTTTTATATAATAAAACACAAGAACTCTTAGGCTTCACGTCCGGCGATAAGTTGGAATATTTGCTATCAGCCAACCTCGCTAAATCTGGGGCTGGACATCGAAGTACCAGACATTTTCATATGTCAGGAGTGTAATTGCTGTTTATATAAGTCTATGAAGTGCCTGATGCTTCAGTCGGTAAGTGTTTGTGAACATATGAGTATGGGCCCTCACGAGCGTGCATGAATGACAGGAGATTTAATTTTTGCAAACCATTTGTTAACTTGCCTACCGGGTAATACATTTTCTGTATACCCTGCATTGTTCCTTTAAGTGGGATATTTTGTTAACTCTGTTTACACCACCCCCCATCTTTTCATTTGCTTAGTAAAGGGAAAAACAATTGGGAATAACAGGATATTTTTTCTACCACCCATACCTAATATTGTAACCCCTCTTTCAGAGTAATTAAATTCACTGTTGGGTTACCTTACCTATGTTCCTGATAACTATCTATCTTTGGACTGGGTTTATCTTTGTCTAATACAAGCGGGAAGGGCTTAGTCGACACCAATCTTTTTCACACTTCTCCCCCCCCGCCCCCCCCCCCCCCCCCCCCCCAAACCTTGTTATTTGTATTTTGTGTACTTATGATATTTTTTCCTGTAACACATGTGTCGTAAATTTATTTTGAGAGAAAAGAGTCTTAGAAATAGTGGTCCGGTTTAGAGTGAAATGATGTTGGAAAACTCAGTGATAGAAAATGTAGAGATTAAATAGTTGCTTCACAGCGTGCTGGAGGAGAGTAAAGACAGACTTATTTACGACAAATCGTTTCTCTCAATCTTCTCTTCCGCTCTCCTGGTCAAACAATTATTTGCCAGTTTTCCAGACACACCTCTGCGCGCACACCGATTTGGTGTTTTCAAACACACAGACGACGTAGATACAAACTATATTAAACGAATAGGGGAAAAGTTGGGCTTTGGGTATCTCCAACACAGTACTCAATGAGTTTATGTGATTTTATTCACCTTAAACATCAATCACTAACAAATATCAGGTATTACATAAATTATCATAAGTACACAAATGCAAATAACAAGTTTGGGAGGGGTGAAGAAGATTGGTATCGACTAAGCCCTTCCCGCTTATTAGACAAAGATAAACCCAGTCCAGAGATAGATAATATCAGGAACACGGGTACGTTAACCTAACAGTGACATTAATTGCTCTGAAAGAGGTGTTACAAAGTTAGGTATAGGTGATAGAAAAAACCTGTTCTTCCCAGCTGTTCTTCCTTTTACTAAGCAAATGGAAAGGAGGGGGGTTTAAAACAGAGTTAACCAATTATCACCTCCCCCTTAAAGGAACAGTGCAGGGAGTACAGAGAAATTATATTACCAGGCACGAAAGTTAACAGAAGGGTTAAAAGAGAAAAAAAGATTAAATTTCCTGTCATTCATGCACACGCGTGATGATCCACACCCATATACTCACACACTTACAGAATGCAGCCTCAGACGATCCATAAAAGTATATAAAACAGCAAGTATTCTCTTGACATGTGAACTGTCTAGTCTTTCGATGTCCCGCCCCAGATGTTTGCGAGATTTTGCTGGTAACAAATATTCTCACTTATCGCAAGACTTGAAGACTAAGAGTTCTTGTGTTTTTTATTATATAAAAAAAGGAGTCTATGAGATGGCACTGTCACAGTTCGGCACAGGGGTGAAAATGAAGTGGTCTCTTTTAATCTTCCGCTATGGTAAAATTCCTTCAATGCGTGATGATAGTAACTGACCGGAAAGTTTTATTAAATCCAATTGAGGAAAGACTAGGCTCAGTCACAGTCAGGAAAATATGTACTCTCTCACAGTAAACAGTAAATATAATATCGCTACTGGCGATGATTACCTTCCAGTTTATCTTACAGGTTTGTAATGGTAATTTGATGATTGTTCTTTACAATGTTCTTGGGTGGGCTTTATTTCATTTAATTCTGACAGCTAGGTCGCAAAGGACCGCCACAAGATTATATTTAAAAGAAATGTTTCTTCAATATGACTGGAAGTTTATAGGATGATTTCTTTATTTCTTTCTTTATTTAGCTGGGACCGCAGGTTACGATAACTCGCTTTGCACAGAATAGAAATCACTGCAAATATGTATATATAAAATCCAGGGGAAAATCTATAACAAGATTTCAATAAAGCTAGTGCTTCTGTAAAGGTCTGCCCAGCGAGTGATAAAGTGTCTATTCTTCATGGTCTATTTATCTAAAATGGAATGTAAGTTGAGTGGGACATGAAAAACTTGACAGCTTATTTCATCCCAGGAACTTTTGGGGATCTGACCGCCAAATCAAGGGGAGAAGCCGCCCCCTGGTCTTCGTATCTCCGCTCGCTGCTGCCCGTTTCGGCTTTCCCCGTTCGCTCGGTTCTGCGGTTTACACCGAGACGCGAAAATAGCGGCAAGAAACTGCGTCTCGTATCAGGGACCACTACTGTCTTTGATAGCGTCGATAGTCTCCCCTGAAATCCCTCAGTCTGTCTCTTTGATCGTGGTCGCATTATCTGTTTGATTCTGGCAACGCCCCCCACTGGCCAAGTTAATGAAAATAACTGCCTATGATTGTTCAAGAGATGTTAGTGGGCGTGATTTAATCTCTCCTTAAATCAATGCGATGACCAGAATAAACGATAGGTAAACTCTCCGCATATCAATCAGCAAACGTGTTTGCCCTCTGTGTGGAACAGTTGCATAGCTAATGAATCCACGTGAAAGAAGTCCCGTTTTTTACAAGAAGTTACAACAAAGTTCAGGGTCAGCCGAGTTCGTCCATCACAATCGTCCCCTCTTTTGAGACGTGAAAACGTGTTTTCATGTTTGATTTATGACGATGAAGCTGCCCTGATCGGTAATTTTTGGATGATTGGTATCTTCACCTTCCTCCTCTTCCTCTGTAGTCCAGTTTCTACTCAGGAAATCAGCCCCGACATTCTGTCTTCCCGGAATATATTCCACTTTGAAAGAATAAACGCTTAAAAGGAGGGCCCAACGCATGATCCTAGCGTTAAATTCTTTATTGGCACCAAGAAATGCTAACGTAGCGTGGTCTGTTTGCACCGTGAAAGATGTACCATAAAGAAACTCATGATGGCGTCTGATACCGTCAATCAGAGCAAGACATTCATTTCAACTACGCTGTAGTTCCGTTCCGCTTTATTTAATTTCTGACTGCCATAGGCAACTGGAAATAGCATGTTCAGGTCACTGTCATCGGCTTGAAGCAGTGTTGACCCGATGCCCTGACCTGACGCGTCGACTCTCATTACAAAAGGTTTCTTGAGTTCAGGCAACCTCAAAATGGGGTATGCAGACAACTGTCCTTTCAAAGTGCTATACGCGTGTTCGCACTTTTGATCCCATATGACCTTATCAGGACAACCTTTCTTTGTGAGGTCAGTCAGAGGTGCCGTCAGTCCGTTGAAGTTCTGGATGTACTTCTGATAGTATGCACATAGCGATATGAAGGAACGTACGTCTTTCTTCGTTCGGGGTCTTTTTGCTGCCACTATTTTCTCCACGTTCTTCTTAATAGGCCAACTGCATCCGTGAGAAATAGTGTGCCCCAGGACGTCTAACTGTTCAAACCCGATAAGACATTTGCTAGGTCTGGCTGTGAGACCCGTTTCCTGTAGTCTCCTGAGGAGCATAGCAACCGTAGCAATATGTTCTTCATAGGTTTCCGATGCAATTAATATGTCATCCATGAAACTATGGATATGGGGACTTTGCAAAGGTTTTAGAAGCTTCATCATCATCCTGGTGAACACTCCTGGTGCGTTATGCAAACCGAACGGCATCACATTAAATGTGTAATGTCCTTCGCTAGTGCTGAAAGCTAACAAAGGTTTAATTTCCTCCTTGACTGGTATTTGATAATAACCTTTACTGAGGTCAATCTTGGAGAAGATCTTTGCTTTGCTGAGCTTGGTGAACAACTCAGAAACAGTTTGGAGAGGTTCGGGCTGGAATTCCGTTACAGCGTTTAGCATCCTGTAATCAATGCACAGCCGAACTTCCTTATTGGGCTTCTGCAACAGCACTACACTCGAGCTGTAAGGAGATGTAGACTCACTGATAATTCCTGCCTGACGCAGCTTGTCTGTTTCTCCGCGAAGTGCATCAGCTTTAGCGTACGGGATGGGGTAAACTCTGGTTTGAACCGGGGTCTCGTTTGTTAATTTCATATCAAATTCAATGAGATTTGTTTGCCCAGGTACATCCGTTAAGACTGCACTGTACAGTTTTAGTAGCGCTCTGGTTTCTGTTTGCTGTTCTGGTGAGAGATTGTCGCCGAACTTGACATCTGTAAAGGATTCTGTGGTTTGCAATGGATACTCCCTGCAACGATCATCGTCTTCCTCGTCTTCCGTTGCTATGGCGACAGCCAGGAGATGCTCGGAGGATGGCACCGGTCTTTCAAAATATTTCTTTTGCAGATTTATGTGGAAGACCTTCTCCTTTCCTTTGATGGAGATCTTGTAATTGGTACGTGAGATCTTTTTAAGGACGGTAAACGGTCCTTGCCATCCGATGCGAAGTTTATTGCTTTCGGTTGGAAGTAGCAATAGGACTTTCTCCCCTGGTTGTAGTTCTCTCTCTTTTGCAGCTTTGTTGTATCTTTTAGTAATTTTAGCGCGGGCTTTCTTAAGGTTGGTAGTAGCTAGATCCCATCCTAGCTTTAGCCTTTCCTTAAGCTCAGATACATACTTGCTTGCAGAGACGACTGTCTCGTCAGCCTTCCGGTCTGTCAGAGACCGAAGTAAGGCTTCTAGTGGCCCCTTAATAGGTCTGCCAAATAAAAGTGTAGCTGGCGCAAAACCCGTAGACGCTTGGGTTACCTCTCGGTAGGCGAATAAGGCAGCCGATATATATTGGTCCCAGTCTTCCGGTTTCTCCTGACCCAGCTTACGTAACATAATGGTGAGGCTGCCGTTAAAACGTTCCACGAGCCCATTTCCGGCCGGATGGTAGGGACTTGTGTGGATATGTTTAGCCCTCAAGATCTTATAGATCTCCTCCATTAACAGGCTACGGAATTGGGATCCATTGTCCGTCAAAACTTGTTGAGGGAATCCCAACCGTGTAAAAATTTGCACAAGGGCTTCCGCGACATGCTTGGAATTAGTGCATGGTAGCGGTACAGCTTCGGCCCACATAGTGCAAGTGTTGACTAAGGTCAGGATGAACCTGTTCCTTCTTTTGGTCTTTTCCAGGGGACCAATGATGTCGACAGCAACCCATTCAAATGGAGTCCCTACTATTGGCATTTGCCTCATAGGTACTGGGGGTGTCAAGTGCTTTGGTGCTACCCGTTGGCACTGGGCGCAGGATTTCACATACCTGACAATGTCAGAGTTCATTCCTGGCCACCAATAGTGGTTTTTTATTCGCTGAATAGTGGCGTTTTGTCCCATATGTCCGCTAAAGGGAAGAGAGTGCCCCATTTCTAAGATCTGGCTTCTGTACTGCGTCGGTACTAGGAGCTGGTTATTCCCGGTGTCCGGGTTGCCCGTTCTACGATACAATACGCCATCCTTAGAAAAGATGTCTCCGTTGTGTCTGGGGTCCTTAGCCATGGGCAGTTTTTTAAAGCAGGGCACCAGCGTAGGGTCCTTCTGTTGCGCCTCCTTCAGTTCATTCGGCAACAAATTTGGCGCAGGCTCCCTCTCCTTCTTGGCTTGCCCTCTTGTGGTTACCGCTGCCACAATCGGCTCCTTAGGTCTCCCAATGAACACATATCTACATCCCAAGATAACTGGGTAGATAGGATCATCCATAATGGCCGCTTTAATAACCCCTCTGACAAAATCAGAGTGTATTTCTACCAATGCGATAGGAAGCGTCCTGGGTGCATCACTCCTGAAAACTCCACTAAGTTTGACGGTTTCCTCTGTCTCCTGACCGGGTTTGACTAGGTGCCTAGCGACAATACAATCAAAACTTAATCCTGTGTCAAAAAGACAAGTAGTAGAGGTACCGTTCAAAATTACAGTTCCTCGAGTTGAGGGTCGGTCCCCCTCAGGTTGAGAATCACTGACATTGACTCTACCTTTCGAGGCTGTATGCAAACATCCAATGCGGTTTGCACCGGTTTGTTTGCCCTAATCAGACGTTCCTGGTGTAGGGGTCTTCCCTTTTCCTTGACCTTGGTGGCCGCGCTGCCACGTAGGCTTGTTGGGTTGATCAGAATTGTTGTTGGGGGGGTATCGGGTTTTGTAGAATTTCGATTTTTCCTGGGGGGGTTTCTGGGTATTGTTATCTCGTTGGTTATAATGTTGAGAGGAAGTGGAAGAATAGGATGCCTGCTCTAGATTCTGTTTTCGAGATGGCTCATCTGTGGGTTTACGTTTTGTGCTGGGAAGTTCGGCCACTGCATTGCTATAGCGTTCGGCTTTATTGAGTATGTCTTCAAGCCTGACTGCCCCCTGTTAGCCAAAAATCTACGAGTTTTAATCGACAAAGTGGATTTTATCTGCTCCACAAGAACAAGTTCGAGGAGTCCCTCATATGAAAGAGGTAGGTCAGATAATTCAACGCACTTTGTCAGATAACCCGTGAGACATGAAGAGAACTGGGGAAATGTTTCCGTGCTCTCTTTTCGGCTGTTTCTGAACAACTGCAGAAACTTTCGGGCAGTCATCTCAAACTGCTGTAGTAAGGCCTTCTTCAACAGGTCATAATCATGTTGATTCGGTCCCAGCTTTGTGTACACGTCATAAGCATTGCCTTTCAGTGACATTGAGAGTTTAAGCGCCCAGCGAGTACTCTCTAATCCATAAAGATTCGCCAGTCTCTCGAATTTTTCTAGGAAGCTGTCAATTTTTTCGTTAGGACTACGAAAAGATTCTAAAGAAAAGGACATTGCAGTTAATTGGGCAGATTGAGTACTGGAGAGGTCCATTGATTGAGACTGGGTTGAAGACGGCTCTCCGTTAGTCGAAGTAGAGGCGTCCCGACTCTCTAGAGCCTTAAGCGCCAGTTGATGCTGTCTTTCCTTGTCTCTCTCTCTCTCTGCGAGTTTCCATCTCTGCTTCAATTTTCTTCTGTTCCAAAAGACGTTCTTCCGCTTCTTTCTTATCTGCCCTCTCCTGGGCTTCTCTCCTCTCTGTTCTTTCTTTCTGTTCCTTCCTCTCAGCTTCTGCTCTCTGTTGCTCCGCCTTCCTCTCAGCTTCGGCTCTCTGTTGCTCCGCGTCATATATTTCCAATTCCTGGTTAATAAACGCGTTTGCAGCTTCTGCATCTAATCCGGCCTCTTTCGCTTCCAGCCTCAAGATGGACCTCATCTTTATCCTCTCTGCCATTGTTAAAGAATAAGATGAAGTATGCCTAGAGAACTAGTAAGAAGCAACGCGAAAGGGAGGAACTCTGAACAGTTACGAGAAAAAAACACAAGTATAAATTTACCTGTGTTACCTCCTACCTGTACTGTGCAAACTTATCGCTGCTATTATCTGGCAATTAAGGCTCTAAACGCAAGCGGCTATGCCCCTAAATGGTAAGTTACACTGGAAAAGAATCTACTTTTACTAACAGTGGAGAAAAATTTATATTAAAACAATTTAAAAGGAAAAAAAAAATTATTTTTTTTCCTTCCCCTAAATTTTAAATCTCTGACAACAAACTCCGTCCCTAAAGTCAATTATTGAGATGAGACGTTGTTAACTTACTTTTTAAAAATTAGAACAATCCGTCTTTAGCTAAGCTCAACTCTTTTTAACTTCAAAAACCTTAGTGACTGTAAAACAATCACGCAATCCCAGCAACTCTTATAAAGAAAGAAATATAATTATCTCCGCCAGAGGATAATAAAAATAGCCAATATTTTTGTTTATCTGTACTTTCTACTGCTGTGGAGAGAAGACAACATGTAAATATGCTGTGTGGACAACCCAAATACTTAAAGAACGTTTGTCTAGGGGTGTAATTATTTATTTATTTCCCTAATTCACAAAGACTTATCATTCACACTCTACCTAGTTAGACCCAGACTAAATCAGACTCAAAATATCTTTAACCCGGCTATGCGATTGCCTCAAATGTAGCTCAAGATCCCAGAACCAGCCCACAAATATGTGTGCATCAAATGTATCTCAAAATTATCCCGGCGAGCCAGCCAAATATTGTCGTAAATTTATTTTGAGAGAAAAGAGTCTTAGAAATAGTGGTCCGGTTTAGAGTGAAATGATGTTGGAAAACTCAGTGATAGAAAATGTAGAGATTAAATAGTTGCTTCACAGCGTGCTGGAGGAGAGTAAAGACAGACTTATTTACGACAAATCGTTTCTCTCAATCTTCTCTTCCGCTCTCCTGGTCAAAAAATTATTTGCCAGTTTTCCAGACACACCTCTGCGCGCACACCGATTTGGTGTTTTCAAACACACAGACGACGTAGATACAAACTATATTAAACGAATAGGGGAAAAGTTGGGCTTTGGGTATCTCCAACACAGTACTCAATGAGTTTATGTGATTTTATTCACCTTAAACATCAATCACTAACAAATATCAGGTATTACATAAATTATCATAAGTACACAAATGCAAATAACAAGTTTGGGAGGGGTGAAGAAGATTGGTATCGACTAAGCCCTTCCCGCTTATTAGACAAAGATAAACCCAGTCCAGAGATAGATAATATCAGGAACACGGGTACGTTAACCTAACAGTGACATTAATTGCTCTGAAAGAGGTGTTACAAAGTTAGGTATAGGTGATAGAAAAAAAACCTGTTTTTCCCAGCTTTTTTTCCTTTTACTAAGCAAATGGAAAGGAGGGGGGGGGGGGGTTTAAAACGTAGGTAACCAATTATCACCTCCCCCTTAAAGGAACAGTGCAGGGAGTACAGAAAAATTATATTACCAGGCACGAAAGTTAACAGAAGGGTTACAAGAGAAAAAAAAGATTAAATTTCCTGTCATTCATGCACACGCGTGAGGATCCACACTCATATACTCACACACTTACCGAATGCAGCCTCAGACGATCCATAAAAGTATATAAAACAGCAAGTATTCTCTTGACATGTGAACTGTCTAGTCCTTCGATGTCCCGCCCCAGATGTTTGCGAGATTTTGCTGGTAACAAATATTCTCACTTATCGCAAGACTTGAAGACTAAGAGTTCTTGTGTTTTTTTATTATATAAAAAAAGGAGTCTATGGGATGGCACTGTCACAGTTCGGCACAGGGGTGAAAATGAAGTGGTCTCTTTTAATCTTCCGCTATGGTAAAATTCCTTCAATGCGTGATGATAGTAACTGACCGGAAAGTTTTATTAAATCCAATTGAGGAAAAACTAGGCTCAGTCACAGTCAGGAAAATATGTACTCTCTCACAGTAAACAGTAAATATAATATCGCTACTGGCGATGATTACCTTCCAGTTTATCTTACAGGTTTGTAATGGTAATTTGATGATTGTTCTTTACAATGTTCTTGGGTGGGCTTTATTTCATTTAATTCTGACAGCTAGGTCGCAAAGGACCGCCACAAGATTATATTTAAAAGAAATGTTTCTTCAATATGACTGGGAAGTTTATAGGATGATTTCTTTATTTCTTTCTTTATTTAGCTGGGACACCGCAGGTTACGATAACTCGCTTTGCACAGAATAGAAATCACTGCAAATATGTATATATAGAAAAATCCAGGGGAAAATCTATCACAAGCTTTCAATAAAGCTAGTGCTTCTGTAAAGGTCTGCCCAGCGAGTGATAAAGTGTCTATTCTTCATGGTCTATTTATCTAAAATGGAATGTAAGTTGAGTGGGACATGAAAAACTTGACAGCTTATTTCATCCCAGGAACTTTTGGGGATCTGACCGCCAAATCAAGGGGAGAAGCCGCCCCCTGGTCTTCGTATCTCCGCTCGCTGCTGCCCGTTTCGGCTTTCCCCGTTCGCTCGGTTCTGCGGTTTACACCGAGACGCGAAAATAGCGGCAAGAAACTGCGTCTCGTATCAGGGACCACTACTGTCTTTGATAGCGTCGATAGTCTCCCCTGAAATCCCTCAGTCTGTCTCTTTGATCGTGGTCGCATTATCTGTTTGATTCTGGCAACGCCCCCCACTGGCCAAGTTAATGAAAATAACTGCCTATGATTGTTCAAGAGATGTTAGTGGGCGTGATTTAATCTCTCCTTAAATCAATGCGATGACCAGAATAAACGATAGGTAAACTCTCCGCATATCAATCAGCAAACGTGTTTGCCCTCTGTGTGGAACAGTTGCATAGCTAATGAATCCACGTGAAAGAAGTCCCGTTTTTACAAGAAGTTACAACAAAGTTCAGGGTCAGACGAGTTCGTCCATCACAATCGTCCCCTCTTTTGAGACGTGAAAACGTGTTTTCATGTTTGATTTATGACGATGAAGCTGCCCTGATCGGTAATTTTTGGATGATTGGTATCTTCACCTTCCTCCTCTTCCTCTGTAGTCCAGTTTCTACTCAGGAAATCAGCCCCGACATTCTGTCTTCCCGGAATATATTCCACTTTGAAAGAATAAACGCTTAAAAGGAGGGCCCAACGCATGATCCTAGCGTTAAATTCTTTATTGGCACCAAGAAATGCTAACGTAGCGTGGTCTGTTTGCACCGTGAAAGATGTACCATAAAGAAACTCATGATGGCGTCTGATACCGTCAATCAGAGCAAGACATTCATTTCAACTACGCTGTAGTTCCGTTCCGCTTTATTTAATTTCTGACTGCCATAGGCAACTGGAAATAGCATGTTCAGGTCACTGTCATCGGCTTGAAGCAGTGTTGACCCGATGCCCTGACCTGACGCGTCGACTCTCATTACAAAAGGTTTCTTGAGTTCAGGCAACCTCAAAATGGGGTATGCAGACAACTGTCCTTTCAAAGTGCTATACGCGTGTTCGCACTTTTGATCCCATATGACCTTATCAGGACAACCTTTCTTTGTGAGGTCAGTCAGAGGTGCCGTCAGTCCGTTGAAGTTCTGGATGTACTTCTGATAGTATGCACATAGCGATATGAAGGAACGTACGTCTTTCTTCGTTCGGGGTCTTTTTGCTGCCACTATTTTCTCCACGTTCTTCTTAATAGGCCAACTGCATCCGTGAGAAATAGTGTGCCCCAGGACGTCTAACTGTTCAAACCCGATGAGACATTTGCTAGGTCTGGCTGTGAGACCCGTTTCCTGTAGTCTCCTGAGGAGCATAGCAACCGTAGCAATATGTTCTTCATAGGTTTCCGATGCAATTAATATGTCATCCATAAAATTATGGATATGGGGACTTTGCAAAGGTTCTAGAAGCTTCCTCATCATCCTGGTGAACACTCCTGGTGCGTTATGCAAACCGAACGGCATCACATTAAATGTGTAATGTCCTTCGCTAGTGCTGAAAGCTAACAAAGGTTTAATTTCCTCCTTGACTGGTATTTGATAATAACCTTTACTGAGGTCAATCTTGGAGAAGATCTTTGCTTTGCTGAGCTTGGTGAACAACTCAGAAACAGTTTGGAGAGGTTCGGGCTGGAATTCCGTTACAGCGTTTAGCATCCTGTAATCAATGCACAGCCGAACTTCCTTATTGGGCTTCTGCAACAGCACTACACTCGAGCTGTAAGGAGATGTAGACTCACTGATAATTCCTGCCTGACGCAGCTTGTCTGTTTCTCCGCGAAGTGCATCAGCTTTAGCGTACGGGATGGGGTAAACTCTGGTTTGAACCGGGGTCTCGTTTGTTAATTTCATATCAAATTCAATGAGATTTGTTTGCCCAGGTACATCCGTTAAGACTGCACTGTACAGTTTTAGTAGCGCTCTGGTTTCTGTTTGCTGTTCTGGTGAGAGATTGTCGCCGAACTTGACATCTGTAAAGGATTCTGTGGTTTGCAATGGATACTCCCTGCAACGATCATCGTCTTCCTCGTCTTCCGTTGCTATGGCGACAGCCAGGAGATGCTCGGAGGATGGCACCGGTCTTTCAAAATATTTCTTTTGCAGATTTATGTGGAAGACCTTCTCCTTTCCTTTGATGGAGATCTTGTAATTGGTACGTGAGATCTTTTTAAGGACGGTAAACGGTCCTTGCCATCCGATGCGAAGTTTATTGCTTTCGGTTGGAAGTAGCAATAGGACTTTCTCCCCTGGTTGTAGTTCTCTCTCTTTTGCAGCTTTGTTGTATCTTTTAGTAATTTTAGCGCGGGCTTTCTTAAGGTTGGTAGTAGCTAGATCCCATCCTAGCTTTAGCCTTTCCTTAAGCTCAGATACATACTTGCTTGCAGAGACGACTGTCTCGTCAGCCTTCCGGTCTGTCAGAGACCGAAGTAAGGCTTCTAGTGGCCCCTTAATAGGTCTGCCAAATAAAAGTGTAGCTGGCGCAAAACCCGTAGACGCTTGGGGTACCTCTCGGTAGGCGAATAAGGCAGCCGATATATATTGGTCCCAGTCTTCCGGTTTCTCCTGACCCAGCTTACGTAACATAATGGTGAGGCTGCCGTTAAAACGTTCCACGAGCCCATTTCCGGCCGGATGGTAGGGACTTGTGTGGATATGTTTAGCCCTCAAGATCTTATAGATCTCCTCCATTAACAGGCTACGGAATTGGGATCCATTGTCCGTCAAAACTTGTTGAGGGAATCCCAACCGTGTAAAAATTTGCACAAGGGCTTCGCGACATGCTTGGAATTAGTGCATGGTAGCGGTACAGCTTCGGCCCACATAGTGCAAGTGTTGACTAAGGTCAGGATGAACCTGTTCCTTCTTTTGGTCTTTTCCAGGGGACCAATGATGTCGACAGCAACCCGTTCAAATGGAGTCCCTACTATTGGCATTTGCCCCATAGGTACTGGGGGTGTCAAGTGCTTGGGTGCTACCCGTTGGCACTGGGCGCAGGATTTCACATACCTGACAATGTCAGAGTTCATTCCTGGCCACCAATAGTGGTTTTTTATTCGCTGAATAGTGGCGTTTTGTCCCATATGTCCGCTAAAGGGAAGAGAGTGCCCCATTTCTAAGATCTGGCTTCTGTACTGCGTCGGTACTAGGAGCTGGTTATTCCCGTGTCCGGGTTGCCCGTTCTACGATACAATACGCCATCCTTAGAAAAGATGTCTCCGTTGTGTCTGGGGTCCTTAGCCATGGGCAGTTTTTTAAAGCAGGGCACCAGAGTAGGGTCCTTTTGTTGCGCCTCCTTCAGTTCATTCGGCAACAAATTTGGCGCAGGCTCCCTCTCCTTCTTGGCTTGCCCTCTTGTGGTTACCGCTGCCACAATCGGCTCCTTAGGTCTCCCAATGAACACATATCTACATCCCAAGATAACTGGGTAGATAGGATCATCCATAATGGCCGCTTTAATAACCCCTCTGACAAAATCAGAGTGTATTTCTACCAATGCGATAGGAAGCGTCCTGTGTGCATCACTCCTGAAAACTCCACTAAGTTTGACGGTTTCCTCTGTCTCCTGACCGGGTTTGACTAGGTGCCTAGCGACAATACAATCAAAACTTAATCCAGTGTCAAAAAGACAAGTAGTAGAGGTACCGTTCAAAATTACAGTTCCTCGAGTTGAGGGTCGGTCCCCCTCAGGTTGAGAATCACTGACATTGACTCTACCTTTCGAGGCTGTATGCAAACATCCAATGCGGTTTGCACCGGTTTGTTTGCCCTGATCAGACGTTCCTGGTGTAGGGGTCTTCCCTTTTCCTTGACCTTGGTGGCCGCGCTGCCACGTAGGCTTGTTGGGTTGATCAGAATTGTTGTTGGGGGGGTATCGGGTTTTGTAGAATTTCGATTTTTCCTGGGGGGGTTTCTGGGTATTGTTATCTCGTTGGTTATAATGTTGAGAGGAATTGGACGAATAGGATGACTGCTCTAGATTCTGTTTTCGAGATGGCTCATCTGTGGGTTTACGTTTTGTGCTGGGAAGTTCGGCCATTGCATTGCTATAGCGTTCGGCTTTATTGAGTATGTCTTCAAGCCTGACTGCCCCCTGTTCAGCCAAAAATCTACGAGTTTCATTCGACAAAGTGGATTTTATCTGCTCCACAAGAACAAGTTCGAGGAGTCCCTCATATGAAAGAGGTAGGTCAGATAATTCAACGCACTTTGTCAGATAACCCGTGAGACGTGAAGAGAACTGGGGAAATGTTTCCGTGCTCTCTTTTCGGCTGTTTCTGAACAACTGCAGAAACTTTCGGGCAGTCATCTCAAACTGCTGTAGTAAGGCCTTCTTCAACAGGTCATAATCATGTTGATTCGGTCCCAGCTTTGTGTACACGTCATAAGCATTGCCTTTCAGTGACATTGAGAGTTTAAGCGCCCAGCGGGTACTCTCTAATCCATAAAGATTCGCGAGTCTCTCGAATTTTTCTAGGTAGCTGTCAATTTTTTCGTTAGGGCTAGGAAAAGATTCTAAAGAAAACGACATAGCAGTTAATTGGGCAGATTGAGTACTGGAGAGGTCCATTGATTGAGACTGGGGTGAAGACGGCTCTCCGTTAGTCGAAGTAGAGGCGCCCCGACTCTCTAGAGCCTTAAGCGCCAGTTGATGCTGTCTTTCCTTGTCTCTCTCTCTCTCTCTGCGAGTTTCCATCTCTGCTTCAATTTTCTTCTGTTCCAAAAGACGTTCTTCCGCTTCTTTCTTATCTGCCCTCTCCTGGGCTTCTCTCCTCTCTGTTCTTTCTTTCTCTTCCTTCCTTCCTCTCAGCTTCTGCTCTCTGTTGCTCCGCCTTCCTCTCAGCTTCGGCTCTCTGTTGCTCCGCGTCATATATTTCCAATTCCTGGTTAATAAACGCGTTTGCAGCTTCTGCATCTAATCCTGCCTCTTTCGCTTCCAGCCTCAAGATGGACCTCATCTTTATCCTCTCTGCCATTGTTAAAGAATAAGATGAAGTATGCCTAGAGAACTAGTAAGAAGCAACGCGAAAGGGAGGAACTCTGAACCGCTACGAGAAAAAAAACACAAGTATAAATTTACCTGTGTTACCTCCTACCTGTACTGTGCAAACTTATCGCTGCTATTATCTGGCAATTAAGGCTCTAAACGCAAGCGACTATGCCACTAAATGGTAAGTTACACTGGAAAAGAATCTACTTTTACTAACAGTGGAGAAAAATTTATATTAAAACAATTTAAAAGGAAAAAAAAAATTATTTTTTTTCCTTCCCCTAAATTTTAAATCTCTGACAACAAACTCCGTCCCTAAAGTCAATTATTGAGATGAGACGTTGTTAACTTACTTTTTAAAAATCAGAACAATCCGTCTTTAGCTAAGCTCAACTCTTTTTAACTTCAAAAACCTTAGTGACTGTAAAACAATCACGCAATCCCAGCAACTCTTATAAAGAAAGAAATATAATTATCTCCGCCAGAGGATAATAAAAATAGCCAATATTTTTGTTTATCTGTACTTTCTACTGCTGTGGAGAGAAGACAACCTGTAAATATGCTGTGTGGACAACCCAAATACTTAAAGAACGTTTGTCTAGGGGTGTAATTATTTATTTATTTCCCTAATTCACAAAGACTTATCATTCACACTCTACCTAGTTAGACCCAGACTAAATCAGACTCAAAATATCTTTAACCCGGCTATGCGATTGCCTCAAATGTAGCTCAAGATCCCAGAACCAGCCCACAAATATGTGTGCATCAAATGTATCTCAAAATTATCCCGGCGAGCCAGCCAAATATTGTCGTAAATTTATTTTGAGAGAAAAGAGTCTTAGAAATAGTGGTCCGGTTTAGAGTGAAATGATGTTGGAAAACTCAGTGATAGAAAATGTAGAGATTAAATAGTTGCTTCACAGCGTGCTGGAGGAGAGTAAAGACAGACTTATTTACGACAAATCGTTTCTCTCAATCTTCTCTTCCGCTCTCCTGGTCAAAAAATTATTTGCCAGTTTTCCAGACACACCTCTGCGCGCACACCGATTTGGTGTTTTCAAACACACAGACGACGTAGATACAAACTATATTAAACGAATAGGGGAGAAGTTGGGCTTTGGGTATCTCCAACACAGTACTCAATGAGTTTATGTGATTTTATTCATCTTAAACATCAATCACTAACAAATATCAGGTATTACATAAATTACCATAAGTACACAAATGCAGTTTGGGAGGGGTGAAGAAGATTGGTATCGACTAAGCCCTTCCCGCTTATTAGACAAAGATAAACCCAGTCCAGAGATAGATAATATCAGGAACACGGGTACGTTAACCTAACAGTGACATTAATTGCTCTGAAAGAGGTGTTACAAAGTTAGGTATAGGTGATAGAAAAAACCAGTTTTTCCCAGCTGTTCTTCCTTTTACTAAGCAAATGGAAAGGAGGGGGTTTTAAAACAGAGTTAACCAATTATCACCTCCCCCTTAAAGGAACAGTGCAGGGAGTACAGAGAAATTATATTACCAGGCACGAAAGTTAACAGAAGGGTTACAAGAGAAAAAAGATTAAATTTCCTGTCATTCATGCACACGCGTGAGGATCCACACTCATATACTCACACACTTACCGAATGCAGCCTCAGATGATCCATAAAAGTATATAAAACAGCAAGTATTCTCTTGACATGTGAACTGTCTAGTCCTTCGATGTCCCGCCCCAGATGTTTGCGAGATTTTGCTGGTAACAAATATTCTCACTTATCGCAAGACTTGAAGACTAAGAGTTCTTGTGTTTTTTATTATATAAAAAAAGGAGTCTATGGGATGGCACTGTCACAGTTCGGCACAGGGGTGAAAATGAAGTGGTCTCTTTTAATCTTCCGCTATGGTAAAATTCCTTCAATGCGTGATGATAGTAACTGACCGGAAAGTTTTATTAAATCCAATTGAGGAAAAACTAGGCTCAGTCACAGTCAGGAAAATATGTACTCTCTCACAGTAAACAGTATATATAATATCGCTACTGGCGATGATTACCTTCCAGTTTATCTTACAGGTTTGTAATGGTAATTTGATGATTGTTCTTTACAATGTTCTTGGGTGGGCTTTATTTCATTTAATTCTGACAGCTAGGTCGCAAAGGACCGCCACAAGATTATATTTAAAAGAAATGTTTCTTCAATATGACTGGAAGTTTATAGGATGATTTCTTTATTTCTTTCTTTATTTAGCTGGGACCGCAGGTTACGATCACTCGCTTTGCACAGAATAGAAATCACTGCAAATATATATATATAAAATCCAGGGGAAAATCTATAACAAGATTTCAATAAAGCTAGTGCTTCTGTAAAGGTCTGGCCAGCGAGTGATAAAGTGTCTATTCCTCATGGTCTATTTATCTAAAATGGAATGTAAGTTGAGTGGGACATGAAAAACTTGACAGCTTATTTCATCCCAGGAACTTTTGGGGATCTGACCGCCAAATCAAGGGGAGAAGCCGCCCCCTGGTCTTCGTATCTCCGCTCGCTGCTGCCCGTTTCGGCTTTCCCCGTTCGCTCGGTTCTGCGATTGACACCGAGACGCGAAAATAGCGGCAAGAAACTGCGTCTCGTATCAGGGACCATTACTGTCTTTGATAGCGCCGATAATCTCCCCTGAAATCCCTCAGTCTGTCTCTTTGATCGTGGTCGCATTATCTGTTTGATTCTGGCAACGCCCCCCACTGGCCAAGTTAATGAAAATAACTGCCTATGATTGTTCAAGAGATGTTAGTGGGCGTGATTTAATCTCTCCTTAAATCAATGCGATGACCAGAATAAACGATAGGTAAACTCTCCGCATATCAATCAGCAAACGTGTTTGCCCTCTGTGTGGAACAGTTGCATAGCTAATGAATCCACGTGAAAGAAGTCCCGTTTTTACAAGAAGTTACAACAAAGTTCAGGGTCAGCCAAGTTCGTCCATCACAACATGATACTTGTTGTGATTGATTTTAATGTTAATAAACACCATAACCTTATTAGTACTGTGTTGGAATACCAAAGCCCAAATTTCCCATATCTGTTTAATATAGTTTGTATTCACGTGCGTCTGTGTGTTTGAAGCACCAAATCGGTGTGAGCGCAGGTGTATGTCTGGAAACTGGCAAAACATTGTTTGACCAGGAGAGTTTGAGGAGAAGCTTGAGAGGAACGATTTTCGTAAATAAGTCTGTCCTTACTCTACCCTGCACTCTGTGAAGCAACTATTTACTTTCTAATCCTTATTATCACTGAGCCTCACCATCATTCTCCACTCTAAACAGGACCACTATTTCTAAGACTCTTTCTCTCAAAATAAATTTACGACAGTAATTGGCTGGCTCGCCGGGATAAAGATATTTTTGAGTCTGATTTAAGTCTGGGTCTAACTAGATAGGGTGTGAATGATCTGTCTTTGTGAAGTAGGGAAATAAATAAAATTAATTACACCCCTAGACAACGCCTTCTAGTATTTGGGTCGTCCACACAGCATAGTTACAGGTTGTTTTCTTTCCACAGCAGTAGAAAGTACGGATAAACATAAATTCGTTACGTTTTTTTTAATTCTCTGGCAGAGAAAATTAAATTTTTTCTTTATACGATTTGCTGGGATTGCATGATTGGTTTTACAGTCACTAAAGGTTTCTGAAGTTAAAAGAGTTGAGCTTAGCTAAAGACGCCTTGTTTTGACTTTTTAAGTCTAGTTAACAACGTCTCTTCTCATAAACTGACTTTAGGGGCGGAGTTTTGTTGACGGAGAATTAAAATTTTAGGGGAAATTTTTTTTTCCTTTAAATTGTTTTAATATAAATTTGTCTCTACTGTTAGTAAAAGTAGATTCTTTTCTAGTGTAACTTACCATTTCCATTTTAACGTGGCATAGTCGCTTGCGTTAAGAGTCTTAAGTGACAATAATAGCAGCGATAAGTTAGCACATTTCAAGGTAGGAGGTAACACAAGTAAATTTATACTTTGTGTTTTTTTCTCGTAGCAGCTTTGAGTTTTTTCCCTCCTTGGTTCTTCTTACTATTCTCTAGTCTTAGAAGCATCCAATTCTTTGGCATGGCAGAGAGAATTAGGATAAGATCCATTTTGAGACAGGAGGCGAAGGACTCAGGGTTAGAAGGAGAAGCAGCGAACCTGTTTGTCAACAGGGAACTTGAAAGGTATGACGCGGAGCAACAGCGAGAAGAAAAAGAGATGAAGGAAGCGGAAGAGAGGGCAGAAGCTAGGAAGAAAGAAGCGGAAGAGCGTCAATTGGAGCAGAAGAAAATCGAGGCAGAGATGGAAGCTCTCAGGGAAAGAGAGAGAGAGAGACAGCACGAACTGGCGCTTAAGGCTCTAGAGAGTCGATGTGCTTCTACTTCGAATAACGGAGAGACGTCTTCGCCCCAGTCTCAGTTAATGGATCTCTCCAGCACTCAATCTGCCCAATTAACTGCGATGTCTTTTGCTTTAGAGTCTTTTCCTAGCCCCAATGAGAAAATAGACACTTTCCTAGAAAAATTCGAGAGGCTCGCAAATCTGTATGGGTTAGAGAGTTACCGTTGGGC
Organism: Oreohelix idahoensis; assembly: GCA_024509875.1. Classification (NCBI taxonomy): domain Eukaryota; kingdom Metazoa; phylum Mollusca; class Gastropoda; order Stylommatophora; family Oreohelicidae; genus Oreohelix; species Oreohelix idahoensis. The sequence continues at coordinate 582,962 of JAMPIV010011157.1, forward strand.
ACTTAAACTCTCAACGTCATTAAAAGGTACTGCTTATGACATATACACAAAGCTGGGAACCAACATGATTACGACATGCTGAAGAAGGCCTTGCTGGAACGGTTTGAGATGACCGACCGAAAATTTCTGCAGATGTTCAGAAACAGCCGGAAAGAGAGCACGGAAACATTTCCCCAGTTCTCTTCACGTCTCATGGGCTATTTGACAAAGTACATTGAATTATCTGACCTACCTCTTACATATGAGGGACTACTTGAACTTGTTCTAGTGGAACAGATAAAGTCAACTTTGTCAAACGAAACCCGTAGATTTTTGGCTGAACAGGGCGCAGTCAGGCTTGAGGACATCCTCAATAAGACAGAACGCTATACCAATGCAATGGCCGAACTTCCCAGCACTAAACGTAAACCCACAGATGAGCCATCTCGTAAACAAAATCTAGAGCAGTCATCCTATTCTTCCAATCTCTCTCACCATCATAAACAACGAGAAAATAATACCCAGAGACCTCCCCAGGAAAAATCGAAATTCTGCAAAACCCGATTTCCCCCAAACAACAATTCTGATCAACCCACCAAGCCTACGTGGCAGCGCGGCCACCAAGGTCAAGGAAAAGGGAAGACCCCTACACCAGGGACGTCTGATCAGGGCAAGCACGCTGGGCCAAACCGCACCGGATGCCTGCATACAGCCTCGCCAGGTAGAGTCAATGTCAGTGATTCTCAACCTGAGGGGGACCGACCCTCAACGCGAGGAACTGTAATTTCGAATGGTACCTCAACTACTTGTCTCATTGACACTTGATTAAGTTTTAGTTGTATTGTCGTCAGACACCTAGTCAAACCAGGTCAGGAGACAGAGGAAACCGTCAAACTTAGTGGAGTTTTCAGGAGTGATGCACCCAGGACGCTTCCTATCGCACTGGTAGAAATACACTCTGATTTTGCCAGAGGTATTATTAAAGCGGCCATTATGGATGATCCTATCTACCCAGTTATCCTGGGATGTAGATATGTGTTTATGAGGAGACCTAAGGAGCCGATTGTGGCAGCGGTAACCACAAGAGGGCAAACTAAGAAGGAGAGGGAGCCTGCGCCAAATTTGTTGCCGAATGAACTGAAGGAGGCGCAACAAAAGGACCCTACTCTGGAGCCCTGCTTTAGAAAACTGACCATGGCTAAGGACCCCAGACACCACGGAGACATCTTTTCTAAGGATGGCGCATTGTATCGTAGAACGGGCGACCCTGATACAGGGAATAACCAGCTCCTAGTACCGACGCAGTACAGAAGCCAGATCTTAGAAATTGGGCACTCTCTTCCCTTTAGCGGACATATGGGACAAAACGCCACTATTCAGCGAATAAAAAACCACTATTGGTGGCCAGGAATGAACTCTGAAATTATCAGGTACGTGAAATCCTGCGCCCAGTGCCAACGTGTGACACCAAAGCACTTGACACCCCCAGTACCTACGGGGCAAATGCCAATAGTAGGGACTCCATTGAATGGGTTGGCGTCGACATCATTGGACCCCGGGAAAGAACCAAAACAAGGAACAGGTTCATCCTGACCTTAGTCGACACTTGCACAATGTGGGCCGAAGCTGTACCGCTAACATGCACAGATTCCAAGCATGTCGCTGAAGCCCTCGTGCAAATTTTTACACGGTTGGGTTTCCCTCAACAAGTTTTGACGGACAATGGATCCCAATTCCGTAGCCTGTTAATGGAAGAGATCTATAAGATCTTGAGGGCCAAACATATCCACACAAGTCCCTACCATCCGGCCGGAAATGGGCTCGTGGAACGTTTTAACGGCAGCCTCACCATTATGTTACGTAAGCTGGGTCAGGAGAAACCGGAAGACTGGGACCAATTTATATCTGCTGCCTTATTCGCCTACAGAGAGGTTCCCCAAGCGTCTACGGGATTCGCGGCAGCTACACTTTTATTTGGCAGACCTATTAAGGGGCCACTAGAAGCCTTACTTCGGTCCCTGACAGACCAAAAGGCTGACGAGACAGTCGTCTCTGCAAGCAAGTATGTATCTGAGCTCAAGGAAAGGCTAAAGCTAGGATGTGATCTAGCTACGACCAACCTTAAGAAAGCCGGCGCGAAACATGCTAAAAGATATAACAAAGCTGCAAAAGAGAGAGAACTACAACCAGGAAAGTTTTGTTGCTACTTCCAACCGGAAGCAATAAACTTCGCATCGGATGGCAAGGACCCTTTACCGTCCTTAAAAAGATCTCACGCACCAATTACAAGATCTCCATTAAAGGAAAAGAGAAGGTCTTTCCCGTAAATCTCCTTAAGAAATATTTGGAAATACTGGTGCCATCCTCCGAGCATCTCCTGGCTGTCGCCATAGCAACGGAAGACGAGGAAGATGATGATGGTTGCATGGAGTACCCATTGCAACCCACAGAATCGTTTAAAGATGTCAAGTGCGGCGACAATCTCTCACCAGAACAACAAACAGAAACCAGGGCGCTACTAAAACAGTACAGTGCAGTCTTAACGGATGTACCTGTCGAACAAATCTCATCGAATTTGATATGAAATTAACAAACGAGACCCCTGTTCGGACCAGAGTTTACCCCATCCCGTACGCTAAAGCTGATGCAATTCGCGGAGAAATAGACAAGCTGCGTCAGGCAGGAATTATCAGTGAGTCTACATCTCCTTACAGTTCGAGTGTAGTGCTGTTGCAGAAGCCCAATAAGGAAGTTCGGCTGTGTATAGATTACCGGCTGCTAAACGCTGTAACGGAATTCCAGTCCGAACTTCTCCAAACTGTTTCTGAGTTGTTCACCAAGCTCAGCAAAGCAAAGATTTTCTCCAAGATTGACCTCAGTAAAGGTTATTATCAAATCCCAATCAAGGAGAAAATTAAACCTTTGTTAGCTTTCAGCACTAGTGAAGGACATTACACATTTAATGTGATGCCGTTCGGATTGCATAACGCACCAGGAGTGTTTACCAGGATGATGAGGAAGCTTCTAGATCCTTAAGAAAAACGTTTGGTCATTTGGGATCAAAAGTGCAAACACAGTTGTCTGCATACCCCATTTTGAGGGTGCCTGACCTCAAGAAACCTTTTGTACTGCGGGTCGACGCGTCAGGTCAGGGCATCGGGTCAACACTGCTTCAAGCCAATGACAGTGACCCGAACATGCTATTTCCAGTTGCCTATGGCAGTCGGAAATTAAATAAAGCTGAACGGAACTACAGCGTAGTCGAAAGAGAATGTCTTGCTCTGATTGACGGTATCAGACGCAATCATGAGTTTCTCTATGGTACATCTTTCACGGTGCAAACAGACCACGCTCCGTTAGCCTTTCTTGGTGCAATAAAGAATTTAACGCAAGGATCATGCGTTGGGCCCTTCTTTTAAGCGTTTATTCTTTCAAAGTGGAATATATTCCGGGAAGACAGAATGTCGGGGCTGATTTCCTGAGTAGAAACTGGACTACGGAGGAAGAGGAGGAAGTTGAAGATACCAATCATCCAATAGCTACCGATCAGGGCAGCTTCATTGTCATAAATCAAACATGAAAAGATGTTTTCATGTCTCAAAAGAGGGGACGATTGTAACAGAAGAACTCAGCTGACCCTGAAGTGTTGGATGATACGCCGGCCCAGTGGGGGCGTTCCCAGAATCAAACGAAAGTAGCGGCACACAATCAAATAGGCACTGAGGGATCTCAGGAAAGACTAGCGGCATGCTATCAAAGGCAGTAGTGGTCCTGGAAACGAACGACGCAAGTTTCTTGCCGGCATTTCGCATCTCGTTGTCAACCAGAACACCGCTCGAAAGACGGAGCGAACGGGAAAGCCGAAGCGGACGCAGCGAACGGAGATACGGAAAACCAGGGGCGGCATCTCTCTTTAGTCTGGCGGTCAGAACCCCGAAAGTTTCCTGGGATCTAAAAAGGTGTCAAATTCTAACATGTCCCCCCAATATTGCATTCCAGTTAGATATTTACCGACCATGAAGAAAGCTATTTTATCATTCGGTTGCCAGAGATTTAAGATTCACTAGCTATAGTAGAATTTTGCTAGATTTCCATCGGAATTGGTGGCTACATTGGAGTGATTTCTTTTTCTGTGCATGGTATAATATATTTGTTAAAGGGATCAGTGGTGTAGTGCTTTCATTTTATTTCACTGGATTTTGTGTTTTTTTAAATCTATTAAATTAAACTCATCTCAAAAGTTCCAGTGGTAAATTTAATGATATATCTATTATATTATTTCCAAAAATAATAGATGCTTAAATGCTAAAGTAACTTTTAAAGTCGCGAAAGAATTTATAATTAATAAATTTAGTTAAGTCCTATATATATAGATGGGTGTGTTAACCATTAGACTCGCGAAGTGTTTTCTTAAATACATAATTAAATACGCGAGTGTATATAAATAGTCTTAACGGTAAATTTATCGCGTGTTAGAAAATTATTTGATTTTTGCGGTATGATTATGTTGTCATGGTTTTTCTATCTTTTTCTATAGAATGATCACATAACCTTTGCGATCCCAGCAATAAAGAAATCATACAGAGTCTTCCAGACTCAGTTCTTAAACTTCCAGATATATTGATGAAACATTTTAAATATAATCTTGTGGCGGTCCGATGCGGCCTAGCTATCATAATTACATGAAAGAAAGCCCACCCAAGAACATTTAAATAAACCATCAAATTAAATTGCCAATCTGTAAAACAAACTGGAAGAAAAACAGTTGCCAGTAGCGATATTTTATTTACTGCTCTACTGTGAGAGAGTACATATTTACCTGACCTGTGACTGGGCCTAGTTTTTCCTCACTGGATTTAAAACTTACTGGTCAGCTGCTATCATCACGCATTGTAGGAATTTTAACACCAGCGGCGAAATTAAAGAGACCACGCCATTCTCACCCCTGTACCTAACTGTGACAGTGCCATCCCATAGACTTCTTTTTATATAATAAAACACAAGAACTCTTAGGCTTCACGTCTGGCGATAAGTGAGAATATTTGCTATCAGCCAACCTCGCTAAATCTGGGGCTGGACATCGAAGTACCAGACATTTTCATATGTCAAGAGTGTAATTGCTGTTCATATAAGTCTATGGAGTGCTTGATGCTTCAATCTGTAAGTGTGTGTGAGCATATGAGTGTGGGCCCTCACGAGCGTGCATGAATGACAGGAGATTTAATTTTTGCAAACCATTTGTTAACTTGCCTACCGGGTAATACATTTTCTGTATACCCTGCATTGTTCCTTTAAGTGGGATATTTTGTTAACTCTCACATTTGGAGAGTTTGAGGAGAAGATTGAGAGGAACGATTGTCGTAAATAAGTCTGCCCTTACTCTACCCAGCACTCTGTGAAGCAACTATTTACTTTCTAACCCTTATTATCACTGAGCCTCACCATCATTCTCCACTCTAAACAGGACCACTATTTCTAAGACTCTTTCTCTCAAAATAAATTTACGACAAATATACACACACAAAAAAAATCAGAGGCATCAAATGCTATGGCTAAACATCTGTCGGCGATCAATAGACAATCTTAGGTATGCAGATAATACATTTTATTTTTTAGTTGGAAGTGAACAAGACCTGCAAGAACTAGTGAAGCAGGTAAACAGCATAAGTCATGAATATGGATTGGACATTAACATTACGAAAACGAAAACTATGATAACACTGACTAACAAAAAAAAACTTTTTTTTTCTTTCTCTAACATTTCTATGTTTTTCTGGTCAATTTTAATGCGCTGTTTTTAAATCTGCAAACCGTTTTTCTCTATCAGGTCGGGATCTCTAGAAATACGCAATTGAAGTTTTTTAACAACGCATACAGTATTAATTCAAGACTAATCGACAAATAAGAGAAGACTCTAGGCAGAAATATGTCTCCGACTATATAAGGAAAAGACGATGGTCATATATCGGTCATGTCCTACGAATGCAAAACAACAGAATACCACTACAGGCGCTCACTTGGGTTCCTGAGGGTAAGCGGAAAAAAGGAAGACCAAAAGAAACACTCAGAAGAACAATAATAAGAGAAGGAAGAACGTTGGGCCTAAATAATGTGCAAGAGCTAACAGGAGTGGCGTCACAACGAACAACCTGGAGAGCACTGGTTTCTGCCTTATGCGCCGTGTTTGGCGCTTAAAGAATTTATTATTATTATTATACAGTATTACAACATCATTCGTACAAGAATTATAACAGTTATGTAGGCTTGAATTTCTTTGCAGTCGACTTTCGTCGGTGAATGGCATGTGGTACATCGCGATGAAGCATCCAACAATAATCGGCAAGCATGGTCACACTCCACCGTCCTTGATAACGTGACTCCATTACGGCGATATCTTGATGGAATCGTTCTCCATGTTCATCGCTGACTTCGCCAAGGTTGTCAGGGAAAAAGTCAAGATGCGAATCGAGCAAATGGATTTTGAGGGACATGTTACAGCCCATAATTCTGTATGCATCTATGCACTGCTTAACAATATGCAACATAGTCGACAGATTTGTGATTTCCCAGAAAGTTATCGACGATCGATTTGAATGCCATCCATGCGCGAAGTTCACTACCATGTAACAAGTTCTCGAATTGTTTGTCTGCAATAACTTTCCTAATCTGAGGTCCTACAAAGATACCTTCCTTTATCTTTGCATCGCTAACTTGCGGAAACTTTTCTCGAAGATAAGTGAAAGCTTTGCTCGTTTTATCTAACGCTTTTACAAAATTGTTCATGAGCCCCAACTTTATATGTAACAGTGGTAAAATGAAGCTGTCTTTGTTAACTAAAGGCTCGTGTATTACATTTTTATGCCCGAGCTGCATACGATCCCGGATAGGCCACACCTTTCTTGCATAATGTTCCTGTCTGTTGCGGCTGTCCCATTCACATCGGAAGCAACAAAATTTAGTATACCCAGTCTGCATGCCCGTGAGAATTGCAATGACCTTTAGGTCTCCACAAATCCGCCATTGGTAGTCATTGTTGTACTTTATTTTTTCCAAACGTATAGCCATATTGTCATAAGTTTCTTTCATATGAACAGAGTAGGCGACTGGAATTGATGAAAATAAATTTCTGTTATGCAATAACACGGCTTTTAGACTAGTCTTGGAAGAATCGATGAAAAATCGCCATTCGTTGACTATGTGCTCATGACCGTTTACATCTTTGCAATAGCAAATGTCATCATCCATCTCAAAGTATTGAACAAGTTCTCTGTGTCTATGACGAAATTTAGATATCGGAGTATTGGGCGCTAAAAGATTCCATTCTTTGAGTCGCGAACCGAGTAATTCCGCTTGTCCTTTGGTAAGAGCGAGATCACGTATTAGATCTGAAAGTTCTGAATGGTTAATTAAGTAAACACCATCATTCACCGGTATGTAATCTGAGACAGAATTAGTTTCTAAAGCAGGTAAACTATCACTTTCTGATGGTTCATTCACGTCCAACGGATATTGTTCTGGTGGTACTTGGATCGGACACGTGATTGGATCATGAGGCACTGGTTTCAAAACCAATTCAATATTTGAATAAACCATAGACTTTCTAGTTTTAAAAGTGAAACCATGGATATTTGTCAAGCAGAAGTAACAATCAGTAGTGTGATTTGTATGTTCACGCCATATTAATGGCACTCCAAAAGGCATCGACTTATGCTTCGGCGATTTTCGTAACCAACCTGCCAATGTATCGAACAAACTGCATTTGGCTTTCAAGATTTATTTGCATCATCAACTTTCAAATCGAAATAAAGTTCGTATGCTTTCTTTAGTAATGGTGTAAAGTTTTTTTGGTCAACACGATCGGTAAAATATCCGCACACGTAACAGAACAGATCAGCCGAATTTCTACAACTTCTAGAAGCCATATTTTGCTCAGAGTTATTTCAAAATACAGTAAATATTAGAAAAATCGCGTAACATATGTCATGCATCTTTTAGCAGTATAAAAAGTAGAATTATGTTGCTTTTTATTAATTTTTAATAAGTTATAGAGTAAAAATGAAATGGAGCAAATAACGGTTTCCCAAAAATATATTTATTCACAAATATCTTAAGAACCTGACGTGATAGAGATAAACGGATTTCAGATTTGAAATCAGCGCAAGAAACTGACCTAAGAACACTTATTCTTATATAAGAAAGAAAAATGTTGTTTGTCAGTGTAATTATCAAAACATAAGATAATCCAACATTAAAGACAAGCCTAAATGGGAAAATCCTGGAACAAAGCAAGTATTTCTCATATCTTGGATTGCACTGTGGTGTGTGTGTGTGTGTGTATACAAATACACACACACACACACACACACATATAGATATATATATATATATATATATATATATATATATATATATATATATATATATATATATATATATATATATATATATATATATATATATATAATCTTTACTGTATGGTGTATTATTATTTAACTACAATTTTGCGTCGTTTTGGCAAAGTGAGACCCATTCAACATAGTCGCTTTTATTAGTGCGCATGTCCAAATGTAAAAAAAAAACCTTCAGGTTCGATAAGTGTAATGTTATAGAAACACGCACAATTTACGAGCAATTGAGATGTAAATATAAAGAAGATTGGGCACATAAACGAATAAAGAAATCCTAAACACCAAGAGATGACAAGAAAATGAACAAAAGATATCAAAATAGAAAGCTAAAATATTAAAGCAATATAAAAAGAAAAGACTTTATTGGAGACCATTCCTTATTCTGGCTTGTCTCGCTGACTTCTTGACGAGTTGAATTTCACAGTGCGGTAAACTCACAAGGTGCTAAATCATAAGGTAACATTCGGCCCACGTCCAGATTGCTACAACATGACAAGGCTCCAGTCTTAAATGTTGTATTTTTACACCTCATATGCCAAGCCAATGGCATGCAAGATGCGTTTTGTCACGGGTTCCCTCTGCAGTGGTGGTCCAACGATGACCAAAACCTAGAGTATCTACTGTGAGTCTTCAAATGTACCTACCTTCGCATAAGATTGCTCTTATCAGATATTACAGAAATCAAGAACAATGCTGAATATCTTAGTAATGTTAACTTTTATCTGCCCTCCGCCTTTTGTGAAGAGGTATTATATCTTTTAATTTAGCTCGCACAAGCCCCCAACTGAATTACCAGTAAAAATCTTCTTATTGGCTCTATATAGATATATATTAAAGATGCTGAATCATCCCTGTGTACTTCTCTCTGTAATAACTAAATCAACTATGAATTTGTAAAACAACATATAAAAAATTTAATGATCAATTACTTTTGAACAAATGTAAATAAATAAGAGCTGGTGATTAATAATATGTAGGTGTCTTCCGAGAAAAGATGTCGGCTTTAGAAAGCTTATGGGGAAAAGAAAAACAAAGGTCTTCTGTAATTGGCCTGCTAGAAATGCCACTTAGCTGAAAAATGCTTAAGTGTTGGTGCTGCTGCGCTAACAAAGAACTAGCTTTTCTATCTAACCCTAGAACCAGGCTACTCTGAAACTAATTCTAAAACTACCAAAAATTATGCTAATATCACTACAATTAACTTACAATAAAAACTCACGTGCCTATATGTCTCCGTGTACCCTTCTACCGACACTGGGTGCCTAGTTTCGCATATTGCTACTGCAGCCGCTCTCGTGAATAATCGCTTTCGCTGGTCAGCCGATCTCTTAATATTGGTGCCCTGACTGCACCACACAGAACATGGGGTCGCGGAAGACCACATACGTGCTACACATCTTTCCTGTAACGTCGACCAACGGGGGACTACTAGCAAGTGTTCTTTGTATGCGGTGACCGTGTAATTCCAAAACATGGAGATTGTCGCACATCTAATGAGCGAAAACACACACATATGAACTTCGAAAGAGACTTTGGGGGCGTTATTATTACAAAATATACAAATAAATTCAACGAGAGAAAAGAGTTTGTTTTTGTAGGGTAATCTCATTTATATTAGGTCTTATTTATCAATACAAAGAAGAATTTCGTGTTTCTGGTCTTTGATATTTGTAAGAGCTAAAAATCCCTGTGCACAACAACAACATGTCGTGGAGAACTGTATCTATTTGATATAATATGGGAAAATATGTATAGAAATCCGTAGAATTTTCCAGAATTTTTCAGATTTTATTCTGCAATATAATTTATTTTATATTACAAGTAACAAAATAATTAAGAAAATGACTATACTTAATTTTGGCATATGAATTTTTTTTTTTATCTCTCTAAATCCTTAATTTTCTTTGAATCTATCGGCCACATCCGCTATATTCTCGCGCAACACCAACGTGGAAACAACTTTGTTAGTGGTACTTATCACACAAATATCTACTGGCTTAACTTAACGAAATAATATTTAGTAAGGTGCATACGACTTCTATATTTGGATGGTTGCCTTCGTTGTTTGAAAGTAGTACGTATCACTAAAAGATGTAAGCGAAAATTCGAAAGTATGTATTTGCAGATAAAATGACGCATGGTCTAGCAAAAAACAAGAATTAAATTCGAGACACTAGTAACCGTGGGAAATAAAGAGACATAATCGCCGACATCGGCAAGGCACTATGACTGAAAAATCAACGGGGTATTGTAAAAGTCTGTTTGGCTGGAGATGTCTAAGGTTGTTCAGTGTAAATGCCCAGATGTAACGTACTGTTTTGATGTGTTATGAATGTTAGTACGTTAAGCGTGTCGTGTTGTCTTGGACAGTACCAAGTAGTAGCGAGGAATTAGGTCACTAGCGTGAGGTGCCGCCAGGGTATAGTAGACATACATAATGTCAGTATTCCTGTAGATTCAGACGTGTAGTACTTGTATAACAATGTGGTTGATTGTGTAAGTGAGTAATTAACAGTGCTGATAACACGAAGGCCGTATAGGCTCTTGGACGTCTTTACATAAACTCACACAACCACAAGTAAAAGTCCGTGAAGTAGGGAATGCTGCTGACGTTTACAATATTTATTCATGACGTACGATAATACGATGATGATGATGATGATGATGGACGAAACAGTCAATAGTATAAGATCGAGTACATAATGTGTGTAGTTACAAAGGTCAGCATCAGGCATCACAGATCCCAGACATGTAGCAATGTCTTGACCAATGTAAACTGTTCATGCAATAGCTCTAATCCCTGACTGAGCCCCGTCAGGTAAGCCCTAGCAAATATCTTGCTTAGTACGGGCGATATCAGTTATTTAAACAAAGTCAATGCCATTGTCCTACAATTAGCAAAAGACTTCAGACTGGCCTCACATGCCAGATACTTCATTCTGGTGAAGGAGATTGGCCGTAAATACGGACCAATATGATGACAACGAAATCAGGCCGCAGGTCGCGGGCCTCGATAATCAGGTCACTCTCAGTTTACACAAGCTTCTGAGATTAAATATATTCTCTGCCAAACCATATTCCGCCTGCATTGCGGATCCATAAAGATGATTCCTAGGCTTATGTATGTAACAGGTCAACTTACAATCAGTCTTTCAAATATGAAGCCATACTGGAGTACAGTATAATAACTCATTGTGAACGTCGCTCACTATGTCGCCATCAGCGATAAATGTACCTGTAAGATCGAATAATGTTTCAGTTACCTTCTCAAAGAATCCTTACACTCTAAGGTAACACAACACAGCCAATACTGGCATAAAGAAACACTCAGGGACGGAAGAATGACAAAACAGTCATTCCCAGAATTTCCAATCCCTATCGAAAACTTGGCAGAGAGAAATCTACGGATCGGTACATCCGTTCTAAGCCTCAGGTACACTCTCTCTGAATCAGTCTCCCGGCTTTTTCCGCCAAGACCCGCGCATGCCCAAAGAGCATGGACCAGATCGAGGCAAACCCAGACCAGGCGTTTCCGCCCAAACGGGTGATAAAGATACTCCGCATATGATCCTATAAATAGACTTAAGACATGTCAACTATAAGACATTGCCTGAGACAGGACAACATACATTAGGTTCGTGTTTTTCCCACCGTCAAAAATGACGGCAACATTACCACTCCTCCCGGGGACATAAAAATGGCACCTTTTTTGTGTGCAATACATCTATGAGCCTGGTGCATTAAGCTCATAACGCATGAGTAATGCGCCGATGAAAGGATCACCAAAAATATAACATCATAATGTCAGATCCAATTGACGCACAGTAGAGCGTCTGGTGAGAAGAAAAAAATCTCACTAGATAGGAGAAACTATTTTCTCAAAGTAAATATATCCGGAGAGGTGTTACCAACCAACTCAAAAGTGCAGGTAATGTTACAACAAAAATTCATATCAATGTGTCTAAATGGTGAATGACAATTTCCATAACGAGATTACACCAACATCGAAATCTCACGACGTATAATGCGTATATAACCATAAATTCAAATTAACTACATTTCTAAATTCTTTTTACAAACATATGATTATACATGTGTATAGAACTAATATCTGATGACGTCAGAAGACCAAGACGATGCTCTATTCCGGCGATGTTGTAAGCAAAATCCTCAAGGAACATCAGGACGTCTATAGAAGTCATCGTAGCTATACAGCGTTCCAAGATATCACACTGGTTTGCTGAGAACAATGCAAATAGAACACTTCTTAGAATGTTATAATGTACCATAGTCACTTAATATATATCTAAACTATAAATGTGGCCGCATTAATTTTTTCGACCTTTATTTCACATGAAACAAAGCCTTCCTCTGTTTTACCGAAGACGGTAACAGAGAAAGCAAGTAATCAATACATAACCACGAGTTTAAACAAAGTGGCAATAAGTGTTACAGAAGCATATTATTGTAAGAATAGATCATAACTTTAGATATGTAACAGTGGATCTAGACAAACAGAGCTAAGTAGCTTCATGTGGGCATCGAGACAATATGTCTGCCATCACATTATCCGAACCACGGATAGCTCGTACCGTGAAATGAAAAGGTTGAAGAGCAATATCATATCGAGTGGATCTCGAACTCTTCAAATCCTTATTCTGCATAGCTGTGAGAGCTTTTTGGTCGGTTTCTACTACAAAATTCGCGCCGAGAAGGAATCTTTGGAGTTTAAAAATTGCCCAGACCATAGCTAGCAATTCTCGGTCTAGAACAGAATAATTCCTTTCTGCTGCATTCAGTTTTCTCAAGACATACATTACAGGATGCAGAGTCTCAGAATACTCTTGCATGAGTGCCGCCCCGATCCCTATTCCTGAGCCGTCACTACGAAGGACAAACGTCCTATCGGCTGTAGGTTGGCCTAAAATAGGAGGAGACGAAAATAATGATTTAATCTGATCCAATGAAGATTGGCATTCTTGGGACCAACGCACCATATTAGGAGACCCTTTCTTCAATAGGGTTGAGAGAGGTGCCGTAATAGAGGAAAGATTCGGAATGAATCTTCCGTAGAACTGTATTAGGCCCAAGAGACTACGGATCTGTTTTTTATTCTTGGGAATAGTGATGTTCAGTATCTTAGAAGTGTTGTGGTCTTCTGTCTTCAACAAGAGACCATGACCAATACGATGACCAAGAAAAGAAATCTCACTAAACCCAGCATTGCCTTTAGAGGGTTTAGCTGTCAAATTATTCTCACGTAGAGTAGACAACAGTTCATCTAATCCCAGATAGTGATCTTCCCAAGAATCGCTAAAAAGACAGATATCGTCCAAGTATGCAATCACATCAGACCGATATGCCAGTATTCGACGCATCATGCGTACGAATGTAGCTGGGGCATTCATAAGGCCAAAAGGCATAAAGTTCCATTGGAATAAACCCCTAAGTGTGGAAAAAGCAGTGAAAGGTTTGGCTCGTTCGGTTAAAGGAACTTGCCAGTATCCTTTAGACAAGTCCAGCTTTGTAAAGAAACGAGAATTGGACAGTCTAGTAAGTAACTCATCCAACAGAGGCATAGGTTCTGCATCGAACTTCGTTACTTGATTTAGTTTACGGTAATCGACGCAAATGCGTAGGTTATTGTCTTTCTTTCGGACAATAACCATAGACGACGATTATGCCGAATAGGATGGTTCAAATATTCCTAACTTTTTCATTTCATCCAACTCTTTCTCGACTTGAGTTTGGAAATGGATAGGAATAGGATAAGGTCTGACCCTGATAGGAGTATGGTCAGTCAATACAATGTCATGTTCAATGACTGTAGTGTGCCCAGGAATGTCCGTGAGAACATCCTGAAATGCTTGTAACATGGAAGAGATTTGTGACTGTTCCCTAGTTGATAAATTATGTGAAATTGCAACATCCTTTCATGATTCCGTAGAATGAAGTGGAATCATCGGAAGAGGAAGATTAACATCAGAGAAAGTAGATTCCTCATCCTGTATGACAGACAGCGATGAGTAATGGCCACAAGCGACTGTAGCGTCGTCCGTCGCTTGAAAGATAGGTTGTAAGTACTCTGGACGTTCATAAAATTCCGTAAGCATATGTATGTGAAAAGTTTTATGCTTTCCGTCAATATCGACGACATAGTCGACATCAGAAATTTTAGATACAATTTCAAAAGGACCTTTCCAACCAATAAGAAGTCTATTTTCCCTGGAAGGAAGTAATACAAATGCTTTGTCTCCAGGACAAAGTTGACGTAGGCATCTATTTTTATTTGCGAACTGCCTTGCCTTTGCTTTAGCAAATTCAGATGCGGAAGTTGCTAATTTGCAAGCTTCAATGATTTTCTGCCTGAGAGCAATGACATACTCATAAGAAGATTGTGTGTCATCACTAATATCATCGGCAGCTATCAGATCGTGAAGCAAGGACAATGGGCCGCGCGGACGCTCGCCAAAGACGAGCTCGAAAGGAGAAAACCCGGTATGTTCATTAGGAACCTCTCTATAAGCAAAGAGAGCAGCGGGTAAGACTCTGTCCCAATCCTGAGGATGATCCTCAGTTATTTTCCCAAGTAAATTTTTGAGAGTTCTATTGAGACGTTCGACTAGTCCATTAGACATAGGATGATAAATACTACTCAGTGATCTCTTGATATTAAGAGTAGACATCACTTGCGACATTGTCTCAGATATCAGTTGGGTGCCATGGTCTGACAAGATTTCCCTAGGGAATCCCAACAGCGAAAATATCAGCCAAAGAGCGTCTGCAATATCGGCAGTCGAAATGCTCTTCAGAGGTATGGCCTCTGGCCATCGAGTACACATGTCAACACATGTAAGAATAAATTGATGTCCTCTAGCTGATTTTATTTTGAAAGGACCAATGATATCTATCGCCATTTTTTGAAATGGGCGGATAGGAATGTCCGCAGCCTGGATAGGTGCTGCATGGCGAGGACCTTTCGATTTTACATCTTGACAAACTCTACACGAGCGGCAATAAAGACGTATGTCTCTGTTGACGAATGGCCAAAAGAAAGCCGCAAGAACTCTCGACTTCGTACGTGAAAATCCCATATGACCAGCGCATTGGGAGTCGTGAGCATGTTGCAGTATTCCAACTCTCACGTCTTTCGGAACAAGAATTTGTGAATGTATAGACATGTCAGAGTGTTGTACCATATGCAATAGTACGCCATTCTTCATAGTGATCCAAGATTTGTGATCTGTGTTCTTATTTGGGTCACCTTTTTTGCCAGAACGAAGAATTTTTTTAACGAAATGTCTTCCTGTTGACTTTTGATAAAAGAGTCACGTGAAATCACACCATGATCATCTTGATCACGTACCTCAACACCTTCGGTCGATGTGGTCTGAGGCATATTCTGAGCCTGAGCTCTCGTGACAACTGCATTAGCAGCTTCTAAATTATGTTCTTCCCAAGCAATAATCTGCTGCGGGGTACACTCTTTAATGCCGTGTATACGCCCGACGATAAGATCCGCAATAGGATTCGGAAACAGACACGCTTGGACCTCTCCCGTAAAGAAGGGAGTAGCTATACGGATGATAGCGGTAGAGTATTTTTCCACTTTGCCACCAAATGTTACACATTTGATCACTTTTCCAGTGGCACATGAAGGATCTACTAGAGATTGTCTAACCCCAATAGTGGTACATTCAGAATCAAAGAGGACTGAGACTGGATCTTTATTCATTAGACCCCTATGTAGAATAAGAGATCCTCTCCCGTCATGCGCCGCTGCGGCAGGAAGAGCGGACAGAGGATGACCGCAACTCAAGGTGGATATAGTAGTATGTTCAAATAAAGTGGTGCACTGAGGGCATTGAGATGCTCTCCCAAAATCAAACGCAGAACAAGAACTAGCACTAGCGCTAGGTTTACTATTGTTTTGTTCATTACTAACTCCTTGTGACTCTTGTTCAGCACAGTTAGTATGAAGACATGATCTATTATTATTATGCTGCCATCTACCTCGATTACTATTTCCTTTGGAATTATGGTAATTACCCCTATTGCTATTATTATTTTGGTTTGAACCGCAGTTTTCACAATTGTGATTGTGATTTACATCTTGATGAAAATATCTATCAGACTGATACTACTGTCTTCCTAAAGAATTATGGCGATGATAGTTTTTATTGTGGCTACCCCTTTTAAAGTTACCAAATTTGTTGGAACCATAATTATGAGGGCTATCAGATTGCCTCCAATTCCTAGAAGACGAGCCTCTTTGGCATGAATCACTTTGATCCTGTCCAAAGTTACGTTTACTTTTCTTATCGAAGTTGCGCTGAGTACCTTTAACTTTACCTCCGAAATTAGAATTGTATGAAGTCGCAGAAGCCACGGGTAAACCTTCTTTAATCTTACTATTGCTAATCGTTTGTTGTGGATGAGCAGTGACATATTGGCAACAATATTGTTCCATTTCTTTTATGTCCTAAGGTTTAAGTTCGTGTATAAAGGCAAGAAAAGACTCATTAACAGATGACATTACTTTGTCTCTAAGCAACAAGTCCATAGGTGCTTCATAAGTATGTTCAGTCTTAGACAACTCTATCCATCTAGTGAAAGTAAGGCGTATCTTTCCTATAAAGTCCGAGAACTCTACACCAGGGTAAGAGGAAAAAAGGAAGACCAAAAGAAACACTCAGAAGAACAATAATAAGAGAAGGAAGAACGTTGGGATTAAACAATGTGCAAGAGCTAAGAGGAGTGGCGTCACAACGTACAACCTGGAGAGCACTGGTTTCTGCCTTATGCGCCGTGTTTGGTGCTTAAAGAATTTATTATTATTATTATTATTACACATACATAACATTGTTTACACTAATTCTTCTGGTACACCAAGTGTACACACCTATATATACATATTTTCAGTATAGATTCAACTTCGATCGCCGTTCATCTTGCTTTAAAATTAACCTGTATTACTTCTTATTCTATTTCCCTTCTCTCGCTTTTTGCATTTCCTTCAAGGCTCTATTCTTTGACATCACATGTTCTCTTACTCTTGCGCTCATCACTAACACTTGTTCCATCAGCACTGACTATCGGGGCAAAATTGTATTTTGTTTTTAAATTTTGCAGTCCTCATAAAAGAAATGGAGAGGAAAGCCAAACTAATGATAGAAACAGATCTTGGTGAACAGAACTGCCCTTGGAAATGTAAAAGACAACGATTTAATTGTTTTTTGTTTTTAGACAATGAGTGGAGACAATAAGGCGGCAGCCCCTTCGCCTTGCAAAGGCACAACAGACCAATCACTTGTTTGTCTTAAAATTTGATTACAAGAAACCACAGAGAGAAAACCGGACTGACCTTCAAGGCGACGAACTGGCATGAATTACTGACTAAGATTTATGGATCATGGAATATCAGAAGTATTAACAGGAAAGAGGAGCAGCTGGTGGAGGAGATGAGGATGGCAAAATTAGAAATCCTAGCTCTGACGGAAACCAAGAAAAAAAAAGGACAAGGAGTTATGGATCCCGATGGCATCACGCTGCTCAGCAGTGGAGTCCCCGCAACCGAAAGAGCTAAAAAGGGTGAGGTTGCATTGTGGCTAAAAACCAAGCACATAACATCAAAGATTGGAAATTTGGCTCGGAACGCATTAGGATGTTAAATCTAAAAGGAGAACCCATAGAATCTAGAAGAAACACTCAGAAGAACAATAATAAGAGAAGGAAGAACCCTCTCTACTGACCGTGTCGAATGCCTTTGTCAAGTCGATGAAAGCTGTGTACAGGTCACAGTGCTGTTCTTGGCATTTTTCTTGTAGCTGTCTTGCAGCGAACACCATATCGGTGGTTCCACGTTATTTCCGGAATCCACACTGACTTTAAGGTAGAAGATCTTTGTCTAGATGAGCCGTAAGGCGATTCAGAAGGATTCCGGCGAATATCTTCCCAGCGATTGATAATAGAGAGATGCCTCGATGATTGTTACAGTATTGGCGATTACATTTACGTTTATAAAGATGTATAATTGACGCATCTTTGAGATAGTGTGGGATGGTTTCACTCTGCCACATTTGCTGGAAGATCATGTGAAGTTTCTCTATCAGAACTGTACCGCCATCTTTATAGACCTCAACAGGAATTGAATCGGAGCCGGGGGCCTTTCCACTAGAAAGTTGACGAATCGCTTTTTGAGTTTCCTCCAGAGTTGGTATATCATCTAGTGCTTCATTTATAGGAATTTTGGGCATGCGGTTGATGGCTTCGTCGTTAATAGATGATGGCTGGTTCAGAATATTATTAAAATGTTCCACCCAGCGTTGAAGAATTTTTTCCTTGTCTGTAATTAGTGTTTTTCCATCTGCATTAAGGAGGGGAAATGATCCTGATGATGTTGGACCATAGACTGCTTTGAGTGCATGGTAAAAAATTTTCAAGTCATGGCTGTCAGGAAAGCCTTGGAGCTCATCTGCTTTATTACTCAGCCATGAATCCCGCATCTGGCGTAGTTTATGTTGGACGATTCTACGCATGTTGTTGAAAGCGTCTTTCTTGGATGTAGATTTTGGATCATTTAAATATGCTTTATGGAGATGGTGTTTCTCAGCCAACATCTTCTTTATATCATCTGAGTTCTCATCAAACCAGTCATTTTGTTTCTTAATGGCGGGACCCAGGACCTCTGTAGCAGTGTTGTAGATCTGCTCACTTAGGGCTGCCCAATTAGTTTCCACACTTTGACCTTCTAATGAGATAGATTTGAGACGGTCTTCTAGGGTGTCAGTAAATGATTGTTTGATTTTTATCTTCTTTAGTCTGGTGACATCCAGCCTTTTATGAGTTTTCTTCCCCTGAGGCGCCTGGCTGGTTGGATACGAATTTTAAGTTTAGACACAATGAGACGATGATCAGTCCAGCATTTGGCACCACACATGGACTTGGTCACCCGGACATCTTGCCTGTCCTTCTTCCTAACAATTACATAGTCAATTAGGTGCCAATGTTTTGAGCGAGGGTGCATCCAGGAGGTCCTGTTGCGGGTAGGAAGTCGAAAAATGGTATTGGTGACAAGCAGGTCATGTTCTGCGCAAGTCTGGAGGAGAAGAAGTCCATTGCTAGTACAGCGACCCACGCCGTACTTTCCGATAGTGCCATTTCAGGAGATGTTATCTGAGCCTGCTCTTGCATTAATGTCACCAAGAATGATGAGCTTATCTGCTTTAGGAACTGATGCAATGACTGCATGCAATTCTTCGTAAAACTTATCCTTGACGTCATCCTGGTTTGTCATAGTTGGTGCATACGAGCTAATGATGGTGGCATGTTTCCTTACATAAAGCAGGGGGATATTGACCGTCATGAGTCGGTCATTTATTCCCTTTGGGGGCCCCGCTAACTTGCCGACAATTGCTGTCTTTTTTGATTGCGCCCTCGCCTGCAAGTCGAGTTTCACTCAGTGCTGCTATGTCAATGTTGTATCTGGCCAGTTCTCTCCCAATCAGGGCAGTTCGCCTCTCAGGTCGGTTTGCGTTAAAGTCTTTGTCAAGGAGAGTGCGCACATTCCATGCGCCTAGAATGAGGTGGAAAGATCTTTCCCTTCTTTTTCTTATGTGTCGCCCGCCGAAGTAGGGTACCCACTAACCACGCTAAGCTGGTTAGGTAATGGTGGAGCAGGCAATGTTTAGGGCACCTTTTCTAGCCCCTTCCTCATACCATGGACGTGAGCAGTGTTTTCCTAAAGATGGCTGCTTAGTCACTCAGGGGACCGCCGAATCCCAGTGCTGCTCCGATCAGTGGAAGACGACCATATGGCCTGAGCCGCCTGTGTGTAGGTCCTCGACTACGACTGCCAGCGTACCCACGCCTGCCGCTTCGTCGCTCGCCAATCGCCACATGACTTGTTGTGAGTGGATGGATGAATGGATGAAAGAGTGACTTCCGCAGTGATTTGGATTAAAGTGAGGTAATCGCCGTCATGCCCGTTGAACCAACAGGTGGTTTCTTCCGCGCAGTCTACCGAATCCAGTCTTCGCATGCATGGGTAGGCAGACCCTAACTCACCGAAGTTTTATAACCAGTCGGCTACCCTCACCTGTCAAAGCCGTTTCCCGGGGGGGGCCGCTGTCGCATGCTGACAGCTACGAGGAGCCACAGGTGAGAGCTGGATGCCAGGTTTGGACCAAGGGTGGCCGAGCTGCCCTGAAAAGGCATGACAGCTCCTTCACCAGAGGTACTACCAATACCTGACATCCAAAACCCTCATAAATGTAATTTAGCATGTAATTATCTTGTAATTAGCATATGGTCTGCTGCGGTGTACGAAGGTTATCGTTCGGGCAGTTAGTTTTGGCTTGTGTTTTCAAAGTGTACGGATATATATGTGAGAGCGACAGACCAGTGTTCAATTGTGCCCGCGTCAGTTATGTTAAATGCGCAAGTAGTTATATTGATTTTATTTGGTCAGAGTTAATCCTGTATATGTTGTTGTAGTTCAAGTGCTAACTGGCCTTCCGCCAGAGATGGTAATACTTGACTTTTGCTCATTTTTCTTCCCAGGTTTGTTCTTCCCTTTTGTGTTTAGTGATAAGCAAAACAGTCTCTACATGACAAGGTATAATCCAAATGAAATACTGTAAAGTTCCACAAACAGCAATGTAGTATATGTTTATTGACCGTCGTTTGATAAGTACCGGTATTTTCACAAAGTTGACATGTTCGTTACTCACTTATAAACAAAATAGTGTATACATCCAAAAGAAATATATCCAACAGAAGGAAAGAAAATAATAAACTGGTCTTCATAATCTCAAAGACGAAGTTCATCTGTCGTAAATTTATTTTGAGAGAAAGAGTCTTAGAAATAGTAGTCCGGTTTAGAGTGTAGAATGATGGTGAAAAGCTCAGTGATAGAAATGTAGAGAGTAAATAGTTGCTTCACAGAGTGCTGGAGGAGAGTAAAGACAGACTTATTTACGACAAATCGTTTCTCTCAATCTTCTCTTCCACTCTCCTGGTCAAACAATTATGTTCTAGCCCCAGATTAGCAGTTACACCTCAAACTAAATGTATGAGTGTTTGTTCAAGTTCTAGCCCCAGATTAGCGGGTAGGCGGTCAGCACATAAAAAGGATCCCGTAATCGCTGGAAAATGAATCTGTAATTGTGTCTCTTTTCTTAATAACAGTTTCTATGGGAGGGCACGGTCTCTGATACCGGGGTGAGGATGGTGTGGTCTATTTGACTTTGCCGCTGATAATAAAATTCTTACGCGTGCTGGTACACTTTATCCGTGAGGTATGGTTTAAGTCCAATGAGAAAACTAGTCACATCACTGTCCAGGAAAATATGTATTCTCTCTCTGTGTCAGTAAACTAACAAAAGCTCGGGCCAGTGTTCTTCTTCCCGTTACGACTTAATTGGCTTGATGGTGGGTTAAATTTGTCTTTGGGTGTGCTTTCTTTGCTAAAAGTTAGATAGCGGAATTCCAAACATAGAATCGCCTCAAAGATTAAAAATTTACACAGTCTCAACAAGTTCGGAGTCAGGGGAACTCTACACACTGTTTATGCTTTGCTTTGCTTAAATTGATTTGCTTTATTGCTTTCTTAATGCTGGGATCGCACAGGTTACGATCACTCTGTATGAAAGAAAAAAAGACATGTAATATACCGAAAGACAAATAACCTTCTAAAGCGCGATGAATTTCCCGTTAAGACTATTTTATATACGCTCGCGTATTTAATTATGTATTTAATAAAACACTGCGCGAGTTCTAATGGTTAAAATACACACTTATAAATATATGACTTAACTAAATTTATTAATTATAAAATCCTTCGCGACTTTAAAAGTTAATTTAAGCATTTAACATCTATTATCTTTTGGAAATAATATAGCAGAAAAGCTGAAAATGCTGCAAGAACCGGTAATAGTAGGTGCCTTTATCAAATTACAAAACAACTATGTCACCAGCCTACTGCTATGGAAACACCTGTTAAAGGTAAATTATGGAATTCAATACCAACAGAAAAAGAACAAATGAAGAGATGGGCTGAGCACTTCATGGGGGTGCTAAACAGACCACCACCAACAGTAACACCTGATTTTAATAATGAAACACCCACAACCACCTTGCCAATAACTTGCGATGAATTCACGTTGGACGAGATCAAACAAGCCGTTAAAAGATTAAAAAATTTTAAAGCTGCTGGAGTTGACGAAATTTCAGGGGAAATGATTAAAGCAGTTAATGACAACAACCTCTTGAGAATTTTAGATATTATAAATGAAGTATGGAGATAAGAGAGAAGAACAACCACCACAACAATGGAAAGACAGTATTATTGTAAAGTTACCGAAGAAAGGTGATTTATCAGACTGTAATAACTGGCGTGGTATATCTCTATTATCAGTACCTGGAAAATTATTATGTTGCATGATGTTAGAAAGACTTAAATTGCATGCTGACGAAAAGATCAGAGAAGAACAAGCGGGTTTCAGGCCGAAACGATCATGTATTGATCAAATATTCACACTAAGAACAATTATAGAAGAATCAGTGGAAAGGCAATCGCCACTTATTATCACCTTCGTCGATTTTCAAAAAGCCTTTGATAGTCTACACCGCCCATCATTGTGGAAGGTACTTACAATCTATGGTTTTCCAACAAAATATGTGAATATAATCAAAGCGCTATATGACAATGCAAGATGTTGTGTTAGAACAAATAAAGGGAATACAGAATGGTTTACAGTAGAAACAGGGGTGAAACAAGGCTGTATTATGTCACCACTACTTTTTGGAATAGCTATTGATTGGGTTATGAGAAACTATACCCACAATGAACAATTAGGTATAAAATGGACAAATGGAAAATTCCTGGGGGACCTGGATTTCGCAGATGATGTAGCATTCTTAAGTTCAACACCAAGACAATCCCAAGAAGCAATAAATAATTTGTGTCATCTCTCGGTTAAAATAGGTCTCCAAATAAATACCTCTAAAACTAAAGCTATGAACTTTTCTAACGAGACCTTTGATATCATCTTGAACGGGGAAAAACTGTTGAAAGTTTCAATTATTTAGGCAGTAAAATGACTCAGGATGGTGACACAACAAGAGAAATCCATACTAGAATTGCTTTGGCAGCTAGCGCCTTCAATAGATTATCTAACATTTGGAAATTACGATCATTGAATATACATACCAAGCTTCGTCTGTTTAATTCAAATGTTATCTCAGTGTTAACATACGGCTGTGAGAGTTGGAAAATAACAAAATCATTGGAGAACAAGCTGAATACATTCGAGAACAAATGTCTTAGAAAACTCATGAACATCAGTTGGAAAGAATTCAAGACTAATCGACAAATAAGAGAAGACTCTAGGCAGAAATATGTCTCCGACTATATAAGGAAAAGACGATGGTCATATATCGGTCATGTCCTACGAATGCAAAACAACAGAATACCACTACAGGCGCTCACTTGGGTTCCTGAGGGTAAGAGGAAAAAAGGAAGACCAAAAGAAACACTCAGAAGAACAATAATAACAGAAGGAAGAACGTTGGGCTTAAATAATGTGCAAGAGCTAAGAGGAGTGGCGTCACAACGAACAACCTGGAGAGCACTGGTTTCTGCCTTATGCGCCGTGTTTGGTGCTTAAAGAATTTATTATTATTATTATATCATTACATTTACAACTGGAACTATTGAGATGGTTTAATTTAATAGATTTAAATTAACACAAAATCCAGTGAAATAGAATGAATGAACTAGACCACTGATCACTTTACACAATATATATATTACCGCTTTGCACAGAATAGAATTCACTGCAGATATGTATAACAATCCATGGGATAATCTAGCAAGATTTCAAATATAGCTAGTGCTTCTGTTAAGTTCTGGCCAGCGAGTGATAAAGTGTATTTCTACGTGGTCTGTATATATCTAGAATGAAATGAAAGATGAGTGGGACATGAGAAACTTGACACCTTTTTTGATCTCAGAAGACTTTTGGGGATCTGACCGCCAGACTAAAAGGAGAAGCCGCCCCTGGCCTCTCGTATCTTCGCTCGCTGCTTGCGTCGGCTTTCCCCGTTTGCTCCCACTGCGATCGGTTCCGTGTTTAACACCGAGATGCGAAATCGTTTCAGGGACCACTACTGTCTTTGATAGCATGCCGCCCGTCCTTCCTGAGATCTCCCCCAGTGTCTTTCTTCTGACCGCTCTGGTCCATCTTGCGAGCGGTTTAGTGTTCGCGCGGAGATGAGAAATACCTGCGAGAAACTAGCTTCTCTGCTCGGGGATCGTCTCAGTGTCTTTAGATCTCATGCCGCATACTAAATGAGTCCCGGTGGAATCGGTTCGCTCTGGCGAAACCAAAAAGTTACAACAAATGTTCAGGGGTTCTAATGTTATGAAAAGCTAAAGTCCCTTTAATCATCCATCAAATCAGGGAAAATTCACTTGTCGAACTAGACGTACGTCACATCATCTAACACTACAAACTACCTAGCACACATTTCTTGTCTATATGTAACATCCTTCTTCTTAATCTAAAAACTATAAACTCTCTGTAAAAATCCTTCCTAAAGTCCTAAAAATCTGTAAAAGCCTGTCTATCGCCCACATCTCTCCTTTTTATACACAGCTACTTCTTTTTTTTCCCGCCATTTTTCACACGACTCACTCTTTTTTTCACACGTTTCAATTTTCTACACACGGCTCTCTGTTTTCGACATTTTGCACAAGGCTTTCTGTTATTTCGACATTTGTCTCACACGTCTTTGGTTTCTTTCCGACTTTTGTCACAACTCTCTTTTCCATCTAAACAAATGGAAAAAACCCAAATCACAACATTCATTTCACACTTTCCGCGCTTAGCTCTCATTCATTTTAATTATCTGGGACTGCCCTATATTTTCCCTCTCAGAGCAGTACCTGCTGACTGAACTTTTAATGATACTGCGTTATGTGTGAAAACCTCTTATTTGCTTTTAATGTCGGTCATTCCTATATGTACCATATTATTGCACGTATAAATGCTAGTGTCGTAGCAGGGATAATGCTAGCGTGGAAGGCCATGCGGTCACACAATGTTATACAATATTTCAGAGTCAGGATCATTGACTGACTACATTATGATGTGTGCCTGATTGTATGTGGCTTTAGGAGAAGGACAGTAAGTTATTTGAATGAATACGGTTCTGATTTGTAAAGAATGAAGGCGTCGTAGACGATACATAGACATTCTGACTTTAAGCCGGCACAACGACATTATTGCTTATGTCTGCTACTGAATACATTTGTATTACTGATGTATCGTCATATCATCATATGCTCTCAAAAGAAGTGAAGTACACTCATGTTGTATTGTTGACATATTAAATGTTATAAAACGTACAACAAGCTGTTGATCAGGATTATTCAAGTTGGCCCTTCGTCACGTTACTGTTTACACTGTTGTCTATTATAACAAAAAGGCCTTAACAAGACCAAGGCACCACATTAATATACTCGTTACCCATAGCCTTCAATAAGTATAAGGTAACACTGTTCTTATCAGTATCACAGTTTTTACTGTCGGAGATTAAGGAGAGGAAGATAAACATCAGAAATGAAATACCAGCAAGCACTATCTGAAATCTAAATTTGCACAGTTGAAAAAAGCATCCAGCTATAATTGAAGGACAATTTATTGTCCATGGTTGAAATATGCCACATGAAAAAAGGGGCTGTAAACACTTATTAGTGAGCTGAATTTTCTTCATGAACAATGTTGCTGTAATGTGTACATTGGACTTGAAGGTCTACCGACGTTAGTTGGGTATTCAGCAATAGGTACCATGCGAACTTTGGGATGACATTAGTTTAATGTTGTTAGCAGGCATAGGGTTCAGCGAGTATAATGATTGGTCAACTTTAGACTGAACTAATTACATTTCATTTCGGACTTTTAAATATTGTCGTGAATTATTCTAATCCCCATATATAAATTAAAACGTAAATGCAAAGCCTAACAAATAAATTTAATAAAAGGAAAGAAGAATGGTAAAGAACAGTGCTGTCACAATGACTGTACTCGAAATCCCCCTTGTTTTCTACTTCGTCTGCAAATTGTAACGCTTTCACGTTGATAGTAAAAGCCTACTGTGTCGCTGCACGCTTTCTTCAATGAAACGTGTACTGTATTTCTTGGAAAAACCGTGAGATACGCAAGCTGATCAATGACCTAAATTTAATATTTCATTCATTCCATTTTATACACGGTGTAACTAAAAGACAGATGGACTAAAGGATAGAGAGAAGGGAGAGGCAGAAAGCGGGGACACGTGCAACACTAAACACGCGTCACGCGATACACAATTGCTGCCATCACGCGTGTAAGGCCACATGCACTAACTTTATTTCAAATCGACAGTGATAAAATTCACTACCCTTCCCAGAGTTAGGTTTTAAAATCCTGAAAAAACGCTTATTGGGAAAGATGACATTAGATGGGTTTACGTTTGAAAACATGACAGTACCCAGACACCACATGGGGAGTGAAGTAAACAGGAGGTGGTAGAAAATGCACATTTTGAACGCAGCCACCTAGCTTCCTTAAATTCGTATATTTGGGTTCCTTAGGTTTTGCTGACAAAGAATATGTAAAACGTTACGCAAATAGTCTAGGAATTACCAAGTTATGGCCAAAATAAAATAGTGGGGGTGCCTGACAGCATGAAATCATTTCTGCTCATAACATTTTTTTATAACGTGTTTGAAGAAACATTACGTTACGGAAATAGCCTACCATGTTAACTCCTATGTGATTGGAGCGCAACAAATGAAAGACTAAACACGATTGGTCGGACTATAAATACTATCTTGTGTTGTCAGGGGAAACGTGAGAAAGGGGTACTTTTTTGAAAAGATGTGTAGACGTGGTGTGATTGGGTAGAGCTGCGAATATACACAATTCAGAGCGTCTGTTCATTGCCACATCTTGTAATAAACCTACTAAGAAGCAGTGCGTTGAGCACCAGTGTATATTTTTTGATAAAATAAAGCCTGGGACATCGGCAGATCGGAGTTGTGCTATATTCATTGCCAGTCAACGAAACTGTTTGTTATTATTTCCGTGAATTGTGGTAAGCTTGAAATATTCAATATCTTTTAATGAAAATTGAATGTAAATTGATAATTTATGTCTGCATATATGTGTGGTTCAGTAGCGAACATGATGTAAAGCCTATAGTGCTCCAGCCTGAACAGAAGGTGTCGGAGGAAAGTAAAATTGCATGGAATGGCCAAACAGTACACTGACACCTAGATTATTAACTAGAAAGAAATAATGCTGGAATTGCAGAGGCGTAGTAACCATTAGGGAGGGAAATACTGGTATAAAGTATTTCAGATGAAGCTGACAGTTGGCCTAACGCTCTGAACTCAATGTTTGTGATGTATTGTGCTCAGTGTAGAAATGGAGTATAAATTAGTTCTGACGTAGAAGGTACAACCTTCTTGTTTCAGGGACCGTGGTCTTAAAGTTATTGAGCATCACCTGGTCAGAGCTTTGCTGAAGCCAGAGGTGGACAGCATACTCCTTGGTCCATATAGCATCCAGTGGGGTGGCTCCAGAACTCATTACAGTAATCAAGCAGAGGAGTCTTTTACTGCAGTCATCACGCAAAATAAGAGAGTGTGGCCATGGAGCTCAACATTATGTACCCCCATCTTAAAATGACGTTATAAACTAAAATTAAGAGGGGAATTTAATTGTTTTAATACCAGGAACTGAGAACATCTCCAATAATAGTTCCAATAGAAACAAACTATTGAAGTCATGATGACAAATACCAACAGAGCTTGAACAAAACAAAACCAGTATTACCTCATATTACCACTACACAACTGACACACATAGGATACCATTAATAATATATGTCACTATAAGAATCATATTAATAAATTCTGTACATATAACTTGTAATTAAAATTGATTGTGATTCCTGGTTCCCTTTGTATTTGAATCAGGACACATATACATTCATGACAGCACTGAATACATATTGTTATTTGAAAAGTTATCAGTGACTCCTTTAAGATATCCTCTTAGAGTGTTATATGTATGTGAGTGTCACAGTGTTGTCAAGTGTGGTGGAATAAATTAAATTGTTTATCTGTCTGTTGTTGTTATGACTTACACTTCATCATACACATACCCTAGACATATAACGTAGTCATCACACTATTCCAGAATAATTCTGACTGAGGTATACATATGTGGCAGTAAGTAAGGTTATCTATAATACACTACTCTTATTAGATATAGATACCTTCACAGCTGATCTCAGTCAGTACACTAAGTCCCCTATAAATATTTATAACATCCCACTTTACCACAAATATGTGAGTATTCATATTCAGTTGGAATCATATTGATTATTAGGCTTAGTTATACGATATCTTATACAAAGAAAATCATGAAAATCATTATATCAATTTATAAGACCGTTTTAACTTTTATTTTCTTTCTTTCTATGTCTTCTGTTTAGTTCTAATACCTGGGTTATCAGACACTCACCGTTGCGCAACTAGATACTAATTATTTTTCAAGAATGTAAGGCTAACAATAAGTAAATAGCGTTATTCTCCTTCAGGCATAATGTGTATCCTATTGAAAGCGCTATTGACGGTCACTGTAAGCAAGCAGTAGTGAAAACTGGCAAAAGACTGCACTGATGGCAGCAGACAAGTGAGAAATGTGCCAGAGACTTTGTGAAATAAGGCAAACAGGCATAAAAAGCAAGAATCCGAACATTGTCAAAATGGTCTAGTCCGTCAGACATGAGGCAGAAAGTACACACACTGTAAAGAAGTGGCTCTAATGTTATCTAAGGAAGCACTGAAAGCACTCATACAATTGGAAGCCATGAAACCTAGAATAATAGCTGCAAGACTCAAACCAACCAAAATAAAAAGAAAATAAAGATAACATCATCTAATGTTACACACCAACAATCACAAAGACGAATCCGGGGTCGATCCAGCCTGATGAATTGTGTACCAGAGTAACTCTTTGAAGGCGTGATGCTGACCACATCCCCCCTAGTGTGCCGATGGTCAAGAAAATATGGGCCTAACACCATATTCCCAATATTATAGCGCTGTCTTCCTCTTACACTTTTGCCTTCATCTCTGCCTTCCATTATGATCTTCAGTGTCCGGTGTTTTGTCTTTTACATGGCCAAAATATTTTAGCTGTCTTATTTTGATCACCTTCATTAATTCCCTTTTCATTCTTAGGTTTTCTAGGAAAAACATGGAAATACAAGCAAGGAAATTACATAATCAAGTAATTCTAGCAGAGGCCATCCAAGCAGATATTGACACCGTTATAGAGATATTATTCAAATTACGTGGTTAAATCTTGTAGAGAGAAGAAATACCAGCTAAGTGGAAGGAATGATATCTGGTCAAGTTGTCTAAGAATGGAGATTTACAGGTGTGCACTAATTACAGAGGCATAATGTTACTATTATTTCCAGGGCAAATATCAAACAGGACCGTCCTTGTAAGATTAAAAGACTCCTTAGATATACAACTAATTGAGATATGAACACAGATCCTATACATACCAGATAGTCACATTGCGAGTAATAGTTGAAAAAAAGTTTAGAAGTGAAATAACATTTGTAAAGCGGATTTCTGAACTGTGAAATGTTTTTGGCAGTATAGACAGAGAATCACCTCGTAAATTGATAAGGCATAATTGAGTCTCCCTCAAGACCATTAACCTAAAAGTGAAAATATATAAAGACATTATATGCAGTCCGCCATGAAAGACAGCTTTCAGAAAAGTATAGAAAGTGAGCTGGAATGGTACAGGTGTGCCTTTTGTGTCCATTTCTTCTCTTACTGGCCGTAGATTGGATTATGACAACAATATCAGCCAATCAAAATGGGGTTCAGCTGAGTGAACAACTCGACAAACTAGATTTCACTGATGGAGATGAAAATAATTGATTAGAGGTCACAAACAAGTGGTCTTAAAACGCGTAAGGAAAACAACAAATATAATATGAATAAATGCAGGAAACGATAATATAATTGCACTTGAAGAAACACTCCTACAAGATGTTGTATTATACATATATTCTAGCGGAAATATAGACAAGGTTGGACGAAGTGACAGTGACATAAAAATACAAAAGGAGAGAGGAGCTTTCAAAAGAAATCAAGTCCCACATACAAATCATTACGGTATCTTCAATTCAAATGTCAAGTCAGTCCTATTGCATGGCTCTGAAACGCGGAGAACAAAAAACAGAAATGGGTGCTTG
This sequence comes from Oreohelix idahoensis, assembly GCA_024509875.1. Lineage (NCBI taxonomy): Eukaryota > Metazoa > Mollusca > Gastropoda > Stylommatophora > Oreohelicidae > Oreohelix > Oreohelix idahoensis. The sequence goes on from JAMPIV010011157.1 coordinate 613,684, forward strand.
CATAAAAAAGATTAACATGGTATGACTTACTTAGTCGTTCCCCTTCTACCGTGAGGTGTAGAGGTTAAACATGGTATAACTTACTTAGTCGTTCCCCTTCTACCGTGAGGTGTAGAGGTTAAACATGGTATGACTTACTTAGTCGTTCCCCTTCTACCGTGAGGTGTAGAGGTTAAACATGGTATGACTTACTTAGTCGTTCCCCTTCTACCGTGAGGTGTAGAGGTTAAACATGGTATGACTTACTTAGTCGTTCCCCTTCTATCGTGAGGTGTAGAGGTTAAACATGGTATGAAATACCATAAATATGGAACTGATGACAAATACCAGTTAAACAGGAGATGAAAAGAAGACGTTGACAATAGGTTGGACACACATTGAGATAACTGTTGATAGCATTACAACGCAGACCTTTATGGAATCCCCAAAGTAAGAGAGTTAGAGGGAGACTGACAATCGTAAAAAGAGAATTCGAGAATGACATGAAACTGATTACAAAGAGTGAGCTCCTTGATCTGCCGTAGTGGTCCACGAAGTGTGGCCAGAGATTTAGAGTACATGATAGTTTTAAAACAATGTAGAGAACATTTGCTCAAGAATTACTCTTGGCAGTACAATAGATAGGAGGACAGTATCCCTACGTGGGAAGCTGTGAAGGATAAAGGAGTTCAACTACCAAAATAAATGAGTTATAACCTTGTCACGGGTTGCCTCCCCTTAGCTCTGCAATAGTGGTCCAACAGTCGCCAAAACTCTAGGATCTGCCGACAACTTTTGTGAAGGATATGGTTATCTTATACTTCGTTAGCTCGTTCATGCCCCCAGCTGAGTTAATTCAGGGAATTTCCTCTTATGATTATTTAGTAGCTCTAATTGAGTGTATTTAAGAAATTTTCTGAGACACACTGATGCAACTCATTCAAAATGATTAAATCAACTTTAAATTAAATTTTAATAGACATAAATAACAAATTTCGGTTTTAACAGTTATTAAATTTTGAATATTCTTTAACAAAAATTGGTCATCATCATGTGATATTAATGAGGAATTATATATGGCGAAGTTTCACTTGGCAGCTTCTATGTGCACACGTAGCTGTTGGGGTTTCTGCACCCGCTGGTGTTTTGGTTCTTCGCAGATAGGTGATTGGATTGCTCCCGTTCCTGGTAAAGATTAACAGTTGCTGCACGTTCCAAGTAGAATCAGAGAGTAACCAGGAAAAAACGGATGGACTTAATAAGTATAGCCAGCAGGTGGGCTTGAACATCAATCTAAAGATGACTGAGGTCTGGACGCTCAATGTGAGCAACCCTGAGCCCATATCAGTAAGGAATCCGCAACTGGAACAGACAGACACCTTCACATACCTAGGATGCATTGTAACACCAGACGGCGTGCAAGCAAAGACATCAACAACAGAATGAACAAAGCAAGAACAGCCTTTTTTAGTCTAAACAAAATCTGGAAGTCCTCTCAGTACAGCACAAGCACAAAATTAAGATTATATCAGAGCTGTGTGCTTTCTGTGCTTCTTTATGGTGCGGAATGCTGGAGAGTTACAGAGAAGGAAATGTCGAAATTGTCCTCTTTTCACACAACATGCCTAAAAAAAATTATCCGAATCTTTTGGCCGAATACCATCACCAACCAAGATCTGCTTACTCAGAGCAAGCAAGAGGACATGCACACCATCATAGCTGGCTGATAAAGCTGGATTCTGCCTTCATCGTAACTGTGTATATATTAGAGCACGTTGTAAAGGTGTATTGGTGTAACTGGTCAACTCTAATAACCGGGCACAGTGTCAGGTATACAGGTCACCTTGTCCTGGAACACAATGAGGCCCCGACAAGAATGCATTGTTGACAATGAGTGTTACAGTAAATGTCAATACGCGAATGTGTAGACTGTTCTGTGGAGATGACTGAAAGTTCAAACACTCATTCATGCGTATCTAGAAGTTACTGATGCAGACTGCTGTAGACTTTTCAATAGTTTAATTTGACGCACACACTTGGACAGAACGGGTACAGTTACAGGAACACAGGTCGACATCAATAGCATATTGTTGACCCACGGTATACAATAACAAATTGGCATTAATGTTGAGGAAAATCACAATGGAACATCAGTATACAAGCATTCAGAGTTCCATATCTTATATAAATATTCATCAGGCCTTACTGACTGATCATGTCAGTTAATATACAAGGCTCCATCCTGATTCCTAGACCGAACCTCTTTAGCATAAACGTAACTTGCACTCTAGCGAAGATTCCGTTAAATACAGTTCAGCCAATATTTCCTGAGAAAACGTTAAACTACCAATAGTAGGTTTTCCTTTCATAAGTATGATCTCTTTATCATCACCTGATAATAAGGGCGTCCCTGTTCTCTGGTAAATGATCAACAATAAATAGCATTCCAAAATGGCTTCTAGTCTTGTGAGCCTCGCTCACGATAATGATGCACAATGAAGCTTCAATAAAGATGCAGTTCATGAACATAACTGTTTCTATAACATTCAGCATATTCTTTCCTCATAGTTGCTGCATATATACATTATCAGTGCTGCTAGATAACATGTCGTTCCGACATACTGACATGGTTCAATTCATGTAGCTGTCTGCCAATATTAGGCCTAGGAATGGAAAAAGTTCCTTAAACAGTTCTTTACCTTGGCATAGGAAAAAACCACTAGCAAACACACAAAAACGCTCTTCTCCTCGCGTTATGGAATGAACACTAGGGAACTCATGGATTTAACCATCTCAGAAGAAAATATCTTCGTTCCCATAATCAAAAGAGATCACAAACTTTGGGCAGGTCTAAGACATGACTTCCCGCCATAGGCTTCTACATCACCGAAGAACTCCCTAACGTATCTTCATGCGCCGAAAAGCACCTGACCCCAAAATACAGTACAAGGAAAATAGTCCGAAATAGACATACAAAGATAACCCGATATAAGACCGGATCGTCTCCAACAGACACTGAGTAAACATAGACTCGGACCATAAACAACCCTGCATAAACCTAAGCAAGATTAATCTGCTTTCTGTCCGAACAAAGAATAGATCAACGGAGTCTAGATCCATCCGCCAAATCGATATTCAAGAGAGATCACCCATACAAAAAAAAGTATGAATTAATCATGGGTGATATAACTTTGACCATGAGAGCATTTCAAAATAAATACTGTTCATATCAAATAGTCATACAATACATTTGCATGCCTACCTACCTACAGTAATCCGTGCGTCGCATAATTCCATACAAAAGAATATGTGCACAACACTGGCAGACGCAGGAGCTGGGTTGGCCATGTCCTCAGAAGAGACCCCGATGCCATCACAAGAACAGCTATGCTATGGACCCCTGAAGGAAAACGAAAGAGAGGCCGACCAAAAACAATTTGGCGGAGGACTGTGGAGGCTGAGATGCAAAGAATGAACCAGAGTTGGAGCACTGTACGAAGGATGGCCACCGATCGAGCAAAGTGGAATCAATTTGTTGTTGCCCTACAAGACGCCACAGGCGTGATGGCCACTGACTGCATTGACGGTCGGCGGCTAAGGATCAAAGAAGAAGAAGATGTGCGTGTTTTGTGGGGTAATTCAAATTATTTCCACATGTAAATTTCTGCGCGTTACTGCAGAGGTCATGTCACCCAAATATGGAATGAAAACATCCGATCCTCTCTCGGCAATGTTTATAAATAACTTCATATTACTTCATAAAAAGTAATGTCTTTGTAACAAGGTGTACCGGAAACGAATATGCCATTCTTGTCTGTCCAGAAATGTGTTTCGCACAGGCGAGTAATCTAACTACCCGTCGCTTGCGCAAACAAAATTCTTCGTTTACCCATTTGGTCGAGAAAGGCGCATCAGCCTTTCCAGCGATTAAACAAATTCGCTGGGCGATTTTAGTGCTAATCTGTAGCCCGATGTCGGGCACACCAGAAATTTTCCAAAATGATTGTCGGTTAATATTATCTCATCCGTCTCCTTTGCCAGCAGGGATGAACAGGTAATCAAACAGACATGACGACTTGTCACTGAGAGGAGTGTAAGTTGATTTGAAAGTACAAAATATCTGCTTGATAGTAGAGAAAGAAAATGTGCCAATCACAGAAATGTAGTGCACACAAAAATGTAACTAAATACTGCCAGGGAGGAAAAGAGATCGACTCGATTATTCTGTGACAACCCTGCTTCTGTAAGGTTCTTATCCTCGCCCCTCTCCTCCAGTTCCCCTTTTTAAAGAAAATAAAATTGTGCCTCGTCCATCTTTATATTATGGTGCATACCCAAATATATACCTTTCGACTTTAGTATTTCTTCTCCAGTTACATTACATGTTAATAATAGGCTCAAGAAAATTGCCCCCAGCTAAAGAAAATATTCAGCAAAATATACTTTACTTTTCCTTCTACTGTTATCATGAAGGATAATGTGAAGCTGAAGTTTGCGTTATTGAGCCAAGTGTGTCGCGCTGGTTGTTGTGAACCAGTGTTATTGTAAAACGTTTGTGATGTTGTCTTTCCAACTGCCCCTTGGTCTTTCCCGTGCTCTGAACTCAGATTTTCTAGTGTTGGGGGTGCACAGTGGTATTATATCGAGCTCCATGCTGTGGCAGTGCGTGCTGGTGTGGAGTTGTTGTTATTTGTTTAGTGGTAAGTCCGATCACTATCCCAACAGTGGGTAGTTGCACATGATGATGTTTCACGTACGAGTACATACATATAATACGAAATAGAACTGATGCAGGATGATGAACTCGATGGTAATGGGCTTCACTAGAACAGCGGTGAAGTAAACAAAATAGTCAATTTTACTTACATGATGTACAAGTCACCAAAAACCCGCTGTTCATGTAGGTAACATTTACGTGGAAGGAGATTTATTCTTAACTGGCCACTCTGCTGCTAAATGTAAACAAACTGACGCAGTCATTTCACTAGTGTTGATTATATACAAAGTCGACCTTTCATTCCTCGTAACATTGTTTCTGGTTACTGTCTCTGTTTCTATTCTTTTCCCTTCTCGTCCTTACTATTTGTTGCCCAACTGTTTCTTTTCCTTTCTGAGACTAGAACGTTAACCACTTGTCGTGTGGTGCGTATTGGGGCAACTACGACAGTAGTTTTTGCCAGGAATAGCCTATGATATATTAGGTAGAAGGTCTCTAGAAATTGGCTCGTTAAAAAAGAATAAAGACCTATTCGAGATAGGGGCAAAAAGACGGGAATGCAAATGCTTTCCACTGGACAGTGTTTTCTAATTAGTTATGGAAAGAGTTCTGTTTGCCCACGACCTTAGCTTCTGCCCTTAAATCCCGTAACAGAAAAAGCCCACAACCTCATCTGAGTAGAGAAATGTTCCTATAGGTGAATATGTAACACCGACAGCACGAGTGATACATTAACAAACTAGATAATGATCAAACGATCGTTGGGTTTATTAATGAAATATCCACACATATAGGGTTAGTAATGGTTAGAACGTGATGATGGTGAAAGACGATTCACACAAAACACACAGATGAGATAATAAAATTGCAGTTAATTAAGTAGTAGTTAATTAAGAATAAACTGGTGCAAAGCGAAATGATGATGATGTGATATGATACGTGTTACCAAAATAGTGAGTAATCTACACAGTCCATGTGTCTCTAAATGCTTCTCATTGATATGATGATTCAAACGTGTGCATAAAATGTCCCAAGTTGTTATACGTTATGTCGAGTGGGGTATCTCTATTTCGAGGACGTTCTGACGAAAACTGTTGTCAGACTGAGAACGGTGACGAGAGATATATATTCCTTCACTGGTTGAGTATATCTCTGTAATGTTGATCAACAGTTATTAGCTGTCCTATGAACAAAAGATCTGTTGTCTAATCTACCGAGGGTACTGGTCAGGCTGGATATCTTCACGAAAAGTTAGTGATATGAAGACTCATAATCTTGCGTATGTAGTCGTGATTCATAAAATATACTTTAGAGTCTGCTTCATAGAATACGATTAAGAGTGTCGCACGTGGTATAAATATGAGATTCCACTTTTGAGCTCTTTAGCTTGACTTCAGATAATAATGATCTTTCGAGTGATTTGAACTTGTGGTAACTATGTATTGAACTTGTGAGCCAGTAGTATATGGTGACGAAAAATGCTGCGTCCACCTTCTGACTTGTGGGTGAGACAATATTCCTTTTTAATTGAGGAATGAAAGATGTCCTATGGCGAATTCTGCTAGCCAAATATCCGTTTTTGATAACTTATTTCTGGTTAGACGTCAGACACGTTGCGTGTAGACTCAGACTTCTGATGAACTGAAGACTCACAAAAGTCTTCGTAAGTTTTTCACATTTAACATCACTAGTTGACTTTCATTCATACTACTGCTCATTATTGATCTCTCTCTGAGTTCGATTCTAATGAGGTTAAGTATTTTGTGCATGAGAGACTGTGATGATGATGAAGGTGAAGTATGAACTGTTAATTACCTCCTATCATTCTATCATCTTCTAGGAAAATCTTCTGATCATATTAATCAGTTATATAAAGAATTAATTGAAACTCTATCTTTCGCACATTTAGCTGTGAGGTTAAAATAAATAAAGAATAAGAAAATGTATTAATAATCTGTATAAGATCTAGTAACCTTCTTTTCCCTTCGCAAAATCCTTTAAGAACACAATTCACCACAGAACTGAATTATCATCCACTCTGAATAAACACGTGTATTTAGGCTAGGCGTTATAGGGATCTCTGTACCTCACAATGTAAAACTGGACTGCTTCCTCTCTAGCGAGCTACGCGGTATTATATCTCTGGAAGTCCAATGTGGGTTTCTTGCACCTGTAACGTACAGCTCTGCCACTACAACCAATCCGTGAGAGCCTCTCTGGTCACTTATTCACAGGATCGCTCTTGTCCCCTGTCAGTCCAAACGTGGGTGTGGTAATTCGCGATCAACTTTCGTTGCCTGGTTAGTTTGACAAACAGGTAGTGAGATAATTGGCTGGCCAATTCAAAAGTGCTGTCACATTATTCTCTGGTTGTTTATTGTTCTATGTGTTGGCGGCACCCTTTGTTAACTCCGCCCATTGTCGCCAGCATGCTAACATGTCCTCTTTGTGGCGCCCCCTATTGATTTACATGCCGGTTGGTTTAATCAGCATGAGACGTTTTCACCTGGCCAAGCTGGGCGTCCAATGTGGTGACCTGGCCGAGCAACAAAGATAATAACAGTTCACAGAAATTTTATAATGCCCAGATGTCTGATTGGGATAACCAGATGTGTTTTCACCAGATTTATCACGATGCAATGTGGGCTTCAAACGATATTGTCAGGTATGGGGACTCAATCAAAAGACTTTATTTCCCCCGCTGAAAGAACAAATGCGGTTCTCTAGATACCGGTCGCGAGTAATCACAACGATGAAATAGCAAATGGGGGATAGCAAATGTGGAATGAAAAAGCACACATGTCGGAGAAAATACAATAAGAGAGAGGTATGAAAAGATAGAGCAATAAGGCCTTTGCGCTCGTTTATCACACCACTCAAAATCACTGGTTTCCTATTATTCTTTTCTTCCTATAAAATGTTCTGGCCTATTTCTGTGTGCGCTGGTTGGTTTATCTCGTATGACGAAAAGACTGGCCTAAACCGCCAGGGAATGACTTTTTCTACCAACTGTTCTTACTACACGCTACTAAACAAAACCGTTCATACCTGCTGTCTCTGCGCTTGGGAAAAACACACTTGTCTTGAGCCCACTGCGTGGGTGTGGAAATCACACATCATCAAAACTACATCTAAATTGCTCAAATAGCAATTCTCTCTATAAAGATGGCATTTGAGTCTCCAAGGAACTAGACAACGGTACATCTCTTGTGAACACAAGAGTCAACCACACTATGGCTTGTTGTCTACGATCTTCCCTGTGGTGCTCACCATTCTAACAATTTAATACATGGGAGAAAACATTCCCAAACCTATGCTACTGCTACTTTTGACATCTCAAATCCAACTGACTAACTTCTTTCCTCAATTTCCTATTACAACTTTATAAACTCACAACTCATTCATTGTCACGGAGTATTCGCTTCAGAAACCCGTGCATCTCACTTTCACTCCGACTTCATCCAAAACAAAACACACCGAGACACCTAAGGGACACCATAATAATATTAGCTCCCTTCGTTAATTAAATCCCTATTCCATATCTTCCTATTTCTCTTAGTACAATCTAAAACGTTATTCAAAAATCGTGAACCCCATTTTGTTACATCACGACTTTCATACTCACAATCTAATACTTTTCTCAAGGGGCGCAACTTACAGAGTAAGGTCCCTTAGTCAAAAATCACAAACTTTCACTTTATAATTTCCCATATCGACACAACATAACCGCGCTTCATTTCCATTTCAATTTTCATAAAGCATACTTTATACTAAACCTCTCTACTGACTCCACAGCTCAACTCCCGGTTAATAATCTCAAAAAATGGCAAAACCACTTGGCTTTCTGAGTCTCTATATACGTGATGCAGAAAGTAGTTCCAACAATTTTTCTGATCTCATGATTTCTCATTCTGCCTATACTGGTAACATTATTAGCTTTTATTAAACATCTCTTCTCACAGGATGTGTCCCCCCCCCCCAATCCCCGTGCTTTGGGCTTGAACCACGTTTGAAACTAGTAGTAAAGAGTTGGCTCGTGGCTGCGTCAGTGTATGATTTATTGAAACTGTTGGGGCTGAGGGGACAGTCGAGAACCAGGGCACTGAAGAGGCTTAGTGAGACTGCAGAAAAGGCATCATGCTGACTGTGTAACAACCGCAATGGGCTATGGAACTCGGGACTGTAAAATCTAGCCCCTGATATGGACATTTTTCTAAGTCCGCAATACACGGAGTTTTTCGTTGTACTAGTGAAAGGACGGCGGCTCTACAGGTAACCCGCGGTGCATATTAATGGCTTCACGCTTTGTCGGCTTCACGCATGCGTGCCAGTGATGTGCTGCGGAACGACCGCAATAATTTGTCTTCACTTTGTTACTTTCACAATTGCCTCCGGCTCGCGGAATTGTGGATTTTAAAGCTGCAACCAAGGTGGAATGGGTTCATTTTCTGCACAAACAACAGGAGGATGAGGCACTTGGGAGTCATGACCCAGGTGGGCCCGACCCCCTTAGAGTGTAAAGAAGAACAAAGGGCCGAAACACTTGATGCACGGAGGGACTCCTTCTGATGATCAGATTGCGTCCTGTTGTATCGCTCTGTATAGAAATTCCTATCGTTGATAAAAAAAATTTTCAGCTATCGTTTAGCTTCCAAACTGATATTCAGATGTTTGAGTGGTGGTGACAGTTCGTAAGTCACTGAGCTTGCTTTTTGACATCTTGCTTCAATTTCTCTGTCGAGTCTTCTATTTTCAGTTAAAATGCTTCCTAGATATTTGAACTCAAGAACCTGCTTAAGCCTGATGTCGTTGAAATGTATGTTAAGTGGAATTGGTGATGTGCTAATTTTCATTATTTTTGTCTTTGATGTAATGATCTTCATGCTGTATCTTCCACAGTTTGAATTAAGTCCACCTACTGATATTTCTGGCATGTCCTCTATGGATTTCTTTTTTTTTTTTTAACTGTGCAAATTGAACAGATCTGGTAACAGCAGACATCCCTGTGTACCACTTTTTTACCTGCTGAAATGTTCATATTTGGCTGCTAATTCTTATAGCAGCTGTTTGTTGCCAGCACATGTACTTTATTATTCTCAGGCTCTTACCTTACTTGTTTATACTTTATAACATTTTGATAATTTAATCGTGATTCACTTTGTCAAATCAATTAATGTAGTCTATAAAATTCAAAATATAGGTGTTAAACTCTGTGTAGTTGTTAACTCATACTGGCTACTAGTTGTTAAATCACGCTTTATTTGTTAAATGACGTGAATGTCCACCAGTTGATAAATGTAGATGTTGGGACTGGTGTAGTAAAGTGTAACGATTGTCAACTCATTAAACCCAGCACAGTTTTGGTCATACAGGTCATCTTGTCCTGGAACGTGATGAGGCTCCGACAAGAATGTGAGTGTAGACAATGAGTGTGTATATGAATGTCAGAACGCGAATGGTAGAATGATTCGATAGAGTTGACAAGTTGGTAGTACATCACTCATACTCACACTGTTCGAATTCAAGAAGTACTGGAACTACGGTGGTCTTTTTATAACATTTAATGGGACGCACACTTGGACAGTACGTGTATGGTTACAGGAACAAATGTCGACATAGACAGCATAATGTTGATCACAGGAATATCATCTTAAGTTAGCATTCATGCTTGGCAAATATCATAATGGAGCATTCGTAAATAAGCATTCAGAGTTCCATCATGTAAATCATCTGGCTTTACTGACTGGGCACGTCAGACCATAACCAATATATAGGAAGGCTCCTAGACCTAACCTCGTCTAGCGAATATCCCTTCACGTAAAGTTCAATATATATATTTTCCATAAAGATTTAGGAATCCCAGACATGGGTTCTCACATGTAGCAGTGATCTCTTGGTTCATCGAGCGATAGTACAGGCATCCCTTTTTCTCACTCGATAAATACAAAGTATATGGATTTCAACATGGCTGTGCTTCTCTCGTGAGCTTCACTCACTATTGGATACAGACCAAAATTGGTCATTCGTTAAATGTCCTCATTTCTTCATAGCTTCTATCATAGAGGTAATTGAATAATCATATAATCTAGTGCTGATACATAGGAATGTCATCTTCCTTTGAATAAATATTCTTTTTCAAAAGTACCACTGTGCATCTGCTTATCGACAACGATGGCGAAGCCCAAGTTCATAATAAATTGTGGTTTTACCTTTCTATGCGAAATATAACTTTGCCATTCCTTGGCAAAAGAGAATAAACACTGGGGTAAAGTACATACAACATGTCTAAATGACTATCACTTTTCCCCATCTACTTATAGATCACTTTTTCGGCGATAGGCCGGCTACAACAAAATTCGACATCCCGACAGGATGACAGCCATGAATCACACCCCTTGCTAGCGATACTTCCGCTGCATAGCCTTTGACCTTTTCTAGCGACAACCAACATAGTTCGACTTAGAAATGTAAAGATATCCATATATAAGACAGACTCGTCCTACTCATACAAACACTACGTATAAATTCAGGCCATAGATATACTGAAGCAAGAACAATCTATTCCTACCCAGCCAAAGAATAAATCGCAGTAGGCCTAAATTCGTCCGCGGAGTCCGATCGAAGATGACGGAACTCATTTCAAGGGAAGTAACTCAAAAATGACTTCTCCTTAAGCACTTAAAAAGGAAATACTTTGTTTACAAAATATTTGCGAACATAATAAGTATATAAATGTATTATATTGCAAGATAGTAAAGATTGCACTTTACAGTCTTACCACACCTCCCGGGAAAAAAAAAAAAAAAATTTTTTTTTTTTTTAAATACATCTAGGAGCAACGTAGAATAGGCTCACAACGCAAGAATACTGCGCAGATGAAAATATCAGGAATAACTATAATTCCTAATATGACCGGTGAGAATATATCTCAAAATCTGAGAGAAATTGTTTCTCTACGAATAAATGTTTCCAGGAAGGTGTGATGTACGTATAATACAATTCTGGTAATTATACAATGCATACCAAAAATTCACACTATAATCTTAAATTTATGATTTATGAAGAAACAATCATCAAAGAACAGCGGTGAATAAACATCAATAAACCGCTAAGTAGAGATACCATCATTCTATTATTAAATTACAAATGTGTATCTTAGTAAAGAAACAAAAAAATAACTGTTGTAAAGTTATACATATTAAAAAGATCCAATATTTAACAGTTAAGTGGCATCATGTGGGCATCTGGACAGAATGTCCGCCATCACATTTTCTGAACCACGGATAGCTCGTACCGAGAAATGAAAAGGTTGAAGAGCGATTGCGTATCGAGTTGATCTCGAGCTCTTCAAGTTCTTACTTTGGATAGCCGTAAGAGCTTTTTGGTCAGTTTCCACTACGAAATGCGCGCCCAGAAGGAATCTTTGGAGTTTGAGAATTGACCAAACCATTGCCAATAATTCACGGTCTAAAACCGAGTAATTCCTTTCTGCAGCATTAAGTTTTCTGGATATATACATTACAGGATGCAGAGTTCCAGAGTACTCTTGCATTAGTGCCGCTCCAATCCCAGTGGATGAAGCGTCACTACAAAGAACAAATGTCTTATCTGTTGTAGGTAACACTAAAATAGGTGGTGATGAAAACATAGTTTTGATCTTCTCTAGTGAAGATTGGCATTCATGAGACCAGTGAACCATGTTAGGCGACCCTTTCTTTAATAGTGTAGAGAGAGGTGCCATGATAGAGGACAGATTCGGAATGAAACGTCCATAAAATTGTATGAGACCTAAAAGACTTCGCACTTGCTTTTTAGTCCTAGGGATAGAGATGTTAAGTATCTTAGTGATATTATGGTCTTCTGTCTTCAAGAAACCGTGACCTACTCGATGGCCTAAGAAAGCAATTTCGCTAAAGCCAATACAAGCTTTAGATGGTTTTGCTGTCAGGTTATACTCACGCAGAGTTGATAATAATTCAACTAACCCTGAATAGTGATCTTCCCAAGTATCGCTGAAAAGACAGATGTCGTCTAGATAAGCAATGACATCTGACCGATACGATAGGATTCGACGCATCATGCGTACAAATGTAGTGGTGCGTTCATAAGGCCGAAAGGCATAAAATTCCATTGGAAAAGGCCTCTGGGAGTAGAGAAAGCGGTAAGAGGTTTGGCGCGTTCGGATAATGGAACTTGCCAATATCCTTTAGACAAATCAAGTTTAGTGAAAAAATGCGATTTAGAAAGACGAGTAAGTAGTTCTTCTAGTAAAGGCATAGGTTCAGCATCGAACTTCGTAACTTGATTCAATTTGCGATAGTCAACGCAAAGACGTATGTTATTGTCTTTTTTTCGAACAATAACCATCGGCGAAGAATATGCAGAAGTGGATGGTTCGATTATTTGTAAATCTATCATTTCATCCAACTCCTTTTCAACCTGTGTTTGGAAATGTATAGGGATAGGATAAGGTCTAACCCTAATTGGAGTATGTTCAGTTAGAACAATGTCATGCTCAATGACATGAGTTTGTCCAGGGATGTCAGTGAGGACATCCTGAAATGTTTGTAACATAGACGAAACTTGTCGCCGTTCTCCTAGAGACAAATCAGGAGAAACAGTAACGTCTTTCCATGATTCACTAGAATGAAGTGGGATCATTGGAAGCGGAAGATTAACATCCGAAAAACTTGTTTCCTCATCCTGTATTACAGACAGTGATGAGTAATGACCATGTTTGACATGAGAATCGTCCGTTGCCTGGAAAATAGGCTGTAGATAGTCAGGACGTTCATGGAACTCCGTAAGCATATTGATGTGGAAGGTTTTATGCTTCCCGTTGATATCGACGATGTAGTCAACATCTGAAATTTTCGATATTATATCGTACGGACCTTTCCAACTAATAAGGAGTCTATTTTCACGACAAGGTAGCAAAACAAATGCTTTGTCACCAGGACAAAGTTGTCGTAAAGTTCTCTTCTTATTAGCAAATTGTCTTGCCTTCTGCTTAGCAAATTCAGAAGAGGACGTTGCCAATTTGCATGCTTCGATAATCTTCTGTCTCAGCGCGATGACATACTCGTAAGAAGATTTTGTGTCATCGTCAATATTGTCAGCTGTTATAAGATCATGCAGCAAAGACATTGGGCCGCGCGGTCGCGCGCCAAAGACAAGTTCAAAGGGAGAAAACCCTGTATGTTCATTGGGGACCTCTCTGTACGCGAAGAGGGCCGCGGGTAAAACCCTATCCCAATCTTGAGGATGATCCTCAGTTATCTTCCCTAATAAGTTCTTAAGTGTTCTATTTAGTCGCTCGACCATCCCATTGGACATAGGATGATAGATGCTACTCAAAGATCTCTCTATCTGTAGAGTAGACATTACTTGAGACATGGTATCCGATATCAGTTGGGTGCCATGATCTGATAATATTTCTCCGGGGAATCCCAGCCGAGAAAATATAAGCCAAAGAGCATCTGCAATGTCAGCGGTAGTAATGCTCTTTAGAGGGATAGCCTCTGGCCAACGTGTGCACATGTCTACACACGTTAAGATAAACTGATGTCCTCTAGCAGATTTGATCTTGAATGGACCAATGATGTCTATCGCCATTTTCTGGAATGGACGAATAGGAATATCTGCAGCCTGAATAGGCGCAGCATGACGAGGACCTTTGGATTTGACTTCTTGACATACTTTACAGGATCGACAATAGATCCGTATGTCCTTGTTCACAAAAGGCCAAAAGAAAGCCGCAAGAACTCTTGACTTTGTACGGGAAAAACCCATGTGACCAGCACACTGAGAGTCGTGTGCATGTTGTAAGATCTTAACTCTCAAATTCTTGGGTACAAGAATCGAGAATGACTTGACTTAGTGGAGTCTTGCACCATACGTACAAGTACGCCATTCTTCATTGTAATCCAAGATTTACAATTTGAATCTTTATTCGGATCACCTTTCGTTACAAGAGTGAAGAATTTCTTAAGAGTCGGATCTTCTTCTTGTTGTTTTATAAACGAGTCACGAGAAATTACCAAGGGATCATCTTGGTTATGCACTTCATTATCTTCAACAGATGAAGTTTCAGGCATATTGAGAGCTTGAGCTCTAGTGACTACCGCATTAGCAGATTGCATATTTTGATTTTCCCAAACGGAAATTTGCTCCGGAGTGCATTCTTTGACTCCGTGAATGCGACCGATGATAAGATCAGCGATCGGATTCGGCAAAAGACATGCGTGTACATCTCCTGTGAAGAAAGGAGTAGCAATCCTAATGATAGCGGTAGAGTATTTCTCTATGGTGCCGCCAAATGTTACGCATTTGACTACTTTGCCTGTAGAATGAGAAGGATCTATGAGTGACTGCCTAACCCCAATAGTTGTGCATCCAGAATCAAAAAGTACTGAGACTGGATTGTCATTTACTAAACCTTTGTGTAAGACAAGAGAACCTCTCCCATCATGCGCGATTGACGCAGGAAGAGCGGGAAGAGGATGCCCACAGCTTAAAGTAGACACTGTGGTTGGCTCAAATAATGTTTTGCATTGGGGGCACTGAGATGCTCTCCCAAAATCAAAAGCGGCACATGCCATATTATTAGAGTCATCATTATCTTTATTTTGTTTATAGGCTTCGTGGGACTCTTGCTGTGCAGAGTTCGCCTGGTAATGAGCTTTATGTTTTTTGAATTGTGCTCTACCTCTGTTATTATTGCCTCTGTACTTATCATTGTTTCCACTATTATAACCCCTACTCGGGTTTGAATCATAGCTCCTTTGGTTACTATCATCATATTCATTATAATGAGTATCTCGGTAATTATGATCCTGTTGTCTCCATGAAGGAAAACTTGGATAGTTTCTAGAATGACTTCCTTTGCGAAAGTTCCTGTAATTATGACCACCCCTGAATCGAGGGCTGTCAGCTCTTCTCCAGGTATTCGAAGAAGAACCCTGAAATGATTGGTTACCTTGGTTCTGATAACTGTAATAGTTACCTTTTTTATTAAACTTATTTTGAGGTCCTTGGAATTTGTGAGAGTGATTAGGGTTGTATGGTGTTGCAGAAGCAACTGGCATACCTTCTTTAACCTTACTGTTGCTAATAGCTACGTCCGGATGTGCAGTGACGTATTGGGTACAATACTGTTCCATTTCTTTTAGAGACTTAGGTTTACGCTCATGTAAGAATTCGAGGAAAGGTTTATTTATACTTGACATAATCTTGTCTCTGAGTATCAAGTCCATAGGGCTTCATAAGTTTTTTCTGTTTTGGATAGCTCAATCCAACGATCAAATGTAAGACGTGTCCTTGCAATGAATTCTGAGAATTCTACACCTGCCTCAGGCACCATTGTCTTAAACAACTTCCGATAACCCTCTTCAGACAACTGATACTTCTTTAATAAGGCTGCCCTAATAACATCATAGTTATCTTTGTCAGCCTCTTCAACCAAACTTAAACTAGTCAGAGAATCACCTTTCAGATTTTCTGATAACTGGTTAGCATATTGTGATTTGTCCACATTATGGGCTCGACACGAGCGTTCAAATCTATTTAGCCAGAATGTTATGTCATCACTGGAAGGGTTGAACGCTGGTACCTTGACCTTGTAAGTAAAGGGTTTACCATTACCACCAGATGCTTGATTACCATCACTTATGTTTGTTAACTTTAACTTTTCTAACTCAAATGCTAAAAGTTCTTTTTGGTGTTCATGTTCTTATTGCTTTTTTCTTATTGAGCTCTTTGCAGCAGCTTGTAAATTTTTCTCTTTGCAGAGCTTCATCTTTTCTTTTCTCTTTTTCCATTTCCATCTGGAATCTTTTTTCATCAGTCTGTATCTGCAATTTCTTTTGTTCATCCTCTCTTTGTAATTTTTTTTCCTCAGCTTCTAATCTTTTCTCCTCAGCTGCTAATTTTTTTCTTCAATCAATGCTTTTCTTTCTTCAGCAGCAGCAGCAAGTTTTCTCTCTTCTGCAGCTAATGCTTTGTCATATTGAGCAACTGCCCATTCTTCTAATTGCTGACCAGTCTTATCAAGAGCTTGCCTTGTGTGATAAAATAATCTAATGTAGACATCTTGTCTAATAAGATCAGTAATTTGCAAAAGTAAATAAATTCACTTTCTTAGTCTTAATCAAAGACCTTGTATGATAACTTTGTAACCTGTGGAAAATAGTACTTAACTATCCCAATCACTGTGGGAAACAAGCCTTACAAAGGTCTTGTATAAATCCTTATATAATAACAGCTATAAGTTGCTGGTTCACTCTATAATATAAGTGCAGTGCACCAGAAATAGTGTTTTATATCATCAACTGTGTACCTTTAGTAATAGCAATTAACTATCAGTTGATTCTTGTACATCAATTTATATGATCAACTATATTTTAAATAGTGTATGTCGATCAGGCACAAAACAAAACAGTTATACAGAAGAACATGAAAACATTTGCGGAAATGAAATAAATCAAATGGGAAAAACAATAAAAGATAAACCGCAAGAGGATAACAAATACAAATAACGCCACAGTATATAAATATAAATTGAGAATAGAACTGAAAGATAGAATAGGGTAGACCAACAAATTACAAACAAATCAAAACAAACTAAAGAACAGAGGAATATTACAAAAACAACAATGAGTACAGTCTTCACAGCTAACACTAATAGCAACAGCTGTCGCAGCAAATTTTCAATCAAGAAAATTGCACCTATAGAAACGCACACATCAGACCCTCTATTACGTGGGATACTCTGTTGTGTGACACCGCCCAACCAAAACAACAACCCGCTGGATACAAACAAATATCACATATAAATATTTAAACATAAATACATAAATGCATAAATAGTATGGCAATATGATGTAAATAGAGTGTTGCAGAAAGAATGTGTTGTAAAGAAGGCTCAGTTACACTGCCTAATAGTACAGTACTGTGGTACTTTATTAAACAAATACTTCTGGTCTAATTATTTTAAATTCAACACAGAAATAGAAGCTCCATCGTTGATGTGAATGATAACAATCGATGTAGGACTTCTCAGTTCAATAACATTTCCTTTCGCAAACACTGTCAAATATTCTCCAGTCCTGATGTGTAATGTTCTATGTTTCAACCAAGCTTGCTGTGTAACACTGTCAGTTGTATGGCAAATGTCCAACGAACCAAATGTCAACAAACGCTGACCTAGTTACTGCATACTCTCGACAGGACAGGTCACGCTGACATCACTGTAGAGTTGTACTGTTGATGTATTTGTGTGTCGTAACAGACCCCAAGGAACGTCTGGTCTCAGTAGTTTACTTCTCAATATGGTCACTGTGCAGGTTGACCCAGGAAGCTGGCACACCAGTTGTTAAACTCTGTGTAGTTGTTAACTCATACTGGCTACTAGTTGTTAAATCACGCTTTATTTGTTAAATGACGTGAATGTCCACCAGTTGATAAATGTAGATGTTGGGACTGGTGTAGTAAAGTGTAACGATTGTCAACTCATTAAACCCAGCACAGTTTTGGTCATACAGGTCATCTTGTCCTGGAACGTGATGAGGCTCCGACAAGAATGTGAGTGTAGACAATGAGTGTGTATATGAATGTCAGAACGCGAATGGTAGAATGATTCGATAGAGTTGACAGGTTGGTAGTACATCACTCATACTCACACTGTTCGAATTCAAGAAGTACTGGAACTACGGTGGTCTTTTTTATAACATTTAATGGGACGCACACTTGGACAGTACGTGTATGGTTACAGGAACAAATGTCGACATAGACAGCATAATGTTGATCACAGGAATATCATCTTAAGTTAGCATTCATGCTTGGCAAATATCATAATGGAGCATTCGTAAATAAGCATTCAGAGTTCCATCATGTAAATCATCTGGCTTTACTGACTGGGCACGTCAGACCATAACCAATATATAGGAAGGCTCCTAGACCTAACCTCGTCTAGCGAATATCCCTTCACGTAAAGTTCAATATATATATATTTTCCATAAAGATTTAGGAATCCCAGACATGGGTTCTCACATGTAGCAGTGATCTCTTGGTTCATCGAGCGATAGTACAGGCATCCCTTTTTCTCACTCGATAAATACAAAGTATATGGATTTCAACATGGCTGTGCTTCTCTCGTGAGCTTCACTCACTATTGGATACAGACCAAAATTGGTCATTCGTTAAATGTCCTCATTTCTTCATAGCTTCTATCATAGAGGTAATTGAATAATATCATATAATCTAGTGCTGATACATAGGAATGTCATCTTCCTTTGAATAAATATTCTTTTCAAAAGTACCACTGTGCATCTGCTTATCGACAACGATGGCGAAGCCCAAGTTCATAATAAATTGTGGTTTTACCTTTCTATGCGAAATATAACTTTGCCATTCCTTGGCAAAAGAGAATAAACACTGGGGTAAAGTACATACAACATGTCTAAATGACTATCACTTTTCCCCATCTACTTATAGATCACTTTTTCGGCGATAGGCCGGCTACAACAAAATTCGACATCCCGACAGGATGACAGCCATGAATCACACCCCTTGCTAGCGATACTTCCGCTGCATAGCCTTTGACCTTTTCTAGCGACAACCAACATAGTTCGACTTAGAAATGCAAAGATATCCATATATAAGACAGACTCGCCCTACTCATACAAACACTACGTATAAATTCAGGCCATAGATATACTGAAGCAAGAACAATCTATTCCTACCCAGCCAAAGAATAAATCGCAGTAGGCCTAAATTCGTCCGCGGAGTCCGATCGAAGATGACGGAACTCATTTCAAGGGAAGTAACTCAAAAATGACTTCTCCTTAAGCACTTAAAAAGGAAATACTTTGTTTACAAAATATTTGCGAACATAATAAGTATATAAATGTATTATATTGCAAGATAGTAAAGATTGCACTTTACAATAGGTCTGTTTTTACTTCTGTGGTCTACTCTATCAATTTTCGAATAATAAATGTCCATTGTTTGTACCTTTACCCTTTTACAAAATCGCATTGTTTCATCACTAATTGTTATTGTGTCTTTTCTGTGCTACATTTCCAGTCTTTGCACCTGTGGTTTAGCCATGTTTCTTTTGCCGTTTAACATTTGCTTATTTTTGCCTTATTTATATTGTTGTATTCTTATCTTTCTTGCTTAGTTTTCGGTATTGCGTCCATCAATTGTAAAATTGCAAGTGCATCAATTTATTCTTTGCAGTCAAGTTTTACTGATATGTTTTGACATTATCTGCAATTTCGGAAAATGTCCCTTTTACCGTGCTGTAAACATCCATTGCATTTTAGAGCAATGTAAATCTATTCATGCGTATACATTTATTAAATTGATACCTTTTGTTTCAGGCACAGATATACACCACAATGCACACTATGGCATCATATCTTAAGACCTATCAGCATGCCAAATTTCGGACGTCTAGGTAGTTTAGAAGTAGTTAAACAATTTTGCGGACAGACAGGCGGGAAATACGCTCAATTATATATATATATATATATATATATATATATATATATATATATATATATATATATATATATATATATATATATATATATATATATATATATATATATATAATATAATATATAATATATATATATATATATATATATATATATATCTTATATATATATATATATATATATATATATATATATATATATATATATATATGTGTGTCTGTGTGTCTGTGTGTGTATACTGTTCAAAAAAAGAAACGCATAGCTACTGAAGGCACACACATAGCCATAATTTTGACATTCAATAACTTTTTTAATTTAATGAGTTAATTGTTCAAATTTCACACAAGAATACCTTAGGGTTCAACCAATCAATTGAGAGTTGTTTTGCATCTGGGTCACGAGAGTATTTTGGCGTACGAGCTTTCCCGTTTGTATGGTGTGTGGCCTCCTCTTGCATCGATCAGCGACTGGCATCTCCTGGGCATGGATGCGATCAGACGTCTGATGTTGGCCTGTGGGATGGCTGCCCACTCTTCCTGGAGTGCCTGGAACAGATCACGACGATTCGCTGGAGCAACGTCTCGGCGACAAACACGTCTATGCAGGTCATCCCACAGGTGCTCAATGGGACTCCTGTCTGGAGACAGAGATGTCCAGGGAACGGTGAGAATGTTGTTGGCAGTCAGGAACTGCGTGGTCAACCGTGCACAATGGGGTCTGGCGTTGTCCTGTTGAAACACAGGCCTTTGGGCAGCCAAAATTGGAAGGACATGGGGTCAAAGAATTTCATTGACGTATCGTTGCGCATTCAAGCCTCCTTCAATGTGCACCAATTGACTCCTTCAGTTGTAACTGATCATTCCCCACACCATTGCACCTCCACCACCGTGCGGCGGAGCTTCATCAACGCAATTTTGGGCAAAACGTTCATTTCGCCTACGGTAGACCCTACGCCGTATATCATGACGCTGCAACAAACAGAAAGATTCGTCACTAAACCAGACACGTCTCCATTGATTGTCAGCTGCCCATGGACGATTCTGGTTGGCCCAAAGAAGTCGATTTTGGCGATGGCGGCGCGTAAGGACAGGTCCTCGGTGAGGTCATTGTGCCCAAAGTTCAGCGTCATGCAGTCTATTCCGGACAGTTTGATCAGACACATGACGTCCTGCAGGCAATGACTGGGCAGTTGAGGAAGCTGTTGTAACCCTGTCTTTGAAGTGACGAGGCCGAATAAAGCGATCCTCCGCTGCTATTGTCACTCTGGGTCGTCCACTGCGATGCCGGTCTTCAACTGAGCCAGTGGCTTGGAACCGGTGCCAAAGTCGACTGATGGTATTCTGATGCACGTTTAGATGCCTGGCAACCTGACTTTGACTTTCGCCTGCATGCAGTCGGCCAATAGCAATGTTCCTTAAATTTATCGATAGAGACGCCATAAATGTCTGCTTGAAAATGAACTGAATTTTTTGTGTGTAGCGTTATCCTTTTATAGGGTTTCAGTTGCGTAGTCAGTGAATAGTGTTCACCCCAAATTTTGTTGCTTTCACGTGCGCGCAACATGAGCTGTGGTCAAAAATTGCGTCATAAACACTATTGACCACTGCGTTGTAACGATTACAAAAACGAACGCAATTCAGGTCAACACGTGCATTTGACACTGTAAAGAACATTTGAGGCTGGTTTTTATATACCCTAGCACCAAATTTTACTTACAAACTCATAAAAACACGCCCTTGGATAGCTATGCGTTTATTTTTTTGAACAGTATATATATATATATATATATATATATATATATATATATATATATATATATATATATATATATATATATATATATATAGTGCTACATTGATCATCATGGCACCAGATTATAATGATTGAGATGACTGTGCCATCTGAATCCAAACTGGACGAGTAACACTCGTTCGGAGTGGCCAAGGAGAATAATCTGGTCAATGACTTGAGATACGACGGGTTCACCCCAAGGTCATGGCAGATGAGGTAGTATGTGCAAGAGATATCGTGGCTGCTGCCTCAATTTATGATCTACTGAAACTGTTGGGTTTGAAAGGAGAGTCAAGAATAAAGGCACTTAAGCGCTGAGTGACACTGCGGAACGGGAATCGTGCTGGCTGTGATATGGAATTCAGGACAGTAATTTATTTTCAGCATAATGCTTACTTTCACAATTTCTGACAAAACGTCTGTACGTGTTCTTTTGGTGGTTCTCTCACACCTTCAGCCCTCCAGCAGTATCATTTCTTCTTCATTTTTCTTTCCGATCGCTTACTATATGGCAATTTTTTGCCCCTTTATTCATTATTTTGCTTTATGCTGAATCTAGTAGGGTGAAGTCTCCACTCCCCTACGGAAGTATCTGCTATGGGACTATCTTTATATCTTACATTTTTGCTTTGAGCCGATCTCAGACTGTTTACCAGCCAGGTGAAATCTTAACAATATCTGGTCATTTTCACCGGTCAGCGGTAATACGTTTATCTCATTCTATCGGCCGGGTCACCTTTGATAAAAAACGATCCTCTGTTTACAACCATATTGTTTGTCTTAGTGGCCGGCGACCCTTTTGTTTGACTCTCTGAAGAAGGCACGAAAACACGGGCGATTATGAAATAATTGTTTCCGCTGGGCCCCTGTCTGTATCATTATCACAGATAATTTGTCTGGGTAAACAATCTTGACGGAAGGCACTTTGAAAGGGAATCAGTTCACACATTTGTTTGTGAGAGTGCACAAGATGTCACCGGAAATATTACCGCAAGATTATAAAGAGGTCACGCGTGGGAATATTAAATTTAATATTTTAAACAGGTGGCGGATTTTTTGAATTGAACACCCAACCCACGTAGTGTGAAAAGAGTTTACGATTGGATTGAAGTGAGAGCCTAAATATACATTGAATCTCATTGGCATGTTTGCCGGGGAGTACAATCTGTGATGTGAACTGGAAACTGAAAATAAAATCTTGCGAACTCAGAGACACAGAACATAGAGACAGCTTCGCAACTTCAAACAAGCAACTCCCAAATAGCCAGAAAGAGAAGGATCGGACCTAGAATTTCATATTTATAAGTTACAGATCGAAGTATTTGAGAAACTTAAAATCTTAAAAAGTAAGCCCGCCTTTATAAATACAGAGACTGAAAAAGTTAAGGAGCCAGGACTGGAAACCTAGAAATTGGATCACTCGTCATCAAACTTTCCCAGACCAAGTGTATCACAGAACACCCGCCGAAGAGCAATTACTAGTTTCCCAGGCCATGTTTATCACAGAACACCCATCATAAGAAGGGATTCAAAATTTCTCAGACGAAATTGGTTCGAGAGCATATGCACCAAAATTGCTCGTGTCCATCCGAAACAATCAGCAGCTCTTGCAGTAGTGGTTCATGAATATATTGTTTTCATATGTTGCGGTTGCCAGCGTCATATATAACCACTTAGCAAGAAACCTATAAAATTTACATTAGTAAATATTACATTAGTAAATAAATTGTTTACACTTACCCCAAAATTTTGGGAATACACAATCTCCTTGCACAGATTTAGACTGGACACAGCTCAGTATTAGTTGCTTCGAAATCACTTTGGTCTGGGAAATTAATTCCTCTGGCGGCGGGTGTTCTGCGAAATCACTGTCCTGGGAAAACGTGTTTAATTCCTCTATGACTTGTGATCAAATTCCTAAATTTCCAGTCTTGTATTAAAAATGCAGGTTTACTTGTAAATTCCTAAGTTGCCCAATACTCGATCTTTTACTTAAAGTTGTGGAATTTCTAAGTCCAATGTCTTCTTTTTCTTTCTGGCTTTTAGGAGTCGCTAGTCTGACGTTTGTGCTGCAGTGTGTGTACTGACTTCGATTTCGTTACATTATATTTCCAGTTTCCAAGTTCCAATTCCAGCTGTGTTTCCGCCGAATTTTCCAGTGAGATACATTGTATATTCCGGCCTCTCAAATCAACCAATCCAATCGAATCGCGTTCAGTATTACGTGGGTAGGGATGTTTCAAATTCAAAAAAATACCCTAACGTGTTACAAAATATTACATTTAATATCCACGCGTGACCTCTTCATTTCGTTGCGTCAGACTTCCGCCGGCATCTTATGCTATCTTCACAAACAAATGTTGTGCACTGATACTGCCCTGATGCTATCGTCTGCAAATCTGGAGTTACTAGACATATGTATCTGTAATCTCGATACAAAACGTACATCGGAAGCGATTACCTCATTATCTCCCGTCTTGTGCAAACATAGGGATAGTCGCTGGCCAACTGGGATCAAATGTAGGCCGGTCACGTTCAAATGGATCAATAGATATGACCGTCTCTGTCAAATGTGGCCAGACGAATGAAGCGGAAACTTATCAGTCGCTGATCGGTCAAATTACATGGCGTTATTACAGTTCTGTCTGGGATCGGCTCAAAGCAAACATGTGAAAATTAAATATAGCCCCGCGGCCGATACTTCCGTAGGGTTGTGGAGGGTTAGAGACTTCACCCGACTGATCCAACACAGAGAACAAATAATGGTGCATACAATATGCCACATAATAATGACAGGGGAGAGAAAAATAAGAAAATATCACTCGCACGGGAATGTAATGCAATCATGCCGGAGTGGACTTGAGATCGCACAACCGTATCGTCACAGTAAGAACAACTGATGGATTCACTGAATCATGTGATACAACCACTGGACTTCAACAAGGATGAGTACGATCACCATTACTGTTCAACATTTATATGGACAAAATAGTGTAAAATAGAAGTAAACCCAAAAGATTAAGAAAACACAGAAGTGAACAATAAAACACACTGGATAGGTTACTTTTTGCAGAGGACCAGAGTCTAATGTTTGAACATGAAAAGAAATTGCAAAAACATACAGTTACACTTAAGGGTATCCACGGCAATGAAAATCTAGTTTCAGGTACAACATATCGATTTGTTACTTTTGAGCTTATTTTATTAAATAATCACCGAGGAATCGATTGAGCAAGGTTTTATGACATAAAACATTTATTTGATGTGTCAAAAAGCATTTTCCTACTTACCCCCAAGCTATGGTTTGCAGATGTGTGCCGAAAATGCAAGATTTGCCTCTCAGCATCGTGGAATATATGGTATCGATGACAAGGGAATGTCTTTATCTCCCCGATTATAGCAATTTCGAAACCTTTCTTTCTCATAGCTCTGCGTGATTTGGCATTCAAAACCCTCCTTATTTTATGCTATTTTATGCTAACTTCCTTATAAGGAGTGGTCACGCAGTGACCTCATTCCCTTAATCATGACCCATTCACGTTTATCTTTTTCATTGGTCATAACAACGCGCTGACTGGCCAGCGCTATTCCGGAAGATAACAACCACAACTTCCGCCATAAACAAAATAAGTCATCGTGATGTTTTTTTATCGACAGTTCTCCCTTGATAACAGTCTAAATCTCATCAAATTGTGTTTTACTACTTCAAAATGGGAAGAAAAGGTATGAAAGCAAGGCAAGAACAATTTTTTGCTGCTAGAACACGTCGGCAGTATGTAATTTCCAGCAATAGTGCGACGAATCAACGGTGAATGATAACCAAACTGATGTAGGCTCATCATCAACGAATTTCTGCATACCAGTATCTGATAGGCCAATATTTCTAATCGCTGACCCAGTAGTGCCTTTTACGCTTGGTGCCTTCTTTCCTCTCGTGATATCACCATGGTTTTTGTTTTAGATGTTTGACCTTGCTCACTATATATTCTTTCCATCTTTCAGTTACTTCCTTTGAAGCAGTAAGCAGTTTGCGTTGCTTGTCCTTTATAAATTTAAGAGGGCACTGCTTTCCTTCCTCGTGTTCTTTAGGGTCTTGTAAAAAAATGTCTTGTTTTCTTGAGCATCTTTTTCTAGCTTTTCTCAAAATTCTTCACAGGACTTATATTTTGCTGCTAGCACCTTGCTCTTTGCTTCTGTTCTGAGTATTACATATTCTCTATATTTCTCTGTTTTTCCTGCTGTGTTTTTAGCTGTCTTTTTAGTATGCCTTTTTCTTGTCTCTTATTTTCTTTTTAACTTCCTCTGTCCACCAAGGTGTCCTATTTCTCTTCTTCCCAAGTCGGAATTCACACATGATTTATGCAGATTTCTTCAAAGAGACTAATGCAGTAGTTGTTCCGTGCATTGAGGTGCAAAACAAGAGATAAAAAAGAGAGCAAAACAAGAGATAAATATTCATTTGTAAATCGGAAAAACGTCAATTGGGCATACAGTCTGTGAACTCAGCGGAATAAACAAGGCACTGTTTACCAGTCAGTAACAACACACGAATGCTTTCTAAAAACATTTATGTTATACTCTAAATAATGTCACGCACACCTACACATATTTTTAACAACAGTGTATTTGATATTTTGGAAATGGATAATCAACAATTTAAATTATTTTTTTTTTCACTTAAGAGTTAGTTTGAACGTGCACGCTCTCCTTCGCGCCTTAGAGCGTCAAGAAACCAAACCAAATTGTTCGCGATCATCCACTGGGGGGATTCTATTTTATTATGTCCAAGAAGCAGGTTTTCTTAATCTATGGCTTTGCCAAAGCTACTTTATTCTTTTAACTAACCTTTCTTGTTCTTCTGTAGCTCTTTCCCGCGCTTTTTTCCCCCCAGATTTTACCTTGCGACTTAATGCGCAAAATCTTTAGCTTACCAATATACTGACAAAGGTTTGGTAATTGTTAGATGTTGAAATTGACAGTATGTCATGTTTCACTAGCGTTAAAAAATTCCCATGACAAATAAAACACCGACAGTGAAAGGCTATTTTCGTTATTAATCACAGCATTTCAATGAAAATGCACAGACTTAACCTATATCAATCATAGATAAGAATAATCAAAACTATGATAGTACTGTATGATTGGTTCACATGGACACGTCGGACATATTGTATTCTATTGCAGTTACAAACAGGTGACAAGGACAAGAATTACATATAGTACTACAGAAAAGCACACAAAATATAGTAGTCACGAAACCACGAAACGAAAACAGGGTAACTTATATTCCTTACCAGTTTTACAACAGCCCCTTAATTGATTTACTTTGACTAAACAATATGCACGGTATAAGAACATTATTAACATAAAATAGGTTCCTGGAAAATCTTGATTTTCTTCATAGCAAAAGCACGATTTCGGAAGAAAATACTATTTACAAAATCAAAATATACATACTTAGAATGTGTTCTTACAAATTATTTTCGCAGATTTAGATGTAGGGAAATATATATTATCTGAATAAAGACTAATCCCAATTTTCATTTTTGTTCTTTTGTGACTTAAAATGTGCTGTAGCTCCGCTCCACATTGAGATGAATGAGTTACAGTGCCCTAAACTTGGAGTACATGTAATAGCGTGTATCAAAAACAAAATAATGTATGCTCGGTAGATAATGTGCGCTCAGATGAAGCCAGCGCCATTTCTCTTATTGTTTGGAAAGAGGGGTTAAAAAATATGTATTGTGTCAAAAGGCATGTAAAAAAATAATGCTGAGGGGAGGCCACCTTATGAGTTGAGGCCGGGACTAGTGATCGTTTGTTGGAATAAAAATAGGCCGTAATCTCATCTCACTGACTCGGAAACTACCTGCCAATAGCACGCAATCCTAAAGTTAATGAGCATAAACCTTTGGTGACTCAGTAATCAATAATTCTAAGGAAATCTTCTTCTGCGTTCATCCTGAAAAGGACGTTTGTTACGTTGTGTCGCCGTTTACAGCAAAGCTGCGATATCTGCGCATTTCGTCCCGACACATCCGTTTTTGGCATTGCATTTTTGGGACCGGACTAGCCTTCCCTCTTCGATCCCTACTCTCTCAGCCCGACTGCACTGATGCAGCCTGTTTCCAGGACCACCACTTGGAGGTGGAGTATGGTATTGGTCAGCTCTGGTTCGCTGACCCTGACGCAAGCAATCAAACTATGGGTCGCTTTCTGCATTACTCACTTTTGATGCGTCTTTGGTCCCATTCTAAGGAAATGATTTCGAAACTGTTGCTACCACGTTAGAAAGACTATATCGTGACCGCTGGGAGAGCAAACGTATTGTGTCATGAGTGAGCAGCAGATGAGCGATATTGTTGTAGAGGATAACACTAAGTGGAACATAGAGTGAATATTTTTATAGGCGATCTTATAAATAATTAAAGAAAATATGTGAGAAACAAGGACGGAAGTAAATAAATCTCTTGCTATTATCTTCTTTTTCTTTGATCCTTAGCCGCCGACGGTCAAAGCAGTCAGTGGCCATCACGCCTGGTGGCGTCTTGTAGGGCAACAACAAATTGATTCCACTTTGCTCGGTCGGTGGCCATCCTTCGTACAGTGCCCCAACTCTGGTTCATTCTTTACATCTCAGCCTCCACAGTCCTCCGCCAAGTTGTTTTTGGCCTCTTGTGATGGCATCGGGGTCTCTTCTGAGGACATGGCCAACCCAGCTCCAGCGTCTGCCAGCTATGATGGTGTGCATGTCCTCTTGCTTGCTCCGAGTAAGCAGATATTGGTTGGTGATGGTATTCGGCCAAAAAATTCGGTGAATATATTTTAGGCATGTTGTGTGAAAAGAGGACAATTTCGACATTTCCTTCTCTGTAACTCTCCAGTATTCCGCACCATAAAGAAGCACAGAAAGCACACAGCTCTGATATAATCTTAATTTTGTGCTTGTGCTGTACTGAGAAGACTTCCAGATGTTGTTTAGACTAAAAAAGGCTGTTCTTGCTTTGTTCATTCTGTTGTTGATGTCTTTGCTTGCTCCGCCGTCTTGTGTTATTATGCATCCTCGGTATGTGAAGGTGTCTGTCTGTTCCAGTTGCTGATTCCTTACTGATATGGGCTCAGCGTTGCTCACATTGAGCGTCATGACCTCTGACTTCTTTAGATTGATGTTCAAGCCCACCTGCTGGCTATACCTATTAAGTCTATCCGTTTTTTCCTGGATGTGTTGATGTGAATGTGCTAGTAGTGCAATGTCATCTGCATATTCCAGATCTTCTAATCTTGCTATCTGTGTAAATATAAATCTATAGTTGAGGTCTAGTTGATTGAATTCGATATCTGCATCCGTATGACTCATTTAAAAAAAAACTTATATATACAGAACTATTAATTTAATATTGTGCTGAACTACCGTCAGCTGGAGGCTCATTTAATACGTGTCAAAACATACATTTCTCACAGAAGCGGGGGGGGGGGAGGAGGGGGGGGAGGGGGCTGGATAAAAAGTTAACAGCTAACATAGATGACTCAGTTTTTGTACTTGTCATGCGACCGCTCAAACACAGAGGATGCATTTTTCTGATCTGTGCGAGTGTGTGCATTATGAGTGTGTAGATGGTTGTAATGTGTGGTATTATATGTTTATGTGTTCATGTCAGGGAAAGTGTGCGCTTTTTTAATCAAAATCTTCTGGATAAAGTGATTGTGCGCCTGCCATGAGTGAGTAATACTGAGTGACTGTCTGTACGTGTTCATATGCGTATGACTATGTAGACGAACGAAAATAAAGTAATTGGCTTTTCCCTTGATCCTTCCTAAACCTAAGCAGATCTTTTAAATTTATAACAGTTCTAAAAACAAGAGTTCTAAAGCAGTGACAGAGGGTCAGTAAAGCTCATGTCAGACCACGTGAAATATAAGATTTTCAATACTTAAGAGACAGCTATTGGGAATTGGAAAGATACGTAACTGTCATTCGACTCTTCGTGCTCAAATGTCATCTAAGGCCAATAATAACAGCGTCTTGAAGTGTCATTTTCTATAGCAGGAGTGTAGGATGAAAGGAGGCAGAAATCCCTTTACAGCAGGGCAACCCGTGAAAGATGTAATCAGTTTAAAAGATATTGAGAGTCCTAAACATTGAGGTAGTGTTAAAACTAGTATTTATTTGATCCCTTTACTTAATCCTTACTTTTCTACTCACATTTTCACAAACACATTGTGCATACAGTTGTCTGTACGAGTTACTCTAAATTCGTCTCATGTGTTGTGGAAGGGGAAGATGAAGTTATATTAAAGCAGGGGACGCAAACCCAGGAGATTCTCGGATTTAGTTTAGTAACACTGGTCACTGAGCCCTCTTAAGATCGATTATATTTGTATGTGTGTGTGTGTGTGTGTGTATGTGCAAGTTTAAGCTCGGTAGGAGTGTGTGATGAACCTTACAAAGAAAAGATGGCATTCTTATCTCAGACAGAACAGGAATATATTTTAGTAGCCAGCTCGAGTTTTCATTGGGAATGATGAAAAAGTACCTTTGCTCAATGGGAGACCGCGATTTGTATGGCTGGAGGGAGAGGTCTAGCCTGAAATAGCTCTATTTAAAAAAAAAAATCCTCCACCAACCCCCGGCAGCTGCCTAAAGATCTACCAAATCATCCACTTGGATCAACCGGTAAATCGGGATTGACTGGTTGATGACCCCAGTAATAAAGGGTCTGAGAATTAATGTAGATTTTATTGTAAAACCGAGACAAATTTGTCTGTGTCATCATTATTTCCTTTCGTGCGCCTTAACAGAGGATAGATTCACCACTACCTGGCAGGGACCCTGCACTACCCACCACTACCCACCACTACCTGGCAGGGACCCTGCACTACCAAACAATACCCATCACTACCCACCACTACCCACCACTACCCATCACTACCCACCACTACCCACCACTACCCACCACTACCCACCACTACCCACCAATACCCACCACTACCCACCAATACCCACCAATACCCACCACTACCCACCACTACCCACCACTACCCACCACTACCCACCACTACCCACCAATACCCACCACTACCCACCACTACCCACCACTACCCACCACTACCTGGCAGGTGAGAGCCTGCACTAAGCAGCAGTCACGTGCTCTTGCAGCAGTGGTTTCTGTGGCAATTTGTTTTAATGATAAAATTGCCTGCCCCATACACAACCTCTTATTAGTCGCCTTCTACGACATGCCTGAAAGTGCAGTAGGCCTATTCGTTCTTTGTCTCCTCACAGACTCCCATAACCCTACACGGGGAATTCCTCTGTCTAACTGTTTGAATCCGCAATAATATAAAGTCTCAGAAAACTGGACGTAAGTCGACAGCGATAGCAGGGCCGTAGTTAAAACTTGGACAACCAGTGCAGGATTGGCTTGAAAATTCAATATTTCTGTTTCAGGAACATGCCAAAGTCCTTTCAATGTTCTGAAAATGTATTTTTCTACAGTCATTTTAACCATATCAAATTTTATGGAACCAGGAATCATATATATACTGAAGCACATTAAAAACGCACCACTATTATATATACTGATGCTGAGAAGCTGGCCAAAAAAAGTGTGGGAATGGATTTTCCCCGTGTTTGCCATGCGGTAGAGAGCGAATGGCTGCTGGAATGGAAAGTGCAAGATTCAACCCATGGGTGTGTGTACAGACTACATGAAAACGATGAAAGTTACACGTGCAACACGATTCTCAACAGCAATGACCCTGAAAATGTGTACGCGTTGTGGCAGTATACTCGGTATAAAAAGGCCGTTGAGACAAAACACCCAGTACATGTGCTTGAAATGCCACGACTATCTGAAAACGACCGCCAACGAGCCATTGGTATGTTGGAGACCGGAATGAGCTCGCGGGCCATTGCCAGAAAGATGAATTGCCACCACAGCACTATTGTACGTCTCAATGAACGTTGCGGAACCACTGGCAGTGCCCGGGATAGACTTCGGAGTGGCCAACCCCGAGTTAACACCCCTGCGCAAGATCGTCATATTGTGCTGAGTCACCTAAGGAATTGACTCTCCCGGCAAGTCAAACAGCAAGAGCAATAGTGGGTAGACATGGGCAAGTCTCTCGAATGACAGTCATACGACGACTCAGAGATACAGGCCTTACTGCAAGACGACCTTATGTTGGGCCAAACTTGACTCACAGACATCGTCAGCAGCGCCTGCAATGGGCAGAGCAACATATCAGATGGACTAGACTGCAGTTGAATGCTGTCCTATTCACAGACGAGAACAGATTCAACATATCCTTTGCAGATGGACGTATGCGGATTTAGCGACGGTGTGAAGAGCGCTTTGCAGATTGCTGTGTCAACCGATTTCGAGGTGGCAGTATTCACATTTGGGGAGGATTCAGTTTTCACCATCGCTTGCCTCTTCACGTCTTCCGTGGAAATGTTAATGCTGTGACATATCGAGATGAGGTTCTGGATGCACTGGTTGCTCCTGCGTTCACAATTTATCCAGACTTGCAGCTTCTCCAGCAGGATAACGCACGTGCATTTTTTTGTATTTTTGGTTTTCTCCCTTGCCTGCACAGAGTGCAATGAATTTCATAACAATCAAATGTACAAATTAATGACCAGCATGGATTCATAGGAAAATGAATAAAGATTCCAAATATGTAAACTTGTACACACTTATATTTACATTTCACACTCTGTTCCTGGATTATACAGGTGGTGCGTTTTTAATGTGCTTCAGTATATATAACATGCCAGCTTTTTCTGTCAGAAACCTTCGTAACGCTAAGAGATGCAACAAGTTATTTTGGTTGAAAGTTAGACATTAATTGTATTGTTTCCCTTATATTTTGGTTTTTTAATACTCTGCCGAATATATTAACACTTCCTCATAACCCTCCACTCCCAAAGGAGCATAGGCCTTCAACAAACACATGCCAAGTCCTCCTGTCACGTACATCATCTCAAGTTCCTTCCACGTTCTCCTTATCATTTTCATCTCTGTTTCCAGCTCTCTTCTCCATGTGCTTCTTGGTCTACCTCTGCCTCTCTTGCCCTGCGGGTTCCAGAACAAGGACTGCCTTGTAATGTTATCAACAGGTTTCCTCAGTGTGTGTCCTATCCATCGCCATCGTCTTCTTCACATCTCTTGTTCCACTGGCACTTGTCTAGTTCTTGTCATCAGTTCCACGTTGGTAACCTTGTCATACCATTTTAATCCCTCTATTCTACGCAAGCACCCATTTATGAAAGTGTAGCTTTTTGGTTGTTGTCTTTGTTGTTCTCCATGTCTCAGAACCATACAATAGGACTGACTTCACATTTGAGTTGAAGTTTCTTAATTTCGTGTTGGGTCCGATTTCTCTTGATCTTCATTTATTTCCCAATGCAATGAAAGCTCCTCTTGCTTTTTGTATTCTTATTTTGATATCACTGTCTGTCCCTCCAACTTTGTCTATATTGCTGCCAAGATATGTGTACGATTCTACATTTTGTATTGGTGCTTCTTCAAGTTCAACCCTGTTTTCATTACATGCATTTATTCTCATTATCTTTGTCTTTTCTCTGTGTATTCTCAGACCCAATTGCTGTGACCTCCCATCGAGTGTTTTCAATTTGTCCTACATCTGATTAGAGTTATGGGACAGAAGAGCCAGGTCATCAGCAAAATCCAGATCATCCAACTGCTTAGTCAGAGTCCACTGGATTCCATTTCTGTTGGGTGTTGTTGATGTTTTCATAACCCAGTCTATTGTTAATAAGAAAAGAAATGTAGACAAGAGGCATCCCTGTCGCACTCCTGTTCTTATCCCAAATGGTTCTGTAAGCTGTCCTTCATGAAGAACTCTGCATGTCATGTCTTCATATGTTTTCTTTATTAAGTTAATGATCTTCAGGGGAACTCCATAATGCCTCATCAATTTCCAAAGTGATTCTCTGTCTACACTGTCAAATGCCTTTTCGTAGTCAACAAATCCGATGTATAAAGGTGAATTCCATTGCAGACTTTGTTCAACTATTATTCTCAAAGTGGCTATCTGGTCTGTACAAGATCTGTTTTGTCGAAAACTTGCTTGTTAATCTCTCAGTTTCTTGTCTATGGACTCTTTTAATCTCTCAAGGATAATAATGTTTAATACTTTTCCTGGCACTAATAGTAACATTATTCCTCTATAATTTGTGTACTTGTAAATTTCATTTCTTAGGCAACTTAACCAGATATCCTTCCTTCCATTCTGCTGGTATCTCTTCCTGTTCCCAGACTTTACTAAGTAATTTATATAACATCTCTGTAGCCGTGTCGATAGTAACACTTACCAAAGAAGAATATGCACAGGACGGTGTACATGCGCCACTAACATCTCTCTGTGAACGGCATGCATGTTCATTCTTTGTACAAAATTATTTGGTTCCCTTATATCGGTGTATTTTTTCATTAAAGAAAACTTAAAAATATATTAATATTAAAGAGTGTAAAACTACATTATTAGTAAAATTTTATTATTATTCAAAAATGTTAAAAAAATATTTATAGAATGTGTGATCCCGTATACACACATTGGGATCCTCGCTGGTTCTACGGAGTTCGTGTACTGTGGTGATGCACAGGTAGCTTACTTTCTAACAGGAGGAAGCAATTCACTTTCTTCTGGCGTGTTGCGAGAAGAAGAATGCTGTTATATATTGTGACAGCAGGAACGGGGGAAGAAAAGGAGACTGGGCACGACAGATAGAAGGTACTGAACAGTTTGATTATATTGTATGGAAAGATGTCAACAACACAACTGATAAACAGTACATGAACTGGAGACAGGAAGATGCGGAGATCCATGATTTGAGTTGTACGTTGCGTTGTCTCGATCAAGAAATCACAACAGAGTAAAAGTCCAGATTAAAACAACAGAAAATCAAGATGCTCTTCTGTCATGTTCAGACTTTTAACATCAGATGTAATACAAATATTTTGGTTTTTTAAAATACTTTTGAATAAGTAAAAGTGCCGATATGTATCGGTGCTTTTGAATTTAATTCCCGTCTTAGGACGGGCTATAACACTAGTTACATAATAATGACTGCGACGAAAATCAGTTTCAACTGTGCCGCTCCAGGGGCCCTTTTAAAGTGGGATATTTTCGTGATATGAAAGAAACCTTGTAAGACATTTCAATCTGAAGAGTTATCAACAAAGGTACACTTTCATAACATTTTACAATATAAAGATGACTGCTCTCACAAAATATCTTCCTCTAATTTAAGGACGGTAAGAAAAGCTAAAGAAGAAACAATCCAGCTTGTGATTTTGCAAACACCTACCTGCAACATTTACTAAATTTCTTACTTACTTAGTCGTTCATCTTCTACCATGAGGTGTAGAGGTTTGGGAGAGAGAGCGCCAGACTATCCTATCGGCTGTCTTCCTCCTGGCCTGGTTCCATTCTAGTCCTCGGTCCTTCAAAGATTGTCTAATGTTGTCCTCCCAGCGGACTCTGGGTCGTCCTGGGGGTCTGGATCCCTGGCTCTTTGTTTCCCATGCTTGTCGTGGTAGCCGATCTTCTCACATTCTGCAGACATGGCCAAACCATCTTAGTAAGGACTGTTCTACTTGGGTCTGCAGGAGGTGGGATTTTAGGCCTTGACGTATCGTCTGGTTGCGGACCATGTCTCTTCTTGTTACTTCAACCACCTTCCTCAGGTACCTCATTTCTGAAGTTTGGATCTGACTTTTGTGGGTTGTAGTCATTGCTCATGACTCGCATCCATCTGTCAAGACTGGGACATAGGTGGAGCGGTATACAGCCATCTTCGTTTTCTTGCCAACCTCTCTCTTGCTGAAGAATCCTCGATTTATGGCCTGAAAAAGTCTCCCAGCTGCTGCTTTTCGAGTGGCCAACTCGTCTCTGATGCCTCCCTTTCGGTCTATAATAGCTCCAAGGTATTCAAAGTGGACGGCCTGCTCAAGGACCTGTTCTCCCAGCTTAATCTGATGTCTTCTTTCTACTCGTGATATCACCATGGATTTTGTTTTAGAGCTGCTTATGACCATCCCTCTCTTCTCCAGCTCTTCCTTCCAGACTTGCAGGATGGATTGGAGATGTACCTCTGATTTAGCAATCACAGCAACATCATCAGCAAATGCCAGCTCTGAAATACAGACCTGTCTCATCTTCCAGTACCCCACTGAATACTTTCTTGTTCTCTCCTTACATGCCTTGATGACATCGTCCATGAGGAGTATGAAAAGATATGGTGACAGGATATCACCTTGTCTTACACCAATGGTGGTCCTGAACTCTTCTGACTTATGGTTTGTTGTCCACACATAATTTCTGCAAGACTTGTAGAAGCTCTGTGCAGCATGTGTGATAAACGAGCGAAGGCCTTATCGCTCTATCTTTTCCTATATCTCTCTTATTTTATTTTCTCCCACATTTGTGCTCTTTGATCCCACATTTGCCATTTCATCGTTTTGATTACTCGCGACCAGTATCTAGGACCACATTTGTTTTTTCATCGGTGGTAAAATAAATTCTTTTGATTGAGTCCCCATAACTGGCATCATCTTTTGAAGTAGATATTGCCTCGTGATAAATCTGGTGAAACACATCTGGTGTCATCAAAATCAGACATCTGGGCATGGTACAATTTCTGTGGACTATTGTTAACTTTGAAGAGAGCGCGGCTGAAACAAAAGCTTAGTCTCTTTATTGCTCGGCCGCTATCCATACAAGCGACGGGTCACCACATCGGGACAATGGCGCAGGGAGACGCCCAGCTTGGCTTCTCATGCTGTTTAAACCAACCGTCATGTAATACAATAGGCGGCGCCACAAAGGGACTTGTTAGCGTACAGGCGACAATGGACCGAGGGAACAAAGGCTGCCGCCAACACGCGGAGCGATAGACAAACAGAGAGTGAAATGACAGTTGGAAGGCGGGGACCAGCCAATTATCTCAACACCTGTTTGTCAGGCAAGCCAGGCAACGAAAGTTGGTCGCGAATTGTCCCACCCACATTTGGACTGACAGGGGACAAGAGAGATCCTGGGAATGAGTGACCAGAGGGTCTCTTAGCTATTGGTTGTATGGGCGGAGTTGTACGTCACCGGTCCAAGGGACCCACATTTGACTTTTAGAGATATAATATACCGCGCAGCTCGCTAGAGAGAGGAGTCGAGTTTTTCAACATTGTGGCGTAAAGTGAAATTCCTAACGCATAGCCTACAATTAATTCAGTGTGGATAAATATTTCATATCTGTATGTATTGTGTTCTTAAAGGATTTTGCGAAGGGAAAAGAAGGTTAGTAAAAGCATTTGCATTCCCTTCTTCTTGTCCCTATCTCGAATAGGTCTTTATTCTTTCTTAACGAGCCAATTTCTAGAGACCTTCTACCTAATATCTCATAATTCCTGGCAAAAACTACTGTCGTAGTTGCCCCAATACTCACCACACGACTATTGTGGTCTCATCTTGGGATTAGTTAACCCGGACTTCGAAGTGTGATAAATCATATTTTCATCCCTGCCATACAGTTGCGATAATTGCTAAATGTGTTGGCCTTTTGAGTGATTACCTCTTAGATTGACTTTTACTACATTATGTCTACTTCGTAGTGGGAATAATTTATATCTTTAAAGCACGAGTGATACTTTTTTGTAAAAATTAAGTATCAAACTGATAGTGTAAACACTTTTGAGAACAGTGGATACTGTAGAGAATTGAAAATTAATTATTTTCTTTAACTGCTGGAAACTTTTTTTATCGTAAATACTTGGTAAATTTTTCTTATCCAAAAAGGGCTAGATAATCGGTTATCTAAATTTTTCATAATACGCTGAGTGAGTGAATTTTTGTAAGAACTACTTGAGCTTGTTTACTATTTTAAACCTAGTTGATTTTAAAGAGATAATTACTTGTGTGAGTTAAATAATTTTGATCCGAGGTCACAGCCAATTTTTCGTTCGCAAATCCCCACTGCATATCATGGCAGACGCCGCAAGAATTAGAGCTAGTTTAATGGAGACAAGGCGTGAATCCGGGTTAAGTGGGAAAGAGCTGATGAAATTTGTAAGCGAGGAGACTGATAAACTTCATTCAAGAGAGATAGAGATATAGAAACTTGCAATCGAGAAGGAGAAGGCCGATGCAGAAGCAGCGGAGCGGAAAACCGCAGCCGAAGCCGCAGAGCGGAAAGCCGCAGCAGAAGCAGCGGAGCGAAAAACTGCAGCCGAAGTCGCAGAGCGGAAAGCCGCAGCAGAAGCAGCGGAGCGGGAGAGAGACAGGGAGCATGCACTTAAAATGAAGCAACTGGAATTACAGGGACAGACCCATCAGATAGAGCTGGCAAAAATTGCAGCGGCTCCCAACTCTGACGGAGGGTTCTCACCCCGCTCAGAAGGTGTGCTTGCTTCGCAACCTGTGTCAACCAATGCCATGAACTTTCCGTTGGAGCCTTTCTCAGAAAGGAACGATACTATGGACGCCTTTTTAGACCGCTTTGAAAGCTTTGCAACAGAGTTTGGACTGGAAGAACGGAAGTGGAACTTGAAACTTTCCCAGGGCCTAAGGGGAGCAGCTTACGAGGTTTTTAATAAACTTCCGGCCGGAGAGCAAGATGACTATCAGGCACTGAAAAAAGCTCCTTTGTGAGATACGAACTTCATTCAGAGGCTTACCGAAAAAAATTTCGAGGTTCTAAGAAGGAGGCCGGAGAGACCTTCTCACATTTCGCAGCCCGTATTGAAGACTACCTGGTGAAGTGGTGTACACTGGGAAACTTCACCGAGGACTATGACGGGTTGAAAGAGTTGATTGTGATAGAGCAGTGTTTTCCAAACTTTTTGGGTCACCGCCTCTTTGGCTCCCAGGGCATTTCCCCAGCGCCCCCTGCATTTCCCAACAGTACATAAAAAATGTAAAGAGTGAAAAATAAGAGCAACTGTTAATACAGTAACAACTAAATGCTCACTGTATCACATTCTAATATAAAGCTACAGATATGCGTATTTATTAACTTAATTTAAAAAAGAAAAACTTAATTACTTAATGCAGTAAAACAAACAGCAGTGTGCGAAGTAAATTAGTAACAAACTTACTTCATGTTTAATTTCAAAAGGATGGATGTGCCTGGTGTAGTGTTATCAGCTTCTCAACATCAGGCTGAAAGTTACATAGAAGAAGTCTCAGATCCCCACGTTCAGTAATCTGCAGTCTGTTTCTCTTCTTCGAAAGAAGTTGGACAACCGCGCTGAAACCACGCTCTACTAAATACAATGTTGGAAAGGCAATACAGAATATCTTAACCTTTTCCCACACTGCAGGATAGCGTTCAGAGATTTCTTTCTGCAACCAAAAGTCTTGATATGATTTTTTTAACATTGGCGTAAGCTCAATGTCATTTTGTAGCGATATCAGTTCCTCTTGCACCCTTCCTAGTTCCTCGTTGCACGTGTCCAGGAATGGATTTATTATCCAGTCTGGAATCGTGATCAAAAGAAGATCATGAAACCTCTGAGACATGTCTTTACGCAGCATATCTAGGTGTGCACAATATACTTGAAGATTATCCTCTGGTATTTTGTCTTTCAATTCCAACTCTAAGAGGCTGGGAAATTGGATTAACTTGCGACGACCAATATTACTGTTACGCACAGATTCTTGTATTGGCAATGAATAGAGAGAGAGATATATATATAGAGAAAGATATTTGTTTGTCTGTATGCTTGTGTATATTTGAAAATATTTGTTGATAATATTTTGGTTCTAAGATTAGAACTCTAGTCAAAGGGCGAATACTTATTTTTTGCTTCGAATGAAAGTAAATATGTAGTTGTCCCATATGAATATAGTTCAAAGTTAACTTTAGCGCATGCCCAGGCTGGGTGTGTTTTTGGAAAAGGAACTTCCGTCAGGTCGAGATGTGATCTGTGTACGCGGCAAGACATGTTCTGATGTCCCCGAGTTTTTCTTTCATCATGGGAAAAACCTTCTGTGAATTTGATGGCAGGTCTATTAACATTAGTCCCATGTGTTTAATTCTAACGTCTGGAGACGGTTGGAATTGTGGTGTTTTCGAACACAAAGGTAATCGCTCCTCCTACTTTGTCCTGTAGCCGGTGAAGTTAGACTTTGTTGTTCGACTCATTCGCATCGTCAGGCAGAGGAGAGACTCTGTTATTAGAAGTACACCAGATATCTCTATACCTGATATATCTATGTTTCAGGCTACTTATGCCCACAGAACAGTTATTATTATGTTCCTCGAACTTCGCTATGCCAGCGGAGATGCCTCTACGAAGGTTAGACTTAGAAAATATGTCCACAGAAGGTCAACGTGAACTGGATTCATAACCCGCCATTTCCGTGCGGCTTGTATTGAGACTTGCCTATATTTATATGATCCATTTGTATCAAGAAAGAGTTGCTTAACTCGCATATTGCTAATGTTTGAGCTGAACCTGCTGAAACTAACATATCTATGAGATCAGCTTACTTGAATGCACAATTTATTGAGGAACTTTACATTATGCTGATTGATATGCCCTACATTGCTTGTGATTGATTGTCAGTGTCAGAGTACCTATTGTGGCGTCCTAATAAATGTTTGGAAAACGTCACCAGCTGTTATTTTTTCGCTTACTCGTCGTGAGTCAGTGTGACGTCCATGTAACGAGTATACAGTTGCTCTGGGTAGAACTTTATCCATATCATCCCTCCATACATAATGTCAGCGCACCACCCACGCAAACCAGTCCAGAGACACCCTACCTCTTCATCTCCATCACCTCCGACATCTGAGAGCGTCTACCTTGGTTCGGGTGTCCAAAGATAGTGTGAAGAAAAATAATAACAACACCGAATAACACATTATCATTGTGCTATGCCTTTACTAGAAGAGCTACTTACTAGGCTTTCTAAATCTCATTTTTTCACTAAACTTGATTGGTCTAAAGGATATTGGCAAGTTCCTTTATCTGAATGCGCCAAACCAATTACGGCTTTTTCTACACCTAGAGGCCTTTTTCAATGGAATTTCATGCCTTTCGGCCTTATGAACGCACCGGCTACATTCGTACGCATGATGCGTCGAATCCTATCTTATCGGTCAGATGTCATTGCGTATCTAGACGACATCTGTCTTTTCGGCGATACTTGGGAAGATCACTATTCGGGGTTAGTTGAATTACTATCTACTCTACGCGAGTATAACCTGACAGCGAAACCCTCTAAAGCCTGCATTGGTTTTAGCGAAATTTCTTTCCTAGGCCATCGAGTTGGTCATGGTTTCCTAAAGACAGAGGACCATAATATCACTAAGATACTTAACATCTCTATTCCTAAGACTAAAAAGCAAGTGCGAAGTCTCTTAGGTCTTATTCAATTTTATAGAAGATTCATTCCGAATCTATCCTCTATCATGGCACCTCTTTCTACACTACTAAAGAAAAGGTCGCCTAATATGGTCCACTGGTCACAGGAATGCCAATCCTCTTTGGATAAGATTAAAAATTTGTTTTCAACACCACCTATTTTAGTGTTACCTACTACAGATTAGGCATTTGTTCTTCGTAGTGACGCTTCATCAACTGGGATTGGAGCGGCACTAATGCAAGAGTACTCTGGAACTCTGCATCCTGTAATGTAGATCTCCAGAAAACTTAATGCTGCAGAAAGGAATTACTCGGTTTTAGACCGTGAGCTATTGGCTATGGTCTGGTCAATTCTCAAACTACAGAGATTCCTTCTAGGCGCACATTTCATAGTAGAAACCGACCAGAAAGCTCTTATGGCTATACAGAGTAAGAATTTGAAGAGCTCGAGGTCTACTCGATATGCAATTGCTCTTCAACCTTTTCATTTCTCGGTACGAGCTATCCGTGGATCAGATAATGTGATAGCAGACATTTTGTCTAGATGCCCACATGATTCCACCTAACTGTTGGGTCTTGGACTTGTAAACACATCTAATTCTACAACAGTTCTTTTTCTATATCAAGATAGATACACATTGTAATTTGTAATATAGTGATTGTATCACTACTATCACTACGTTTATTAATGCATATTTACCGCTGATCTTTTGATGATTTATTTTCTTCCTTCGTGATCATGAACTCATTGTAACAATAATATGGAATTATTGTATGATTTTTTGAATGGATTTTGATATTGCCAGTATTGTAGTATAAGTTGGTGACACCTCTCTGGAAATATTTATACTTAGAGAAATACTTTCTCTGAGATGTTGAGATATATTCTCACTAGTCGAGTCATATGACGACTTAGCCTTACATTAGGCGTTATATTTATTTGTAATACTTTTCATCTGCGCATTTTCATGCGTTGCGAGCCTATTGTATATTGCTCCTAGATGTATTTCAAAAAAAAAAGTTTCATTTTTTTCCCGGGGGGTGTGGTAATGATAATGTGTTATTCTGTGTTGTTATTATTTTTCTTCACACTATCTTTGGACACCCGAACCAAGGTAGACGCTCTCAGATGTCGGAGGTGATGGAGATGAAGAGGTAGGGTGTCTCTGGACTGGTTTGCGTGGGTGGTGCGCTGACATTATGTATGGAGGGATGATATGGATAAAGTTCCACCCAGAGCAACTGTATACTCGTTACATGGACGTCACACTGACTCACGACGAGTAAGCGAAAAAATAACAGCTGGTGACGTTTTCCAAACATTTATTAGGACGCCACAATAGGTACTCTGACACTGACAATCAATCACAAGCAATGTAGGGCATATCAATCAGCATAATGTAAAGTTCCTCAATAAATTGTGCATTCAAGTAAGCTGATCTCATAGATATGTTAGTTTCAGCAGGTTCAGCTCAAACATTAGCAATATGCGAGTTAAGCAACTCTTTCTTGATACAAATGGATCATATAAATATAGGCAAG
Organism: Oreohelix idahoensis; assembly: GCA_024509875.1. Classification (NCBI taxonomy): domain Eukaryota; kingdom Metazoa; phylum Mollusca; class Gastropoda; order Stylommatophora; family Oreohelicidae; genus Oreohelix; species Oreohelix idahoensis. The sequence continues at coordinate 656,607 of JAMPIV010011157.1, forward strand.
TCTCAATACAAGCCGCACGGAAATGGCGGGTTATGAATCCAGTTCACGTTGACCTTCTGTGGACATATTTTCTAAGTCTAACCTTCGTAGAGGCATCTCCGCTGGCATAGCGAAGTTCGAGGAACATAATAATAACTGTTCTGTGGGCATAAGTAGCCTGAAACATAGATATATCAGGTATAGAGATATCTGGTGTACTTCTAATAACAGAGTCTCTCCTCTGCCTGACGATGCGAATGAGTCGAACAACAAAGTCTAACTTCACCGGCTACAGGACAAAGTAGGAGGAGCGATTACCTTTGTGTTCGAAAACACCACAATTCCAACCGTCTCCAGACGTTAGAATTAAACACATGGGACTAATGTTAATAGACCTGCCATCAAATTCACAGAAGGTTTTTCCCATGATGAAAGAAAAACTCGGGGACATCAGAACATGTCTTACCCCGTACACAGATCACATCTCGACCTGACGGAAGTTCCTTTTCCAAAAACACACCCAGCCTGGGCATGCGCTAAAGTTAACTTTGAACTATATTCAAGTGGGACAACTACATATTTACTTTCATTCGAAGCAAAAAATAAGTATTCGCCCTTTGACTAGAGTTCTAATCTTAGACCCAAAATATTATCAACAAATATTTTCAAATATACACAAGCATACAGACAATTAAATATCTTTCTATATATATATCTCTATTCATTGCCAATACAAGAATCTGTGCGTAACAATTACGTTTGAATAGCATTAATTTGGCCAAAAACGTGGAGACGACAGATTTGACTTTTATAAGATTAATATCATTTCCTTGCAGTTGTAGATTTATTTCGTTAAACTTTGTGAATAAATCTGACAAATATGCAATGTCATGCCTAACATTCGTTAGTTCTATACTGAGCGAAGCATGCGAGTCTTTGAAGAATTCTACCACAGTTTCAAAAAGATAATAAAAGCGTCTCAGACAATTTCCTTTTGAGAGCCGCCTGACGTCTGTGTGCATCAGCAAACGTTCAAACTGTTCTTCATTCTCAGTACAAAGCTCTCGAAATAGTCGAGAATTGAGTGCATAGGACTTAATTTTGTTAATCGCTGTGACACCAGTATTTAATGATTTGTGAAGCCGATCACTTAGATTTTTTGCGACAAGATGTTATCTGTGAATTACACAGTGTATTGTAAATATACCAGGTACAGCTTCTTTTAAGAAAGCTATAAACCCGCAGTAACAACCTATCATTGATGGTGCCCCATCTGTTGCACAAGAAAGAATGTTAGTAAGCGGAATGTCCTTCTCTTTGAAAAATGTCTCTACTACACGAAATATTGACTCCCCTGTTGTATCAGTTACTAGTTGCTTAGCAAATAACAACTCTTGAACCAAGCTTTCATCTTTTACTAAGCGAACATACGCAAGAAGCAAAGATTCGTTGCTCGGCAAAGTTGACTCATCCAACTGCAATGCAAATTCTCTTGTCCTAAGTATGTTGTACAATGTATATTCAACATTCTCAGCCATTTCATTTATTCTTCTTTGAACAGAGGTATTGCTGAGCGGAATTGCTTTAATTATTTGTTCAGGTGACTTATGCATAACTGTGCTCACAAAATCCCTTATAGCTGGCAAAATCAAATTTTCTGCGATTGAGTGAGACTTTCCAGATTTAGCTATCAGCAATGACATTTTGTATGAAGCTCGCAAAACATCACAGCTTTGTTGTGAAGTGTTGACAAACATGTCACGGACAGTTTTACGTTTCTGAAAGTTTTCACGAAGTGACTGAAAATATGTCAAACTTTTATCTGTTTTATCAGGGTGAATTTTTATCACATGTTCAAGTAGTCTGGAAGGTTTTATCATTTGAAAAGGCCCTCTCACATAATAGACACATTGGCAGTTGTTGGTTATTTAGTGCTGGAATAAATCCATATTTCAGATATTCCACGCTGTATTGTCTGTACTTCTTTTTGGTTTGTTCTGCTTTTGCCATTTTTGTTCTGAATTCTGGAAGAAAGAATTGATTTTACAATTTTGCAGATAGAAAAATGTACGTCGAGTAAACAACAAAAACTGATTTAAAAGTGGCTTAACAAAAATGTTGACACAGATGTTCTTACCAGTTTACTCTTCTATTCTATAACGTTTCTTAACCACTGTGACGATATTCTAAATACAATAGCTAAATTAAGTAATATTATAGTGCATAAAGTCAAAAATAAGATAGAAAATAAAAATTGAGTCCAGCGTCTTCTTCCCCCACGCCAGCCAGTATGCGGGTTTTTGATAAGCCTAATAGACGAATGGAGGATACTGTCTTTTCCTAATTCGTCCTTGAGATTAAATGTAACACTTTTGCAAGTTCAAGTCGTATTGCCAAGACGACAGAGTGATAGAATAAAAGAAAAGGAGGGGAGAGATGGAAAGACAGAGCCTAGTTTACGCCGTCTCGCGTTGATTTCAAAAAGCCAACTAGCGCGACATAGCCTTGGGCGATTTTCAAATTACGATACTAAAACTAAAAAATGTTCGTCAAATTGGTCACGCAGACAGCCTTAGCTCTTATTAAAAAAATGACGTAATTCTAACGGACTACGGACGATTCTCGTTTTTAGTTTGAAAATAGTTGTAAGAAGAAGTGAACAGGTGGCAGTTTCTAGATTTGAACGACTAACATAGAAAAAATATGAAATTATGAACCATGATACATAGGGCCATAAAAATTATATATTCGGATGCCTTATGATTTCCTGAGCAATAATATGGTGTCAGTTACCCACTAGTACAATAAATAACCAAGATATTGGCAAAAATACTATGTATTGTAAGAAATACTGACGGGAAAAAATCATGCCTGTTTATTTTTTTTCATAGCATGTTTTGAAAAAAGCTTTTGGGGAAATAAGGACTAAAAGGTACCTGTAATTTGATTGGCTGTAGTTTAAAGGAAGGCGAGATAGGATTGATTGACCTAAAACTAAAAATATATTTGCAGTAGTAAACATAGTAGTTTGGGATATTTTTTTTTTAAAGTTTAATTCAAAAATAAATATGTGTATGGTCCCATTGGCCAATGCATAATATATTATCGAAAACGTAGACTGCTCGTTGCCATTTTGTGAGAAAATATTCTGTTGAACAAGGAGCGATGAGAGCAGGCTTGTGCTTTTCAAACCTATAGAAAGCAGTCTGGACAGAAGGCAGATCTAAAGTGTGCCATAATTGTTTGCCAGTCATCGTTCGCTTATTAATATTTCATTGAAATTTGTGGGTTTTTGGTACTGCCATTAACATAGTACCAAGCTCGTGGGAACTGATCGATTCCTGACACTGTTTGCATATTTCGGGGCACATACTGGCCGCCATTGCCTTTCAAGAAGTGTAACAGATTGTCCAGCAAGCATATGAAAAGATCTACCGGTGTTATCCTTCGAAGATAAGTGCCTGTTCGGCACTAGGAAGCTCAACCTCTAGTTTTAAAATAAAGACTGTGAATATTAAATAAATAAAAAATTCCACCAATGTCAAATGAAAAGAAAATAAACAATAGGGTGTGATGTTAACCAACAACCTACCATTATATACCAGTATTAACCAAAGTTAGAAAACTACAACTACACACTTATATTATAATAACATTTGTATTATGGACAGAAGATCCATGGTGTTATTTAATTGATGTAAATAATTCTTTTGATTTCACTTTTGATGGTCAGTCCTGATTCAAAACAAACTAGAACCAGGACAATAAATTGTAAAAAAATTAACGTTTACCCAAAATTCAACCACTGACTTACTTAAGATAGTCTTTTAAAGTGTAGTTTGTATGTGATTGTCGTAGTACTGTTGTGTTGTGTTGGATAATAAAATAATTGTTTATATGTTTAGTTGGTTAATGCAACATTACACTACATATTCATAACCCTAGACATCAAACGTAGTCATCATACATTCTAGTCAAAGAATAATCCTGAATGAGATCATAAAGGTGGTAGCAGAAAGGTACCCTGTAAACTTACCATAATATTTGTTATATTCAGGGGCATTCACAGATGACCTCATTCAGTACACTAAGAGTACATAACAACAACATTTCTTAACATCAAATCCACCACAACCACAGCCATAAATAAATTAGAAAAATACTACAATCAGAAAAAAAAACACAATTTGCAACAGGCACACCGACACTGAAGTAACCCAATAATCATTTCATAAAGTATAATAACAGTTATTTAATATGAAAAAAAAATAACGCACTATATTGATAGGTCTTCAGATTTAAAAATTGGGAGACAGTAGCCTAATTACAAAGGGTGCAGATCCCGGTAACAAATTAAAAGGATGTAATATAATGGATTGAAAAGCAACATTCAATATACGGCATATCTGTATCACAATGTATCTGCTTAATTAATAACTAATGTTAGTAAAACTGATGCTAGCTCTGTGCAAACAAACAAAAAATATAAGTATGAAAACTTACTTTATCGACAGGATGAAATTGTTTGATACCCTGTACAGGCTTATTTGAAACCACTGTTCACAAGAAAAGCTGAGAAAGTTTGTTGGTTTTGCTCATAGCCAGCGCAAAGTTGAAATAGACGGGAAACGTACATCGCACCAGTCGATTTATGAAAGTCTGAGTGTAAGGTAGGAAAGCCGGTTCAGAGGTTCAAAGACTGATTTCTACTGCCAAGTACCGTTAAAAACTTGCTCCCTTGAACCTTTTCTCTTATTTATTACCAATATGCAAATATCTAGTCAACACTAGCCCCCGCAAATACTGAGGCAATAAATTCCGCAACAAAGCAAAGTTGGTACTTTCTGAATCACCAGCAGGTATCTAATTTCATCCATGCCATCGGCACGGATCATTTTTCTTTCTTCAGGAGTGAACGAATGGATAATAGATATTTGGATAACGCCCTTTCCTAGCAGTTCCCGATTACCGTTTATAGTCAGCGATGGTTACCTGAGCTCAGAATGACACGCACAGACGAAACTATGCCTTGCTTAATGATCCTAGTAATACAACCATCCACATCGTCCCAGCTTCACTAATGTTGTCTCTCAAATCCACAATTACTTTCTCCCCCGCAGGTACTGAATTTAGCTTGTCAAATCCTGAGCCCCCCTTGCTACTAAACGCACACTGTTTACTACTGAACGCCCCCTCCCCCCCCCTTCTGGCCCCTTTTTCCCGTATCGCCCCATTGGATCCTTTCAAAGCCCCCAGGGGGCGTACCGTCCACTTTGGGAACCACTGTGATAGAGCAACTAAAAGAGTCTATGTCATCTTCACCATCATTGGTTGTCTCTTCTGTGCTAGTGGTTGTCATTTCTGATGCTTCAACATGCACCATCCAGGAGTTCTGAGAAATATTCTTTCCATCTTTCCATTACTTCCTTTGAGGCAGTAAGCAATTTGCCTTGCTTGTCCTTTATAAATTTGAGAGGGCATTGTTTTTCCTTCCTCATGTTCTTTAGGGTCTTATAGAACAATTTCTGGTTTTCTTGAGAATCTTTTTCTAGCTTTTATCCAAATTCTTCCTAGGACTTCTGTTTTGATGCTAGCACCTTGTTATTTGCTTCTGTTCTGAGTGTCACATATTCTCTATATTTCTCCATATTTCCTGTTGTGTTTTTAACTCCTAAGTATTGTTTCCATGCCATTTTCTTCTCTTATTTTCTCTTTGACTTCCTCTGTCCACCAAGGTGTCCTTTTTCTCTTGTTCCCAAGTCGGACTTCACCACATGCTTCTGCATCAGCTGTCTTTATGCTGTCCTTGAATTTAAGCCAGAGAGTTTCCAAGTCATCAGGTTGTTCTTCTGTGTTGCTCACCGCTGCAGCAATAAGCCCCTGATATCTGGTCTTAATTTCTGGCTCTCTCAGCTTGTAGGTCTTAATGCTCATTTCACCTGTTCGTTTACTTAGTTTCTTGCGTGATGCTGGGCAGTTCCTAGGCTGAGCAACTCTTTCAGTTGTTCTTTTGATTGTAAGCAGGTAGTGATCACTTCCAATCTCTGGCCCCCTCCAGACTCTAGCATCCCGGACATATTTGAATGAGCTCCTTCTAACAATGGCATAGTCGATCATTGACTTCTCATTCTTTGTTGGTTCAAATCTAGTGTATGCATGTATGCGCTTATGGGGGAACTTTGTGTTTGTAATGATCAGATTCTGCTCACTGCAGAAACTAAGGAGTCGCTTTCCATTGTCATTGAGAGTATCTTCTCCATATTTTCCAATAACTCCACCCCATCTAGCATGGTCATTTCTGACTCTGGCATTGAAATCTCCGAGCATTATAATTTTATCTAGGCATTCATCCACTGTCCGTTGAAGCAGCTCGAAGAATTCCTCATTGATCTCTGCTCTCTCATCCTCATTTGGCCCATACACTATGACCAGGTTGACTATGGTTTCTCCTTCTTTTAGTTTTTACAACCATGATGCGCTCCGAGACAAAGTTCCATCCCTTGATACTATCTTTTCGATTTTTGGCCACAATGCAACCCATGCCCCCTTTAGCTCTTTCAGATGTGGGTACACCACTGTAGAGCAGCATGTTGCAATCGATATCCATGATTCCTTGTCCTTTTTTCTTTGTTTCCGTTATAGCAAGGATTTCTAGTTTTGCTTTCCTCATCTCTTCCACCAGCTCCTCTTCTTTCCCATTTATACTTCTTGTGTTCCAAGTTTCATAAGTCGTAATCTGTAGTCCGTTCCAGTTCGTCGCCTTTAGAATCAGTCCCGTTTTCTCTCTTGTTTTTCTCATAATCAAAAGTTTAAAGCAAACAGGTGATTGGCCTGTTGTGCCTTTGCATGGTGGAGGGGCTGCCTCCTTAAGGCCTCCATGCAGGCCGCCCTCCTCCTTTTTTTTTAGCCGGGCTTGGGACCGGCCTAGGCGGAGTTACTAAATTTCAATTTTAATTATTATAAGCACCCTTGGAACGGAAAACAGGCATAGCGAGAAGGTGACTAACTTCACAGCTCTCTTCTACAGCTACCCTCTTAAACAGTGTAGTTATCTACCTTACTTATCCTTGCCTTTCCCTACTTCTAGTTCACCAGTTCTCATCTCCATTTCTGCGAACTTTTCTATTATTTTACTATCTAACATCCATCTCACCACACCACTAATGTTTTTATTCGTCGCAACTGCTTTTAGAAATTCATGTGTGCGATACTTAGAAGAATAGAATGGGAATTCAGTAACACAGATTCACAGTTCAAATATGTGTTTTTCATCACAGAACCTAAAATATAAATAAAACATTAATCTTTTGAAAAAATTTGTGAACAGTATGAGAAAAAATAAATGACATTTTAGTAACTTCAGATATGGCATTGCAGAGTCAGGGGATGCGTATTATCTACACACTGAGACATCAAATGCTTATGGCTATTATATTAAGGAAAGCTTGAACAGGAAAGATACCTTTATGCCGATGTGTCTAGTAAATACTTTTGAATACAGATACAAGTCCTTCAAAAACTATGTATTTGATTCCGACGCAAAGAAAGTCATGTATTATGCCTAGCATTGCGTTGGTTATGTCATGGTAAGCTGTCCAACTCTACGATTCATTGTATACTAGTTTGACATTACGGCTCGTTTGCTTTTTCGTAATTTCTTCTCATTGCCTTTATTATCTATTATTTCGGAATATTTAACGCACATAATTTCGTGCACATCCTCTAGTCAGAAATGTTACCATTTATTCCTACTATCATTGTTCACTTTCCCACTTCGATGCATGACAGGGCCAGACAATCGCCCATCCCTGAGAGATTAATTGAATCACCAAACGTGATAATACCACAGTGACTAAATGCGAGCATGAAGTGTTTGTTCAAGATTGCGCAATCACTTCCGATCCGACAGTAGAATGGACTTGCAATACGAGTTTAATTGTATAGGTATATATATATATATACTTACTAGATGCCTTACCCGTTCTTTGCACGGGAAATCTGTAAATAAACTCTTATTTTTCTAAACTAAAATTACTTACTTACTTACTTAGTCGTTCCCCTTCTACAGTGAGGTGTAGAGTTTTGGAAGAGACAGAGCGCCAGACTATCCTATCGGTTGTCTTCCTCCTGGCCTGGTCCCATTCTAGTCCTCGGTCCTTCAAAGATTGTCTAATGTTGTCCTCCCAGCGGACTCTGGGTCGTCCTGTGGGTCTGGATCCCTGACTCTTTGTTTCCCATGCTTGTCGCGGTAGCCGATCTTCTCCCATTCTGCAGACATGGCCAAACCATCTTAGTTGGGACTGTTCTACTTGGGTCTGCAGGGGTTTTTAGGCCTTGACGTTTCGTGGTTGCGGACCATGTCTCTTCTTGTTACTTCAACCACTTTCCTCAGATACCTCATTTCTGAGGTTTGGATCTGGCTTTTGTGGGTTGTAGCCATTGCCCATGACTGCGCATCCATATGTCAAGACTGGGCCATCTTCGTTTTCTTACCAACCTCTCTCTTGCTGAGGAATCCTCGATGTATGGCTTGAAAAAGTCTCCCAGCTGCTGCTTTTCGAGAGGCCAACTCTTCTTTGATGCCTCCCTTTCGGTCTATAATAGCTCCGAGGTATTTAAAGTGGTTGACCTGCTCCAGGACCTGTTCTCCCAGCTTAATCTGATGTCTTCTTTCTTCTCGTGATATCACCACGGGTTTTGTTTTAGAGCTGCTTATGACAATCTATCTCTTCTCCAGCTCTTCCTTCCAGATTTGCAGGTTGGATTGGAGATGTGCCTCTGATTTAGCAATCAGGGCAACATCATCAGCAAATACCAGCTCTGAAATACAGACCTGTCTCATCTTCCAGTACCCCACTGAATACTTTCTTGTTCTCTTCTTACATGCCTTGATGACATCGTCCATGAGGAGTATGAAATGATAAGGTGACAGGATATTACCTTGTCTTACACCAGTGATGGTCCTGAACCCTTCTGACTTATGGTTTGCTGTCCTCACATAATTCCTGCAAGACTTGTAGAAGCTCTGTATAGCATGAATCAGAAGTGCTGGAATGTTCTAACTTGCCAATCAGTTAAAGTTTGCTCCAGGGGACCCTGTCAAACTCCTTTTCCAGATCTATGAAACAAAGATGAATCTCACTCTTATACTCAAGGGCCTTTCACTCAGCTGTCTGAGTGTGACGATTAGGTCTTGAGTACTTCGGTTTGCCCGGATTCCGCACTGGACCTAGTAAAATCTACTCTAGAAGCCTAGAGCAGAGACTCCGATGCCTACTGTGGCACACTTGGATGAGGTCTAGTGCGGATTCCGAGCAAACCAAAGTACTCAAGACCTAATCTTCACACTCACACAAAGAACATACCAAACATCTGCTACATATAGCAGATAAAGAAAGACAGAAAGTGCGACAACTGAAAGCATCCAATAAAAATCAGTACAAAAATGTAACTGGTACTGCGGGAGTGAAACAGAGATCGAGAAGTGTCGCCCCATTCTGTCACACTAAATATAACCGATGGATGCAGTGTCTAAGTGCAATGGTGCTCGCCTCGCCAAAAAAGAAAACAAAATTAAATTTGAAAAATAAATCCCTTTATTCCTAACCGCAAGGTCTTTAATATTTGATCATGTGCCCTAATATAACCGTCCGTGCCAGTGTCATGGCTGAAGAGAGCGTGCTTCGCCAAATGTAGGCAAAATTTAATTTAAAAAAGACACAAAATATACTTATTCGAGACTGATGGGTCTTTATATTTGAACATGCACCCTAATCTAACCGACAGTTCCAGTGTCTAGGTTTAATTTTGGAAGTTTCATTCACCTAGATAACCGGGCAAAGCCGGGTACTTACAGCTAGTGTGAATATAAATAAGAAAAGACGATCAAAGAAATTCCAGCTGTGACCCTTAACCGCGCGTAATAAATTAATCTTGAAGTCTAGACCTTTGAAGCTGGTTTTATCGATCAAACATCAAAGAAGCTGTGTGTGTCTGTTACTTGTTAAGTGTTTATCAGATGATTAAATAAGATATTAAAGGAACGAGATGCGGTACAAAATTCAAGATCAAATGACAATATAAACTCAACATTTACAAGACAAAAATAAGCTAGGTAGACGTAACAGTTTTTTCCAATTGGAGACAAGCACAGGGAGTGAACAACACACTGAGTCCGGAAAGCAATAGGATAGCACAGCGCAATAGGATAGCACAGCGCAATAGGATAGCACAGCGCAATAGGATAGCAAAGCGCAATAGGATAGCACAGCGCAATAGGAGTACGGAGACAAGAACTGAAAATAGAAATGAAAATAATGAGGAAGACATGGAAATATCTGGAGCTAATGGTGCGGGACACGAAGACTTGGCATACGTTTTTTAAAGGCCTGTGCTCTTTGGGGGAGACGAAGAGTGATGATGATGATTGATAAAGAAACATAGTGACGGCGCTGCCATATGAAAGTGCGTACTTGGAAGATTATTATGGTTTCAGAGGTAACTGTATGTGGCAGGGTTGTAGTGAAAAATTCGAATACCCATATATAAATTAGAACATAAATATAAAGCAGAACGAAATAATACGATAGGAAGAAGAATGGAGAAAGACTAGTGCTTTCCCAGTATAGATAACGCTTTAGTTGTATAACGCCGTAATGGCTAACACAAGATTTCTACTTGTCCTACTTCGTTCGTTCCTAATAAAATGTTTGAGCCTAACAATACGGCGATACCCGTAGTTCTAAAAATAGAATGTGTAATAAAATCTTTTAGACGACCTTGATTTTAAAAACTAACACTAGTGCAAAATCGCACATAAAGTTAGCCTCGGAAAGACAGACGGGCTTAGAAGAAGAGAGAGAGAGAGAGGAAGACGGACCATGTAACACAGTCGCGCAAGCCACTCGCTGTGTGTCAAAAAATAAACCAACTCGCAGTGTGCATGGGCTAAATTTTTTTCAAATAAACAGTGATTAAAAAAAAAAACTAACGATACGAGGTTAAGTTTTGAAAACAGGTTTAAATTCTTATTAGGAAAGCTGATTTTTTCGCAGGGCTCCTGACTTTATACTGATAGTACAGTCGTAAAGGATTGAACAGGTGGTAGTTGAATTAAACACTTAACATCGAAAAAAGATCGTATTCTTAACTACACCACTTAGCCCCTTGAAAATCATATATTCGTGTACAGGAAGGCTAGTGGACTAGGAATATGTAATAAATTATCTAAAAAGTCCATTAGATAATTAAATATTGGTAACAAAACATATAGAGAACAGAGATACTGTCATGTTTGGTCATATCTGCTTGGGATAGAAATCCCTGATTTTTGTGAAACATAGTAGTGACAGAAAGTCAAAGATAGTACGTGGGAGGCCATTGGCTGAACTTTGAAGTTGAAAGAAATTGGATTGGGTGACCTATGAATAACGAAAAAATGCCTAGAAACGGAGTAGAAGTGAATGAAAATGTTGTAATGACTGGGTACTCTTTTGAATATATTCAAAACGATTGGTCAATACACTGGATATCGGCAGAAGAAATCTTAGAAGGGACGCCATATCGTTACACATTTGAGAGATGAGAGCAAGCAGTGTTATTCTAAATTAAATATAAGATAACAGCTTGGACATACCGCAGATCAAACTGTGTCAGTCATCTTTAGTGTGTTTTCCTTACGAATTGTGGTAAGCTAGATATTTTTGATCGGTATTTTTATTGAAAATTGAATGTGAAATGATAAATTATGTCTGTATAGGTGCGGTTCAGTAGCAAACATAAGGCAAAGCCTAGATATTGCTCCACCATGTAAAAGATTGTCAGAGAGGAGTACAACTGCATATATATATATATATATATATTGGATTGCCATATAGTAACATAACACCTATCCTATTGTATGGAAGGGATTACAGCTGGAATTGCAGAGGCGTTGTAACCATTAGGGAGAGGAATACTGGTGTATATTGTCACATGAAAAGCTAGCAGTTGGCCTAAAGCGCTGAACTTTATGTTTGTTTGTACTGTCATGTACTTCTGTGTGGAATAGTATTATATACTAGTTAGTAAGAAGGATGCATAACCTTCACTTTCAGGGACCGTGGTATAGATGGTGATATTGCATCGTCCGGTCTGAGTACTGCGTGATCCAGAAAGTTGGCAGCAGACTCCCAGCACAGATAGCGGCCATTGCCTATCCTATTATCAAACTGAGAAGCAAGCGAGCAGAGGATACAGGTTTCCTGCAGCTGCAATATGAGATAAGAGTATATCAGCACGTAAAGCCCAACCTTGAATCAAATACCCCTAAAGTGAACTTTGTTAAGAAGACAAAAGGGACAGAAATTGTAAAGAAACAGAATCTGTGAATCCCTTAATATTATTTCCACCAATAACAAACACATGAAGTCGTGATGACAAACAACAACCTAGCATTAAAAGCCAGTATTACCTCATCATAATACATCACAACACTACACTTATATTACAATACTATTATAGATCTGGATAAAGATCTTTTGTATAAATTTTTGTACATAAACATTGTGCTTACATTTGATTGTGATTCATGATTCACATTGTAGTAGGATCAGGATATCTATATATTGAAAAGTTAATACATTATATAAAATTTAACACTTGACTTACTTAAGGTAAATCTTTAAAGTGTTAGGTGTTTGTGATTGTCATAGTGTTGTAAATTGTTGTGAATCTTAACTTAGGTGTTTATCTGTCTGTTGGTTGTTGTGAACTTACACTTCATCACTATCATAACCCTAGACATTAAACGAAGTCATCACACAATTCAAGAATAAGTCTGATTGAGGTCGAAATGTGGTAACAAGCAAGGTCTTCTGTAATACACCAACCTTATTAGATACAGAGACCTTCACAGCTGATCTCAGTCAGTACACTAAGTCCCCTATAAATATTTATATAATCCCAACTCACCACATATATTGAGGGTCTCGCTCCCGGGATTTTAAATTTTCAAAGCACCAATTATATTGGGTAGCTCACTTCAGGGAATTATAAAAATTAAAAAGATATTCGTGGGTGGGAAAAAAAAATAAATAAGGTTGAGCTTTCAGTGCTTGTGGTTGTCTTTAATGTAATTAGTTATAGATAAAATTGTTTAGTCAGACATTGTATAAATTTGCCTGTTAGAAAATGGCTGACCTGGCAAAGTTTCGATCTGCGGCTGTACAGACTACCAGGGAAATGCACATGGATGGTCAAGTCTTGATTGATTATGTGACCTTAGAATGTGATAAATAAGAAATTAGAGTTACAGATTGAGGCTGACAAGGAAATTAAGAGGTTGCAGATTGAGGCTGACAAAGAGGCTAGGGCATTGGAGGCTGAGGCTAAAAGGCTCCAGTTGGAAGAGAAAAAGGCTGAAAGGGAAGCAGAAGAAACGAGATTAGCTGCAGAAAGAGAAGAAAAGAGATTAGCTGAAGACAGGGAAGCAGAAGATAGGAGATTGCAGAGGGAGCATGAATTACGACTAAGAGAGTTAGAAATTCAAGGCCATGCTCATGAAAATGGTGCCAGTCCTTTTACCTCCGATGCTACTGGCAGTCAGGCAGCCTCAACCTCAGCTATGAGTTTTCATTTAGACCATTTTGTTGAGAAAGACGATGACATAGAAAGTTACCTAAATAGATATGAACTTTTGGCTACCACGTATGGTTTAGAGAGAGAAAGGTGGAGCCTAAAGTTATCACAAGGACTTCGTGGTACAGCTTATGAAGTTTTTGCCAAGATGAGCAGAGGTGATCAGGAAAATTATGACATGCTAAAGCAGACTCTTTTGTTAAGATATGAAAAGAATGCAGAATTTTATAGGAAAAAATTTAGGAATGCTAAACTACTGTCAGGTGAAACCTATCACCAGTTCTCTGCACGAATAGAGACATACTTGGAGAAATGGACTTCTCTGGGGAAAACCCAAGATCTTAAGGAAATGGTCCTTATAGAGCAGCTAAGAGAGTCCATGGCTCCAGACCTGAGAAAGTTTCTCATGGAACAAGGTGCAGAGAGGCTGGGTGAGTTGCTAAATGTCGCCTGAAAGATATCAGGCAGCTCAAGCAGAGGTAACTGGTATTGGTTAAAAAGAAACAGGTTTAGACAATTTTAAGGCACCACAAAACTTTAATAAATTTGATTATGCGATGACAGCCATACACAGGTACCGCACCAGTTTGATAGGCATGCTATGAGAACCTAAAACTAAAAACCCATTAGTTATCCATCGATGAAAGGACAATTTGATGAAAGAAAATCTTTCAACGAAGGAAGGAAGTGGTGGAAAAATAGTCGGATGACTAACTTATTGAGGCGACATACAGCGAAGACGAACTAGGGAAGCCTCCAATCAATGTGCATATGATATTTGACAGACAAATGACTAAACATAGGGCAGTTCAACTGTGGACAAACGTATCTACTACTGGAGAACTTGACCACATGTAGATGACATTGCACTACTTACACATCCATCAACACATCCAAGAAAACAAATCTCCCTTAGATTCAGTAATCAGTATAGCCATTAAATTAGTCCTCTGTCCTGACCTCCTATTTAAACATAAAGACCCCTTCTTACTATCATATCACAAACCCAACAAACATATACCCATAACCCCACCACCCTTCCTCATATTAAACCTTTCCTATTTTTACTAACGACCCCCTAATCTCCCTGCCAAATCCACCCAACATCATAGGTCAATCCACCCACCAACAATTATGCGAAGTAACAAATATGTAACATAACCCAATCACAATTCCAACATCACCCCAAATCACCCCAACTCCCACTTCAACCACCCAACCACACACATCATCTAACTTTCATCTTTTCTTCCCCCCACAACACAA